>CM076582.1:1612444214-1612840319 GCA_034641835.2 Pinus albicaulis | reverse complement strand
ATGGAATAGCAAAGCAAATAAAGGATTGAACAACAATTCTGAAATAGAACAGCAAGTCTAAAATGGAACAGCAATTGAATAACTAAGTCCCGCAGGTTGTAACCAAACTTAATCTATTAACTCAAATGCATTCTTTGCAATCAAATAACATTCTTTCACTCTAAAAGCAATTCACACAAATCACACTAATGGAACAGCAATAACTATTAATGAATTATGGAACAGTACTGATAAATCAGAAACGCGCACAACACGAACGTTTAGTATAACAGCTCTGTAACAAAACAGTAAGAACATGCAATTAACTCTTGAAAGGATTAATAACTTGATGCGGAGTCAACACACGATTCTATCTGTAAAAAACCTCAATGATTCAATCTTTAACAAAGCATGTAATATGAACTTATAAAGCATATCAAATTACCAAATAACAATGATAAACAAACCACACAAAAGTCAAGTCGTAATGGTACAGAAGCAAGTGTCCTTCGGGGCCGGGCCCTTAGCCTCCAAGGATACACCGCTTTAAGTTAATCCAGACGCAGAGATGAAATAATCACCAAGCTTTTATTAATGCATCGGTCAAAAATACATTGAACCAGTTCTCAACGAGACTCAATAATCAAAGTTGATGTTTTACAGAAAATTACATAAAAGCGTATCCTATCTATCAAGCTAACAGTGTTGTCCCTTTATATAAAGGTGATGGCGGAGATGTCCAAGTAACATGATAAATAAAGCAGCGATCCCTCAGGATCGAAGATCCTGAGGGATTCGCCAAACTGTTAATTCTTCATCCTTTCCTTTCTTTGGCGCCGAGCTGGTGTCTTCTCCTTCTTTTCCGAGCCGATTTGCTGTAATCTATTTAGCCTTGTTTGCATTCGGTTCTCGTTCAGAGGGACAGCAGTTATCTCGACTTTGTCCTTTCCTTTGGAACGGAAATTCCTCGTTTTCTCCTTTTCCTGTACAGAAAATAACCATTATCAGTGGCTAAGTCTTGCATATCAATTCTCACATGTTTTGTTATGGTTCCTTATTACTTTCCAAATTCATGATACAAAAAGGTTCACAAATTCTATTAAAAAGCCACTGAAATAGTCATCAAAAGCATACCAGTCCCGCGGGTTGTAACCTATTAACTCAAATACTCTCTATGCAATCAAATAACATTCTTTCACTCCAAAGGCAATTCACACAAATCACACTAAAGGAACAGCAATAACGATTAATGAATTATAGAACAGTACTGATAAATGAGAAACGCACACAACACGAACATTTAATATAACAGCTCTGTAACATAACAGTAAGAACATGCAATGAACTCTTGAAAGGATTAATAACTTGATGCGGAGTCAACACACGATTTTATCTGCAAAAACTTCAATGATTCAATCTTTAACAGAGCATGTAATATGAACTTATAAAACATACCAAATTACCAAATACAATGATAAACAAACCACACAGAAATAAAGCCGTAATGGTACAGAAGCAAGTGTCCTTCGGGGCCGGGCCCTTAGCCTCCAAGGATACACCGCTTGAAGTTAATCCAGTCGCAGAGATGAAATAATCACCAAACTTTCATTAATGCATCGGTCAAAAATACATTGAACCAGTTCTCAACGAAACTTAATAATCAAAGCCGATGTTTTACAGAAATTACATAAAAGCGTATCCTTCATCTCTACATCTATCTTATCCCAAACTAACAGTGCTGTCTCTTTATATAAAGACGACGGCGGAGATGTCCAAGTGACAAGGTAAATAAAGCAGCGATCCCTCAGGATCGAAGATCCTGAGGGATTCACCAAACTGTTAACTCTTCATCTTGTCTTTTCTTTTGCGCTGAGCTGGTGTCTTCTCCTTCTTTTCCGAGCCGATTTTCTTTGATCTGTTTATCTTTGTTTGCGTTCGGTTCTCGTCCAGAGGGACAGCAGTTATCTCGACTTTGTCCTTTCCTTTGGAACGGCAATCCCTCGTTTTCTCCTTTTCCTATATAGAAAATAACCATTATCAGTGGCTAAGTCTTGCATATCAATTCTCACATGTTTTGTTATATTTCCTTATTACTTTCCAAATTCATGACACGAAAAGGTTCACAAATTCTATTAAAAAGCCACTGAAATAATCATCAAAAGCATACCTTTTTAGTACTCCACACACCCCCCTGCTTACCTTGTTTCATGTCCTCATGAAAACATTGTAGTTGACATGCAAGGCGGTGAGAGAATATGTTGGAGAAGGAGTCTCATGCGGAGGCCTACAGCCATGATGAGTGATTAGATAGTCAAAGAACTGACCTGTTTGTCCCTCAGGCATCTCATACAGGGCCTGGTATCCAGGTGCAGGGTGCCAAATAATTGGAGTGCGAAATCTATATCCTAACCAGGATGACCCTGCTTTCAGAATGCTCTCGCCATAGAGGTTCAAACGGTCGGCAGCTAACTCAAAGTTCTCATACTTAAATGGTTCTCTGAGCTGGATGTGTGGATCAGAGATTCGGTATCGAAATTTGGCTGCATTAATGGCCAAGTCTTTGATGGAAAGAAAATACTCTAAACTTTCTTGAATGAGTGCCTCATGCATGGGTCCTAATGTTTCAATGGCACCAGGAGCCTTTATAAGATATCTATGAGCTTTCCACAACTGTACTGGGTTCCTAGGCTCAGCCCTAACCCGTAAATCTAGACCATTTTCCTGACCCTGGAAAGTGTCATAGGATTTGAGCCACTTAATCTGATTAACCCCGAATGAAATGAATGCTTGGAATTGGATGTCTCCAATGAAAGGGCCAGGGTTTAATTCAGTCTCCTGACTTAACACAAGGTCGTGCAAATAAAGTTCACACAACAATCTCTGGACTTTCACCCCATAATGTTTACAGCAGTCTATAAAGTCATTGACGGTGTTAATTTGTATAGGGGTGCCTGCTTTAACAGCTTTGATTTTTAATTGTAAATACCGTTCTAATAAAAACAGAGCATAGTTTTTAGAAGGGGCCCTACATGCTAAAACATCATTGTATAAAGAACACAAGTCATTCATCTGTTTGATAACAGTATTTAGTCTACTGGTTACCTGTGCAACTTCCTCTTGTTCCTTCTTCCACCCTTCAAAGGCCTGGCTTTTGGATTGAATGACGTCCCTTAGTTGCTGCTGTAACTCTTCATATTTTTCTCGGGGAACCGTTTGCTCTCTAAGCTGTTCGGCTTCTTGCTGGGCTTGCTTCACCATCTTATGCAAGGTTTTCGTTTTCGGATCTTTTTTCCATAGGTCAGTGGAGGCCGGGAGTTTTACCTGAACTTTCTTATTATGCTGTTTGGAGTTCAAAACCCTTATTACCCCTGAGGGTGGTGCCTTTGTCTGAATTTTCTTGTCACTGATCCTTATATCATCCTTTTCTGTTTTAACGCGAACACCCGTCTGTTCTTCAGCATCATTTGGAACGGCAGCTGGATTCTCAGTAGGGTTTTGAACAGCAGGCCGCTTGTTGGCCTTCTTTTTCCTCCCTCCAGTTTTTCTTACCTTCTGGTTCTTTTTCAGAATCCTAATTTGTTGTCTGAGCTGGGTTATCGTATTCAACAATTTATTCCGTTCCCTCCGCAACTTCTTAATTTCCAATGTTTCATTCGAAGGAACAGCAGTCTGTCTGCTACGGACTGGATCATGACTAGTTGCTAAATCTTCCTCTTGGGGTTCTTCCTCACTGCTCTGCTCTGGCTGTTCAGGGGTAGGAGCCTCGACTGTTTCTGTCTCTTCCTGAGCGGATGCTGTCTCTGCTCCTACTTCCTCTAGAATTTCTTCTTGTGACCTGGGAACAGATTGTTCCCGTTCAGTATTTTCCTCCTCTTCATCATGAACAGGCATGTTTTCTTCTTGGGGTTTGTCGTGGGGGTCCTCTGAACTAGAAGGTTGGCCATACTTACTCATATTGGCTAGGACTGCGGCCAAGTCATCATCTCCCAGTAGGTCTTGTAATGGGCTATCTTCCCGTTGTCCCATTTCTTCCTCCTGTTCAGTTTCTGCTTCTATATCTGTTCCTGAAGGTTCGGCTGCTTTTTCTTCGGGTTGCTCATCTTCAATTATCACTGGTTGGCTGGTGCTTCCCTGAAGCTTTTCCAGCCTCCCTCTTATCCGAGCCAACCGGGCTGACTTTCTGGGCTTATCTATGCTTCCTCTCATCTGAGCTAACCGAGCTGATTTTCTGGGTTCCTCTGGTTGCTCGGGTGAGTCAATGGCATGCTTGCGCTTTGCCGATTCTTGATGTATCTCTGGTTGTTCTGATGTACTAGCAACATGTTCTCTGCATTTTGCCGGACACTCTGGTGTGCTTATAGAATGTCTGCGTTTTGGGGATGGCTCTGTCAATCCCCCTTCAATTAGTGCAATCAGTTCTTCCCAGCTGCTCTGCTGCTGGGTGAGACCATAAATAACCACTAGTCGTATCAACCCATGGTGGCTAACGACTGACTCTACGTGCTGTGCCTTTCTCATACTTTGTGCATCATCATGCAGTAAGGAGTTCAGGAGTGCAGGTAAATTTACAAAGCATCTCTGCTTTAAAACAGCTAAAATTTTAAGATGTCGTGGTCTTACCACGTCTTTCCTTCCTTCGCAGGTAATGTAACTCTGCACTGTTCTTGCTAGCTCCGTCCAAGGTTCTCCTAGGGTTGCTGGCAGAATACCCTTCCCCTTAATTGTCAGATTCTGGCCTTCGTCCTGGAACAGTTCCATGACCTTCTGTAATCGTTCCCTTTTTAATGTCCATACCGGTCCGGTGGCTGGTAGTCTTGAAACTTCTGCAATTATGGCATCAGTGACCGCTATCCGCTTCCCTCTTTCTGTGG
Organism: Pinus albicaulis; assembly: GCA_034641835.2. Classification (NCBI taxonomy): domain Eukaryota; kingdom Viridiplantae; phylum Streptophyta; class Pinopsida; order Pinales; family Pinaceae; genus Pinus; species Pinus albicaulis. The sequence goes on along the minus strand of CM076582.1, from coordinate 1,612,835,469 downwards.
AGTGGTCATCTTGTAAATTCTGCAAAAATTCCATCGCTACTGTTTCATTGGACTCCTGTAGGCGATTGAAATAATTCAACCATCCTGCTCTTTCCAGGATCTCCCGGGCAGCAGCGGAGATCGTCAGCTGTTGAGGCTCACTTCGAATTGCCCTTCCTCCCATACTTTCACTGTAGATTCTAAATGGAACAGCAACTACGTTTTCGGTATGAAACACAGAGAGGATGATAATCGCAAGGTTTCGAAAAAACACAGAGTATGCAACAGTGCAACAGAAAGCAACTTGTGACAAAAATAGAAATGCCATGCCGTTAAACCATGCCAAACCGTCGTATACTAGCTTTCCCGAATGGTAAGTTGACACGTAATTCAGGGAATGATGAGGTTAACCTCCCCCCCCCCGCAATGTGATAGGCTGTCCCAGCCGGCAAATATAGGAGCGGCACCCGGTCTGCAATCAAGTCAGAAAGGAACAGCATATGGAATTATGCCATGTTGAAAAGGACAACGAATTACTCGAAATCGAGGCGGATAATTGATCGCATATTAGATAAGAGGCTGCTGTGTTATGATTTGAGGCTGATGGATAGGGCATGTATCGTACTTGCCAATCTCAAGTGTTCATGGTCACTTCCGTTGCCATGATTGGTAATGATAAATATTCATGCGATATATAAATCGGGAAATGACATATGATTAGTTCCTAGGAGATAAGAAACAAAAGAATATTAGTATCTTTACCCATTGGTGTAAGCAAGGTGACTTCAATACCATTAACAGTACTCTGCTGCCAACAGGTGTCCATAACCTTGGCAGAGTTGTTTTTTCACCCTCGGAACCATGATCCTTTGTGTATACTTAGGAATGTTGTTATGTCAAAATGTAGACCATTATGCTGCCTTGGTGACCAGTTAACCATAATGCCATTCACGAGGAAGGAGCGAAACGTGGGCAGGTCGGCTCGTAATGAGACCTCCTGTTCCAAGGTTTGTTTATTTGATATACCTTTTGGACCATATCCCTGGTGTGGTGGCCAGAATGGGAATGCCACTTCACTTCCATCCTCATGATCATGGTAGGCCGGCTCTCGATGAGACCCCCTATCCTGCATTTGACACTTGACATATCATGTTCACATATTTTTCTTTTTTTTATCGAATACTTTTCCTTATACACAAAGGGTGGCTCAACACTCCTTAAGAGTAGGAATGGTGGAAGAAGTCTTATTATCTCAATAGGAAGATATAAACTCTTTGCTCTTATTCCCAAGTACTAATAAAAAGTTTAAGGGAATCAGCATGATAAAGATAACCAATCAGGGCAAAATTAGTAAAACCATGTCAACAAAAGGTAAGAAATAAGTATGTCCTTCCATTTGTCCTCTTACTAATGCAAAGCCTTATAGATATAGCGATTTATGGTTTGCAGATTTTGGTATGTTGTGATTTTATATTTCATTGCACAAATACATAGCTGTATCTTAAAGACTAGAAAGAAGACGGGCAAGAAGCATCCTCAATTTAGATCAGCAAAAGAATAAGTTGTTTCACAAGGAGAGCAAAAGTATGCGAGTGGTGTTCCTTTGAAAAAGAAACAACAACGGATGATAAAAAACAGCAAAAATGCAAATGCCGTTCCTTTGGGAAAAAGGAACAGCAAAAATAAAAATACTAAAAAAACACTCAAAATGCCATTCCTTTGAAAAAGGAACAACAACAATAAAAGAATGCTGGTTCTTTGAAGAAAAAGAAGAGTGGTAACCAAAAGGAACAGCGGAAAATGTAACAATGTCGTTCCTTTGAAAAAGGAACAGCAGAGATCCCGAATGTTGTTCCTTTAGAAAAGGAACAACAAAACAAGCAAAACCAATATCATAAAAAAACACACATATGCTATTTTTAGAAGAGCAAAAATCGAGCTTTGTAAAAGAAAAGGAACAGCAAAAATGACAAGAAAATATTTAATTCAAACTTATGTACAAGAACCACTCAAAAAAACAAGAACTTATGTACAAATTGCAAAAGAAATGAACCCTTAATGAATTACAGGTGAGGAAGATTTCTCTTCCTCTCCTAAGATCTCCATATCAGTGTCTCGGCGTAGCTGCTGGCAGAAGGATTCCCGAGTGAGTGGTTTACGATAGAGACGGACTCGGTGGCCATTTACTTTGAATGCATATCCAGAACCGTCAATGGTGATTAGAGTAAGGGTTCCGTTGTCATGCACCTTCTGGATTTCGTATGGTCCCAACCATCGAGTCCGAAGTTTTCCAGGGAAGTCCTGAAACCGAGAATCGTATAACAGAGCCCAGTCTCCCTCGTGGAAGACTTTGTTCTTGATGAGCGCATCATGCCATTTGGCTCGCTGCTGTTGAATCAATGTTGTATTTTGTAGTGCAGAGAGCCGAATTTCTTCTAATTCATTGATTTGCTGTAGTCGATTGAGTTGTGCCTCGCTTAGATCTAGGCCAACTTCCTGTGTTGTTCGCAGTGTTTGGATTTCGAACTCTATGGGAAAAATGGGTTGTTTTCCAAACACTAGTTGATAAGGTGAGTAACCGGTGGTGCTCCTCCATGTGGTTCTATATGCCCAGAGTGCTTCAGGCAGTCGGGTAGCCCAATCACGCCTATGTGACGCAATGGTTTTTGTTAGGATTGATTCTATTGTCTTATTGCTACTTTCTACCTGCCCATTCGCCTGTGGGTGATATGGAGTAGTGATCTTATGCTGGACATGATAATTGTTAAGTGTTGCAGCTAATTTATGCCCAACAAATTGTGGTCCTCCATCCGTAATTATTTCCCTAGGAAGGCCATAACGAACAAATAAAAGGAACAGGAACTGTATGACAGAGTCCTCTGTGGCTCTTGGTAATGCTTCTGCCTCAACCCATTTGGTGACATATTCTGTTGCCACCAAAATATATGTTTTCTGATTTGATGAAGGGTTGATGGGTCCAACGAAATCAAGAGCCCACCGCTCGAATGGTTCGATGACTAACTGTGGTTTCAGAGGCATCTCATCAGCTTGACCAGGTCGTCCTGCTCGCTGGCAGCTGTCACAACCTTGGACAAACTTCTTCGCATCTTTGAAGATCGTAGGCCAGTAATATCCTGTCTGCAATACTTTATGTCCAGTTCTACGCTCAGCGAAGTGCCCCCCCACACGGTCCATCGTGATAGGCTTTTAGGATGTCGAAGATTTCATCCTCTCTAACACATCGCCTGATATGCATGTCTGCTCCTGTGTGAAACAAATAGCCTCCAATCCACGAAAATCGAGAAATTTTCTGAATAATCTGCTTGCGCTCATTGGGAGTTAAATGTTTTGGTAATTTACCTACTGCGAGGTAGTTGGCAACATCAGCATACCAGGGTGTTTTAATGGCAACAGCAAACAGGTGCTCATCCGGAAATTGATCTTCAACTGCTGCTGCATCGCTTGATTTTGGTATTCTCGAAAGAAAATCGGCTACAGGGTTTTCTTTGCCAGGTCGGTCCTTGATTGTGATGTCGAATTCCTGCAATAAGATTAACCATCGAGTTACTTTGGCATTTGTGACAGGCTTATTTGCTAAATATTTTATAGCAGAATGGTCTGTATACAAGATAACAGGATAGCCTGTAATATAATGTCTAAATTTATTGACAGCATGTATTACAGCTAGGAATTCTTTTTCAATAACAGTGTAATTCAATTCAGCAGGGGATAAATTTTTGCTGATGTAATAGATAGCATATGGTTTTTTATCCTCTTCCTACCCAAGGACTGCGCCAATGGCTGTATCTGAGGCATCAGATGATATCTGGAATGGTAGGTCCCAGTTTGGTCCTCGAAGGACTGGGGCTGTGGATACAAGCTTCTTTAGATCCTCGAAAGCACGGTCACATTTGTCTGTCCAAAGAAAATCAACGTTACCAGTTAGTGCATATAAAGGAGCAACAATGTGCGAATAATGCTCTATGAATCGTCTATAATAACCGGAAAATCCAAGAAAGCTGCGTACCTCTGTTTGAGTAGTAGGAGTGGGAATAAGCAAAAGTATTTGGATTTTGGCCGGGTCTACCTGAATGCCGGCTGCTGAGACATAGTGTCCTAGGATGAGTCCTTCAGTCATCATTAAGAAACATTTTTCGTTGCTTAAGCAAAGCCTGGTAACAATGCAGCGTTGTAGGAATTTTTCTAGGGTGTCTAGAGCTGGATCAAAATCATCTCCATATGGTGTAAAGTCATCCATGTAAACTTCAAGTCCATCATTTATTAAATCTGCAAAAAATGCTAAGGATAGCCCTTTGGAATGTGGCAGGAGCATTACATAGGCCAAAAGGTAGAACTCGATAGGCAAATGTTCCCCAGGGACAAGTAAAAGTAGTTTTATCCTAGTCTTCAGGGGCAATCTGAATCTGATTGTATCCACTGAAGCCATCCAGGAAAGAAAAGAACTTCTTCCCTGCTAAAGTATCCAATACTTGATCTATGAAAGGAAGAGGAAAATGATCCTTCTGTGTTGCCTTGTTTAGTTCCCTATAATCCACACAAATTCTCCATTTCTCGTTCTTTTTTGGTACCACCACAAGCGGAGAGACCCATTTACTATCAGAAATAGGGTAGATAAAATTCACATCTAAAAGCTTCTGAAGTTCAGTTTTTACGACATCTTTTAGATGGGGATTAAGTCTCCTTTTCGGCTGACGCACAGGTCTGGCATCTTTTTCTATATAAATGTGGTGTGTACATAACTGGGGATCGATTCCTTTCATATCAGGGTAGTCCCATGCAAATGCTTCTTGATATTTTGTTAACAAATGGATGAGCTTTGTTTCTTGTTCTGGTGTGAGATTAGCATTGATGTTTAAAGTTTTCTCCGGTGCAATTTCCACAGTTTTACTATTTGCAACAGAAGTAACAGGTATCGTTTGGTCATGAATATCTTTCAGGGGATCTTCTTCCAATTCATTATCAAATGCTGCTTCTATCATGTGACACTGTATGTGAGGTTCAGTTTGAGTAATGAAATTGTTAATGGCATCGTCTTCTGTTTGATCTTTGAAATCGAGTGCCTCTTGTATAGTTAATGGAGATATGATGTTATCAGTAAGGTATGATACAGGGTGTTTATTAGTTTTAATCATTGTGACACTTGGCTGCGCTGGAGGATATAGAACTAAATTTTTGCTATTCGGTCCTCCGGTTATGGTCATATTTCCCTGTCGACAGCCAATGTAGGCATCGGCAGTGGCAAGCCAAGGCCTTCCTAAAATTAGTGGATGTCCATCAAGTCGGGTTTTTGGATTAATTATCAGGAAATCGGTTGGATACTCCCAGGATTCTACAGAGACCATGACATCATGTAGAGTACCCTCTGGTCTAACCACAGATCGGTCAGCCAATTCTAACAGAGTGGAGGTGGGTTCTACAGATGTAATGCCGAGCTTTTGGCAAGTTGTGGTTGTTAAAATATTAATTGCAACCCCTAGATCAACTAGGGCATTAGATAGGGTCTGACCATAAATTTGAACAGTTATAATTGGGTTCCCGGGGTCTTCATATTTAAGGGGTGTTTCTCTTCCCGACAATAGATCAGATAAAGTACCGACTACTTGGACTCTTGGATTATTTTTTATATTCCTCCTTGGTTTCTTTATCCACAATTCTTTTATAGTTTTTGCGTATATGGGAATGTCTTGAATGGCTTGGAGGAATGGAATTTTTATGTACAGATTTTGTAATTCTCCCAGAATGTCAAAGTCGGGATATTGTATGGATCGAGGTATGGCTAATCGTTCTGAGAATGGAGGAGAGGATGTGGTTGCTTGATTATGAGTTTGTTGCTTATTTACATCCTCTTGTTGTGACTGATGTTCTCTGGGTAACTGATCTTCAATATGAACTGTTTTATCTCCCTCAGTTTCAATTATACGTCCAGATCTTAACTGAAGGTCGTTGCACTCCCTCAAGTCGGGTCCTGCTTCTGGTGATTCTATGATTTGGATGGATTGGACCTGTCTGTTATTTGGATTGGGATCGGGTTGGGCTGGGAGTTGCGGTCTCAGGTTAGACTGGGGATTTTGTTGTAAAGCTGGCAAAGTAGGTTGAGGGAGCGGAATAGTTCCAGCTGGGTGGTACATTGGTATTTGCCAGCTTGTCTGCCAGGGTGAACTTTGTGAAGTAGAGGGAGTCCACTGTGAAGGGTATGGGCCATTTTGCCAATATGGTGGAGTATAAGGGAAATTCGGCCAACCAGTTTGGCTTGTTTGATTCAGCCATGAATTTGAAGAAGGAAACGATTGCGGTGACCAGTTTGTAAATGGGGGTTGAGATTGATTTTGCCACATACCATATTGTTGAGCATTATACTGTGGATTTTGAAAGAAAGAGGTTGGGTCCGGAAACATACCAGGTTGTCTCGGCTGCCACTGACGGCGCTGGTTGATCGAATTCACCGATTCTGGTTCTTCTTCTGCTTCCTTATATACCGCTTTCAATCCAGGAAGTGAGGGGCAGCTCTCCGTAAGGTGATCTTTTGTACAGATGGCGCATGTTTGGACTTTATCCAGTGGACATTCCTTGTGGCTATGTTTTTTTCTGCATCGGGGGCAGAAGATTGCCAAATTCTGTTCTGCCTCCAACTGCTTCTGTTTAGCCCGCACAATATCAAGTTGTGTAGTTAGTGTCCCCATAATATCAGTTTTAAAATTTTCTAATAAATTTCCAATTTCTGCACGTGTTACTCCTTCTGCTGATACTTTGTTATCTCTTGCAAACCGATCATATGCTGTCGGTTTTATTCTTGTGCTGCCTCTCGAACTCCTGATACATAAGTCAAGGATGTCAGTAAAATTCTCTTGATAAATATCCCCTTTACCCATAATGTTTAATGTTTCAATCCATTGTTCCTTCATGCCCCTCATTAATGCAGTTTTTAACACATTATCAGGTAAAGGTAGCGATGCATAAGGAGATCTTTGTAGATTATACTGAAAACGTTCCACATACTCCTCTAATGTTTCATTTGGTCTGGCTGTCATTTGAAATATTTCGTCTTTTAATTCTCTAGACCTACAATAATCCTGGTATTTCTTTAAGAAAGATTCTTTCATTTGATCCCAATTGTTGATAACCCCGCCACCTAGCCCCATAAACCATCTTAAAGCAGCCCCTTTCAATGTAGAGGGGAATAATTTCAATTTTTGGGGATCGGTGGTGTAATCGTACCCCCGACATAACACATCGAATTCGAATAGGAATGCATCTGGATCTTCCGATGTGAGTCCGTGAAATGTAGGGATATGCTGAAGAGGGATAACTTTCATGGGTGCATTTGCTGCAGAATCCACTATAGGATATTGTAATGTAGAGGTTTGAGTGTTTGGCTGGTTTTGAGCGTTTGGTTGGTTTTGAGCCATGGGATCGTATATATGCCAGTAACCTTCTGGGATATCTAGGAGGGTATTCCTAGGTTGGTTGGGAACGGTTTTGACAGGGATCTTTTTAATAGCGCTTCCTTTATCCGGAATAATGGGAATACCAGGTGTTTGAGGAGATTGAATCTCTTCAACAATGAATTTCGCGGCACTCCCCTTATCTGTGCTATCTAATGGCTGATTTGTTTCAAGAGGAGATTTTGGTTCCTCGGTTTCCCCTGTTTCTCCTTCTCCTTCACCAAAGTTGCTAGAGTTCCCTTCCTGCAATAATTCTGGAGTGGAATTTTCAACTTCTTGAAAGTCCTGCTCCTCAGTTTGACTATGCACCTCAGCACAGGCTACAGATGGTGATCCTGTGGCCTGAAGGGAACTAGTAGGTGGTTTAGAAATGTTTTTCTTGAGGCCTACTGATGGCTGAGATTCTGTTTTCTTATAGATTTCATCTATGAAGGTCGTTCGGCCAAGGGTCACCGGCCCCTTAGCTTTTTCAGGCTTGGATGGGGGTTTGATATTCTTTTCTGGTCTTTTCTGCTTAGTCATGCACTCAAAAAAAAATGAACTACCAACTTCTATTCAAACAAAGCAAAAACAAATCTGTTAGGAAAGAGGATAGTGGAGCAGGCCTTTTACATGCTCCGTACGTAGGTTCTTACCTTCCGTTTTTAGGATCCAACTCCTCCCTAGCAGGCTCGTACACTACTCTGAAAAAGACAAATGGCTACACTCTTTCCCCGGCAACGACGCCAAAATGTGGAGCTATAAAAAGGGTCTCTTTCACCTCTAATTACCTCACATTAATATGTCAATCCGGGAGCGTTTTGTCATTACAAAGAGTGACTCAATCCGAGGCTATCATTTGTCAGAGTAATGCTAGTAGTACAGTGCTTAAGAAATACAAGAGTAAACGGATGCTTGACTGTAACTAAATTACTTCAAAGAATAAATCACACACTCAGAAAACTCAACAGCTTATCAGTCAAGGGTTCGGCAGTGATAACCCATCCCTTCGGAAACTGATGGAAAGGAAACTAGAGCATGGATCATGAGCCTGGGAGCTAGACAATGACACCAATGCTCACTACAGCCTTAGACCATCTCTCACACCAAACCCACAACTGCAAGTAAATGGAACAGCAAAGCGAATAAAGGATTGAACAGCAATTCTGGAATAGAACAACAAGTATAAAATGGAACAGCAATTGAATAACTAAGTCCCGCGGGTTGTAATCAAACTTAATCTATTAACTCAAATACTCTCTTTTGCAATCAAATATCATTCTTTCGCTCTAAAGGCAATTCACCCAAATCACACTAAAGGAACAGCAATAACGATTAATGAATTATGGAACAGTACTGATAAATTAGAAACGCACACAACACGAACATTTAGTATAACAGCTCTGTAGCATAACAGTAAGAACATGCAATGAACTCTTGAAAGGATTAATAACTTGATGCGGAGTCAACACACGATTCTATCTGTAAAAACCTCAATGATTCAATCTTTAACAGAGCATGTAATATGGACTTATAAAGCATATCAAATTACCAAATAACAATAGTAAACAAACCACACAGAAATAAAGTTGTAATGGTACAGAAGCAAGTGTCCTTCGGGGCCGGGCCCTTAGCCTCCAAGGATACACCGCTTGAAGTTAATCCAGTCGCAGAGATGAAATAATCACCAAACTTCCATTAATGCATCGGTCAAAAATACATTGAACCAGTTCTCAACGAAACTTAATAATCAAAGCTGATGTTTTACAGAAATTACATAAAAGTGTATCCTTCATCTCTACATCTATCCTATATCAAACTAACAGTGCTGTCTCTTTATATAAAGACGACGGCGGAGATGTCCAAGTGACAAGGTAAATAAAGAAGCGATCCCTCAGGATCGAAGATCCTGAGGGATTCGCCAAACTGTTAACTCTTCATCCTGTCTTTTCTTTTGCGCTGAGCTGGTGTCTTCTCCTTCTTTTCCGAGCCGATTTGCTTTGATCTGTTTATCTTTGTTTGCGTTCGGCTCTCGTCCAGAGGGACAGCAGTTATCTCGACTTTGTCCTTTCCTTTGGAACGACAATCCCTCGTTTTCTCCTTTTCCTGTATAGAAAATAACCATTATCAATGGCTAAGTCTTGCATATCAATTCTCATGTGTTTTGTTATAGTTCCTTATTACTTTCCAAATTCATGACACAAAGTGTTGTTGCTTATAAGTGTTAAGAAATTATGTGTCTTGGTGAAAAAAGTTTCATATTTTTCATCAAAGCAATTGCAAAATTTCGTGGAAATTTAACATGGTATCAAAGCAGAGATCAGTATAAAGACCAACACAAGTTGATAAGTTAGCTAGAGCGCAGATCAATCAGGAAGGCTAGCGCAAGAGTTTGAAGAGCAGAGCAGAGAAGTTCCTTGGATAGCAATATGTCGGTCTTAGGGCTAAGGTCAAATCACAGTTTAGAAGGAGCCTCAAATTTACGTGCAAGGAAGAAGCAAATCACAGTAGTGTTGGAAGATAATGGGGTAGTAGAGTTGTCAAGTAGGCAATAGTGCCACCTCAAGATCCCCAACGGTTGGCCCAGCATACTAAGAATGACACCAAGGCAAGAAGGATCATTCTATATGGGGTCAGAGATCATATTATTCCTCATCTCAATGAGAAGAAGACAGTGTATGAGATGTTTAAATTTAAAGCTATCTTCAATTTGTTTTAGGCTTCCAGTGATGTCACGAAGCTTGCTCTCAAAGAGAAGCTAAGAAGTAAGAAGATGAGCAAATATGAGCCCATCATCACATATATTTCAAATTTCACTCAGGTTCAAGATGAGCTAGGTGGGTGGGCATGACTGTAGCAGATAGTGACCTTGTGATTCTCGCGCTATTGGGACTCCATAAGTCTTGGTATAGTTTCCAAGATGCAATAAGTGGCAGAGAGAATATTCCTATTTGGGAAAGGTTATGGAGTGACTATGTTCAAGAAGAGATCTAGCGAAGGGCGAGAGCTGGTAGAGAAGCTCTTGTAGAGGATGAGGAGAACTTTTCCCTAGCAGGCAAAGGTAGCAAAGCCAAGGGCAAGAAGGGCCAAGGAGAGGCTGAGTCCAGTCAGAAGGGCGAGAAGAAGAAGGAGGATCTAAGCAAGATCAAGTGCTTCCATTGCCATGATTTTGGACATTATGCCACCAAGTGCCCTAATTGGGAGTCCAGTAAGGATCATGTAGGTGCATCAGCAGAGGTAGATGCATTTTTTTCCTAGTTCGAGAAAGATTTCCCATTGATAGCTTGCATGGAAAGCTCAGCAGACAACATTTTATTGTATATTGATTCATGAGCATCCTTCCACATGACCAAGAACAAGAAGTATTTCAACGACCTGAACGAGAAGGACATACAATTTTAGACTGAGCTAGGAGATGATGGTATGCATGCAACTAGAGGTGTTAGTATTGACAATTTTCAAAGGGAGTTAGGTAATCCTCTCCAGCTCAGAGATGTTCTCTATGTTCTAAGCTTGAAGCAAAATCTTGTTTTATGTGTGAATAAGATAGGTGTGAAGATGAAGAATCTATACAAGTTTCAAGTAGAGACAAACGCAAGCTTGAGTAGCAAGGCAAGAAGTGCACAGAGTAGAGAAGTGATGGTTGAGAAGAGTAGAGCTCTGAGGGAGTCCTTAGAGCAAGAGCAAGTTGGAGTACCTAAGAAGAAGCTACTCAAGATGGAGCCTCTACTAGTATCTCAGTTTGAGTCTCAACTAGTTATCAGTTGGGCCAACCAACAAGATGATGAGGAGCAGAGCCCAGGGCGAGTGGAGGCGGCCACACAATTAGTGACTCCTAGTATAGGGGGAGTTTGAGTCAAGTGGGAAGATGAGTTGTTTAGGGAGGATCAGAAGAGAGTTGGATCTCCCAGTACCACCTTCAGGCAAAAAAAGAAACCACCGAGATACACGGGGTACATGGCACTTATGACTGAGGTGATAAACTCACAGAGCATGGTTGGAAAGAACAGGTCTTCAGATCAAATTCCGCAGTAGGAATTTGGGAAGTCTTCTAGTTCATAGGGAGCAGCTACAACAGCAGATAACATGGTAGTGTTGGAGACAGAATCAGGTGGAAGAGGTTCTTCCAGAAGTACCTTCCTCGCTAAGAGGGAGTATTGAAAAGTATAGTGAGAGAAGGTCTTCTCTCATCCATGCTTTAGCTAGAAAGACAATGATTTGTCTTCCTTTAACCATGGAAGAGTTCATGGAGATGGTGGATTCATGCATAGTGTTGGAGGATCAGTTACGTGGACCTTATTCAGTTTGACTACAGGTTCGAGTGGAAGTTATAAATTTAGAAGCAAACGAGTTGGGAGCTTCAGTCCTTGATTAAAGAAAGGACGAGTTAGAGTACCAATTAGACTCAATTAACTAGTCAACCACAAATCATGTTCTAAATTTGTAACTTGCCAATTTTAGCATGGATCAAATCAATAAAAGGAGGACAAAGGCACAAAGTTTCATAGTTGTTTTGTGCACAAAGGATTGCGACAAAACACAGCTGACAAGATTGTGAGAGAGAGCACAAGGTTGTGTGAAATATATTTGTTGTGAGTGCACACGACATATATTATTGGAGGAGCCAATATGCAACATTGAAGAGAGCCTTTCTTGTGGCAGAATTGCGCTAGGAAATAGGGCAATTCTGTACTAGGAAATACTAAATATGAGTCAAGCCCTAAAGAATAGGAAATGTTATGCACTAGGAAATAGGATGCATGTGCACAAGGAAATTGGGACTGTCTAAGTGCAAGAAAGTAGGACCTAGGGTCTGTGTCTTCGCAGGGTGATTCCAGCTAGTACAGCGTGAGGACAAGACTGTTCTCGGGGTGATAGTTTGCCTTGTAAGATATTCTATTGCTCAAACTCTATCAATAAAATACTACAGAAAAGAAGAGGGTTTTCCAAGTTGGGTTTTCCAATTTGGGTTTCCCAAGAAAAAAAATTCTGTTGAATGGTGTAATTGGGTTTTTATCTACGTGTTTAATTCCACTGCTTATAAGTGTTAAGAAATTTTGTGTCTTCATGAAAGAAAATTTCAGATTTTTCATCTAAGCAATTGCAAAATTTCATGGAAATTTAACAGGGATTGTCCTCCAACTGCATGAAACACTCATTAAAAAGGGGGAATGCTCGGAATGATCTCTAATAGATGCCATCCCTAACTACCCAAGTACTCGGAATGATATTTAATAGGTGTCATCCCTAACTACCTCGTTAATCTCTCTTTTAGTGGGGAGGAAATGACCAACTGCATCTAATGGGTAACTAAAAGGAGAGATACACTATAGAAATTTCAATGGACTAAAGAATTTAGGCGGCCTCCAAGAACCAGCCTAAAAAATTTCAAACACCATGATAAGTTATTATCTTGTAAGTTGTAAGATACTCCAAAGGAAGGATGCATCAAAATAGCACAATAAGATATAAGTGAAGACATGCATTTGCACTAGACAAAAACAACTGCAATCTGTCCTAAAAAATTTCTGCAAAACAAAATAAGTCACTACAAGTTGCACAGACTCTTCTTATTCAAATTTAGCTACTCTATCAATTGCACTGTTTCTCCTTACTATTGTAGAAAATAAATTATTCCTATGTATCATATACTTCATCAACATTTCTGAGCAAGAAAAGGATATCTCCGAGTGGATAATAGAGAACCTGTGCTGCAAGCTTGCTTATATTGATGGTTGACAAGGTGTAAGAAAACAGATTACAACAAACTACTGTATTGATGTAGCTCCACTTGTGCTGTCAACATAAGGAAGCGCATGGTTACACACTCAAGTGATGGAAATATCTCATATAAAGACAAACTATGTATGATAATCACACAAATTATACCAATTAGTCTTATGCTACCATCACAATGTAAAAGACTCCATGACTCAACTATATTTTGCAAAATTTTAAAGGAAAAGTGCACAACTAATTTCAGTTGGTTAACACAAACACCAAAGTTGGATAATTCCACTAGTTTGGTGGTCAATGGGCAATAAGTTAGTGATGGTAATATTGTTGAGCCACTAGATGTGAATTTTATCCCTTGTCTCTAGTGACTACATTAAGCCCTATTCAAAGGTTCAAGGTTGAGATGGATCTACTTTATAATTTAACAAATGGAAGAAGAAGCCCTACAGAGTATGAAAACTCTAAGAGGGCTTCAAATATCTAAAGAAATAGGCTCCAGACTTGTTGATTTGAGAAGACGGAAATTTTGAAGCTAATAGCTTGAAACGTTGTAGCGGCATCTAAATTCATATTCAAAACAAGATATAATTAGTCACCTTAAGAATCTCTCTTGAATCATTCTACACTTGAAGCATTCTTGGGAACCTCGCTCCTTCATCATATCAAGAAGAAGAGATCAGGATTAATTTTTTGGGTTGCAATTCCTCTCATTCAAGAAGAATCTAGGGTATCCACCAAAGATTTATTTCCATTAAAAAATACATCGTGTTTAATGTTAAATTTAGACTAATACTTGACATCATGCCCAACCATGATTACACCATGGCAACACCTTCACATCATGCCCAACTGCGATAGCCTATGACCTAACAGAATAGACTTATACTGGGATAGTTTATGACCTAACAGAATAGACTTCCAGAAAATGGTGGTAGGGAGCAATTGTGGCTGCAAATACTCTAGGTCCACTCCTAGGCTAATATAGCAGATATACAATTACCAGAACAGGGGCGCTCATTCTAGTACAAAAGGGGTCATTGGGCTGGGGAACCCATATATATTAAATTTATGTTGTTGGCCAAGAGGAATGTGAGGGATAAGATGGATACGATACAATGGTGGTTATATCACCATAAATAGAACAAGTAAGTATAAAAATAATATGAAAAAAAAAGTTTCAATGTTTAAAAGCATGTTCAAACTTACAATCAAATAGATGAAAAAACCATATAATAATCATGAATAAGCTTCATATTGAATTATGAACTGTAAAGGAACTTACAAAATGTGACACTACGAGCTTGGTCAAGCGCACAAGCAAAAATATATTGGACATGACCCTGGTTGACAAGTTGTATTGCTCATGATGCAAGAGGATTTGTACCTGCGCTGCCAAGTCATTCAAAATCCATAATTATCTATACAATAATACAAGTAATTGATGTAGTATTTTTTACTCTAAGATGCATTCTTATGATAATGTTAGAACATATGTTGAGAATGTCAAAACATACCTGAAGAAGTTCCTCTTCGTTTCAAGAACAATTTATTGGAGTCGCCTGAACTTGGAACAGGCCTCCCACAATCTGAAAGAGTAGCAACTAAGTCAACCGTGAATTTTTTGTTGCTACATTGGATCGAGAGAGGTTTACTCCAAGATTAAATCGCTCCAATCAATTCTCTACTAAACAGGGCCAACCACGTGAAGGTGGAAACTCTTATGGCCCCTCCCCCCCTCACATCACTCTCAATTCCCCAATACCCAATCTATATTTCATTTTTTACTTTCATGAGTAGAAAAAAAAATATTAAATAACTAATAAAAAAGAAATGCAACAAAAAGTACGCAAGAAAACATTGAAAGTGCTTGACATAAAAATAGTATGATAAATGATTTTTTAATATAACGCAAAAAACGTTCCAAGTATGGTAACATTTATCTTATAATAATACAATATTTTACATTATCAAATTTTATTTTTCTTATTCCTAATTCTAAAGCTCCTAACTACATCATCAACATTATTGTGCTCTTCTCTTGTTTCGTGCCTTTCTCGCAGAGCTGACCTAGTTGCGCACTCACGATATCTGGTCTCATGCAATGACGGGGCATCGCCTACAAAAACAAATAATAATAAATTTTAATTGTCAGTTGTTACATATCATTGAACTAGTTCGGTAATATTAATTAAAAAAAATTGCAATGAGATTATTTACCTAGTGCACCAGTTGTCACCGTTGGAATCGTTGCCCTGTGTTCCTCTCTGGTGGTATGATGCTCAAGTACAACATTCTCTGTCATTTAAACAAAAAAAATTATAAGGACACAACCATCAAGGTATAATTAGAAAAAATTATAAGTGGAAATTAATTACTGTCATGGCCCTCACTGATAGTAGCATTGTCGGCTTGGTCCCCACTACAATGATCAGGTTTCACGTGAGGACCATGTACTTTTGGAAATATTTCACTATCAACGCACTGCTCGACAACTGGGTTATTTGTCTTGTTGAAAGTGTTGCTCCCCTAATTTAAACAAGTTGTTAGACATTAAATTTATGAATGAAAACAAACATATTGAAAGGTTAATGTTTTACCTTATCAGGCATTATGGATCTTGGGACCTGTCCCAAGCTTCTACGATGTTCAACTATGGCTTGATAGCTGGAACGGAAAGCGATCTCTTTGTCTTCCTCTGTGGTTTCCATTCCAAAGTCATCACCCTACATTACATATGATTGTGTATTTTTAATGTTATTTGACGGGATTACAAAAATGTTGGAAGGCAATACAATTAATTATAAGATGTTTAGCTACTTACAATTATTGCGGCTAATTTCAAGTAGCCACCCTGGCCTAGCTTGTGATGGCCTTTTTTTTCAATCCTAGCTTTGATTTCCTTCGAGGTATCAGGAAACCTATCATCAAAAGCTTGAAGTCAGATATGACGTAGCACACTTTTATTTTAGACATGGAGAAAATTAAAGCTATTGAATTAAAGTTGTAATTTACCTTACGGGTCCAGTTAGCATTTTTCCTTATTTCTTGGCCCTTTTCTCTTTTCCGTCATCGATGAGTGCTCTCCACTCCCTCTCTGGAACTATGAGAGGATGCTCGTATCTAGAGTTAATTTGCAATTGCGTCCTATAGGTGTCCCTAGTATATTTCAGATATTTTCCAACTACCCGAGCCACCGATGTTCTATCAAATGTGCCCACCCCAAAAAGGGCTTCTAGATAATCTAGAAGTTATTTTTCAGGTTGGAATTCTGGGAATTCCACCTTGTGTGTATGGTTGGGCCAAAAATTATCAACGCCTTGCTATCCAAAAACCTGTAGAACTCATTGTTTCCTACACGGAAAAAAGATATTATGATTAATTTAAAAATAAAAATCATGATAAAATATGTTTTATATAGCGTACATGAAATAGTTAAAATATTAAAACTTGCCTGGGAGTTGTACATGCTTTATAGGAACACCTTCATCGTTCACCAAAAACGTGCCATCAATGGTCCCCGTGGAGGTGACACGTGTAGCTCCAGGAAACGCAATAATATATTTGGCCATACCAGCCTCATCACTACCAACACGTTAAGTGGTTGGCTGGGTGTCTTCTTGGGCAGGGTGCATTTCTTGGCTGCCATCTAAAGGCGTAGAAGGTGTACGAGAGGGTCGCTCGGCATTCTCTTGCCTTTGTGTCCCACTACCACCAACACCAGGGGTAGCAGGTGTCAGATAATGCTACATACAAAAGAATGTTTTTGTTAGTTTAGTTAATGTGAAATTAAAAATCAAACTATCACAATTGATCTCATGCAGAACAAAAAAAATATCCTTTTGATTTTTTATTATTACTTTATATGTTTCTAGCTGGGTCATAAGTTGTGTTATCCCCATTGCTAATTCAGGTGTTTGAGGCGTAACGTCTACCAAACGTTCAAGTTCCAACTTTGCTTTTCGTGCATTTTTTTGCAGCAACAACAATGGACATGGGGATGAAGAAAAATCTTCCTCGTTGAGGGAATCATCAGGCGCACCATGGCCAGGCGTCTGAATATTTGAACAAAATTAACATTATTTCAATTTTGTAAATAGCTAAAATACCTGAAGATAGAGCAATGCTGGCATTTTACATGTTCTTCGGCTAGCCCCTTTCCACGATCATCCTGTCTCGGGGTTGTTCCTCTACTGCCACGATCAGTCTTCCACATTGCAATAAAATTAGAAATGTGAAAACTTGAAAACAATATCTAACTTGAAAACACAAAATGAAAACTGAAATAATTTCTAAATTTACAGTGAAGAGATTCAATTCAGTTGAACTTTTTTTTATTGAAGTTTTATCCTTAGATGCTTTTAGTGCATGTTTGGATGATTTGGTTCTTGCTCTTTGTGATTCTAAAAGAAATATATTTATGAATGAGCTAGGAAATCATAGTGGAAATGCAAGATCTGCTAAGAAAGTGGTTCAACAGCTTGCCTTCTTAGGGATTGAAATGTTTCAAGTGATGAAAATTTTCCTAGAGATTAGCTTAAATAGATTTGCATGATAAGGATTTTGTTTTGATTAATGGTCCTCCAAGTGTCCACAAAAATTCATTACATGGATTATAATCATACGTACATCTGGGCTCTACAATGATTATTAACCCTCTAATATGGTGGCCACTTGGTGTAGATTTTGATGGGGATTCCATTCATGTTTTTTATCCCCAATATTTAGGATCTCAAGCTGAGCTTTCTCAACTTCTAAGTGTGGATCAAAAAATGTTTAGTTCCCATTTTGGAGAGGCAAGAATAGCACTAAGTGTTGATACTTGATACATTGTTGTATGCCAATCTTTTATCCATTCACATGATGTAGAATCATACCATTGGGGTTGGAAAAAAACCTTGGGCTTTTGGATTTGTAATCAATAGAAAATATATATAAATACACAAGGTGAAGTATTATTTTTTCCCTGTGGTCAGTAGGCCTTTAATTGGTAATAAATTAATATGCAATATTTCACTTATCCATGTGGCATATTGATAACACCCAAGGTGGATCAATGTAGTAACCAAGTCATATTCTCCTATCACTTCTGTTATATGCTTGTTATAATGTTTTAGACCAGGTTTGGTATGTAGATTGGTCTTAGTGATCGAGTTGAATTGGTCTATGTACACTTGTTCTTAGAAACATTGTATGAATTGACCTTGTAGAGTTTAAACACTGTAGAAGTTAAGAGAATGATGATTGTTCTTTATGATAGTTGTGGCAGATGGCTAGTATTGGCATGTGTAACTATTGCATCTGTAATTTTTCGTCCCTTGGTCAAAATTCCAACACTTTAGTTCTGACACTTTAGTTTCAAGGGAGGAAAACTTTTCCTAGAGATTAGCTTAAATAGATTTGCATGATAAGGATTTTTTTTTATTTAATGGTCCTCCAAGTGTCCACAAACATTCATTACATGGATTGACCTTGTAGAGTTTAAACATTGTAGCAGTTAAGAGAATGATGATTGTTCTTTATGATAGTTGTGGCAGATGGCTAGTATTGGCATGTGTAACTATTGCATCTGTAATTTTTCGTCCCTTGGTCAAAATTCTGACACTTTAGTTCTGACACTTTAGTTTCAAGGGAGGAAAACTTTTCCTAGAGATTAGCTTAAATAGATTTGCATGATAAGGATTTTTTTTTTATTAATGGTCCTCCAAGTGTCCACAAACATTCATTACATGGATTATAATCATACGTACATCTAGGCTCTACAATGATTATTAACCCTCTAATATGGTAGCCACCTGGTGCAGATTTTGATGGGGATTCCATTCATGTTTTTTATCCCCGATATTTAGGATCTCAAGCTGAGCTTTCTCAGCTTCTAAGTGTGGATCAACAAATTTTTAGTTCCCATTTTCGAGAGGCAAGAATAGCACAAAGTGTTGATACTTGATACATTGTTGTACGTCAATCTTTTATCCATTCACATGATGTAGAATCATACCATCGGGGTTGGAACAAAGACCTCGGGATTTGGAGGCACGTCACTCATGCTACCCCTCCTAAGTTGTGATGGAGTATATCACTATCTTACTATTACTACGTCTTCCCATTGGTATTAGTTGTCTTCTTGATGTATATTATGACATATCCACATTCCATTTTCTCATGGCTATGATCATTTTCATGACATGGACCCACTGTGTACTTTTTTCATGGCCATGGTCTTGCATATTATTACATTGATTCACAGTGTATTATGTTGGCATCCATGCTTTGTTTCTCTTCTAAGCATCATTATGCCTATCTATTTGTTGATAATCGATTGCAAGTACTCACTAGTTCCTTGAGTTAGCTCTTTCCTTGGAATTCCTGATAACTTATGTTTATTAGAATGTGTTTCGACCATGGTTCCTCTTCTTACCTCACACATTAGGGGGTGTTGTTACAACTCTATTTTCCACCCTTGAATCTCACTAACGACCCATTGCATAGACCGACATTGAATGAGTTGAGGAAATCAACACTAAATGAATCATTTCTCTTGCACTAGAAAATTTTGAACTTATTAGACTCAAGTTCCTTAAGTTCGAGAGATATAAAACCATCCTCTAGCCTCCTCCATGAATCTATTTAAGGAAGGTCTCTCAAGGAAGAAAGGAGGAAGAATCATTTGCAAACATGTGTTGTTCATTTTAAAAGAGACTATTCAACCTTCAGATATCATACTTCTCAAGTTGTGTGAGGGACAAGGAAGTGTTAGACGAGGGACTAGGGACAAAAAATATGATAGCATTTCCCATTACATTTGGAAAACGAATTAAGCAGATTTTGATAAACTCCATATATTCAAACAAAAGACACAAATATTTTTTATAACTTCAACTTTGATCCAAAAATGTCTCAAGACTAAAACATGTTAACCATCATATATTGTTCAAAAACATGCTCATAGATACATACATAAATGCACTCACACACATAAATATATACATATATACATATATATTTTTTAAAACAAATAAAAATTAATATTGATGATTTTTTCACAAATTCTATATAAAAACCTGCTTGGTTGTTTTAATTTTCCGTTGAATTCACTAGTGCATGAGATTCAATGAATTTCATTTTTTTAATCCACCCCACCCCCCACCCCTCTCCAAAGAAAAAACAAATGCAGTGACTAAGATCACAATCCGCATCATATCAAACCTAAACCATAATTATTTTGTTAAAAACATTTGTAGGGGGAAGATAAGATACAGTTAACAGTAAGCCAATGGGACTAGAAAATACAATGAGACATATAAATATTGTGGAAGTGCCCAGACTACTCTTGATTCTTGAAAGCTAAAAGATAAAGAGATACAAGTGATACTGAAAGAAAAGGTGAATCTAGAAGGAAAAATTTAAATTGTAGAAATCAATACTCCATACCAAATATAGAGGTAAGATGTAGAGGAGGGAGCAGAGCCATCCTCATCTCCATCACCAAGGTATCAATGCAAAGACCAACAATAATGTCCTGTATAGAATGCTTGACGCTGAATATTTAGCTAGGGAATCATGGGAGGAGCAATGTGGTGGTGATCAGCTGAACCGCTCCGAACATTTGAGGCCAGAGAGAAAAATCTAGTGATGGACATTGGGTTGCTTGATATGGGCACAACTCTGCACTAAAATCAAATACATTTTTGTGGCCTCGTGAATGTAGTTGCATACCAATAGAAGGGGGAAATGCAGATTTCGGACTAGCCTAATATCATCTATGTTTGGGGCTTGGGCATATATATAGTGTTTTGCACCTCCAATTACCGAGATAGGCTAGAAGGAGGAGATCAATTTGGTGAAACAAGATCTACATAAACCTTGTAAGGTCGATTTTCTATTGTAATGCCTCACATATGTAGAAAGGCAAACATTTCTGATCTTAGGAGGTGGACTTAATTAAAACCAGTGTCACAAGTATCTTTAATTCTCCAAATATTTTCCAATCCACTGGGAACACTGGGAAGAAAGATGTAATCCTCTAAGGAAGGTCCAATTGAATGGAGAAAAGGGAAGATAAGAAAATTACAAAGGTGATACAAGATTATGTTTCGCTAATTAGAAGCCCTAAAAACAAATTTCATAAGCAAAGAGAAAATCTGGAATTCTCGACAATAAAACATCTCAGAGATGCCACAAGATATTTCTAGCAGGAAACAAGACAAATCTGCCCCAAGTAGTTGGCAGGGGAATAGGTCATAGTGACTACTCAAGATCTTGTTAACCTCTCAAGCTATCAAACTGCTACTACAAACTCAGAAAACCAATAGGAGAAAAACAAGAAAGCTTAGAAGTTGAAGAAGAGTGAATAATAAAATTGTAACTTTTCTCTTGCTAAACATAACAATAGACCAAATGGAAAAAAATGTATTATGAAAAATCACCTCATCATGATAAGATAACCCCTAGAACAAACTAAATATAGGTGGTATAATCCTCACCCAACCACAACATAAGCTCTTATCACCTTGCTTGCATATCAATCCAACTCCTGCATGTAACTTTGCTTGCATCTCAAGAAAATCTTGAAGTGAACTGGATATGATGTCCCTATCAAAAACATTGAATCAACAAATCCTCCAAAGACGATGAATATTCCAAAAAATGGGACAATTATGACAAAAAATACTAGCAATCATATATTCACTTGTGATGTTAACTCAATTTTCAAGGTGTGGGTTCTTATTCTCATTGAGGGCATACATATGATAGCAGGGGTGCAACTGTGTAATCCCCAACCAATCAGGACTTCCTTATTATGACCGTTTAACCAATAAGGGGACACAACTTCCATAACCAAGAAAAGATCACCAAAGAACTAGACACAAAATAGAGGAAGTAAGGGGTTTGTTGTATAAGTTTGAAGTCCAAACCATAGTACTTTGAAGTTCTGTAGTTATTTAATCCTCTATAATTGTATCATTATGTGACCAATTAAGGAACAAGTTTTGTATCAATTTAACATCATTCGTGGAAGTTTTTCCAAGGTTAAATTTTGAGTCTCTTGGTGTGTTTTAATCATATTCCAATTGTGCCATTAATTTCTCTTTGTTTATTACATAATTAATTGCTAAAATGAAGAAAAAAGTCACTAGAGGGCTGATCTGTTTCACTTGAAGGATAATAATTGTGTTGCAGGTGTTTTATAGAGTCCTCGTCCATTAGAAGATCAATTGGCCATCAAACTAGGCCTCTATGCCTAAGGGTTTTCTCTCTTTCCTCATACTCTCCTCATTTTTTTTACAATCGGATCCGAAGAATCTCATTTACAGTAGCATAAATCTGACCCAAACACCTTGGTAAGCTCTAAAATACATTTGCATAAGTCTATAAGTCTATACATTGGCATGTGATGGACATCTGGTTGCTTGATATTGGCACAACTCTGCACTAAAAGCATATACATTTTTGTGTCCTCGTGAATGTAGTTGCATACCAATAGAAGGGGGAAATGCGGATATCTGACTAGCCTAATATCATATATGTTTGGGGCTTGGGCATATATATAGTGTTTAGCACCTCCAATTATCGAGATAGGCTAGAAGGAGAAGATCAATTTGGTGAAACAAGATCTACATAAATCTTGTAAGGTCAATTGTCTATTGTAATGCCTCACATGTGTAGAAAGGAAAACATTTTTGATCTTAGGAGGTGGACTTAATTAAAACCAGTGTCACAAGTATCTTTTATTCTCTGAATATTTTCCAATCCATTTGGAACACTGGGAAGCAAGATGTAATCCTCTAAGGAAGGTCCAATTGAATGGAGAAAAGGGAAGAGAAGAAAATTAGAAAGGTAATACAATATTATGTCTTTCTAATTAGAAGCCCTAAAAAAAAATTTCATAAGAAAAGAGAAAATCTGGAATTCTCGACGATAAAGCATCCTAGAGATGCCATTGGATAGTTCTAGCAGGAAACAAGACAAATCTGCCCCAAGTAGTTGGCAGGGGCATAGGTCAAAGTGACTACTCAAGATCTTGTTAACCTCTCAAGCTATCAAATTGTTGCTACAAACTCAAAAAGCTAGTAGGAGAAAAACAAGAAATCTTAGAAGTTGAAGAAGAGTGAATAATTAAATTGTAACTTTGCTCTTGCCAAACATAACAATAGACCAAATGGAAAAATTATGTGTTATGTAAACTCACCTCATCATGATAAGATAACCCCTAGAACAAACTAAATATAGGTGGTATAATCCTCACCCAACCACAACATGAGCTCTTATCACCTTGCTTGCATATCAATCCAACTCTTGCATGTAACTTTTCTTGCATCCCAAGCAAATATTGAAGTGAATTGGATATGATGTCTCTATCAAAAACATTGAATCAAAAAATCCTCCAAAGATGATTATTATTCCAAAAAAGGGGACAAGTATGACGAAAAATGCTAGCAATCATACATTCACTTGTGATGTTAACTCAATTTTCAAGGTGTGGGTTCTTATTCTTATTGAGGGCATACATATGATAGTAGGGGTGCAACTGTGTAATCCCCAACCAATCAGGACTTCCTTATTATGACCGTTTAACCAATAAGGGGACACAACTTCCATAACCAAGAAAAGATCACCAAAGAAATAGACACAAAATAGAGGAAGTAAGGGGTTTGTTGTATAAGTTTGAAGTCCAAACCATAGTACTTTGAAGTTCTGTAGTGATTTAATCCTCTATAATTGTATCATTATGTGACCAATTAAGGAACAATTTTTGTATAAATTTAACATCATTATTGGAAGTTTTTCCAAGGTTAAATTTTGAGTCTCTTGGTGTGTTTTAATCATATTGCAATTGTGCCATTAATTTCTCCTTGTTTATTACATAATTTTTTGCTAAAATGAAGAACAAAGTCACTAGAGGGCTGATCTATTCCAATTGAAGGATAATAATTGTGTTGCAGGTGTTTGATAGAGTCCTCATCCATTGGAAGATCAACTAGCCATAAAACTAGGCCTCTAGGCCTAAGGGTTTTCTCCCTTTCCTCATACTCTCCTCACTGTTTTTACAATCAGATCTGAAGCATCTCATTTACAGTAGCATAAATCTGATCCAAACACCTTAGTAAGCTCTAAAATACATTGGCATAAGTCTATACTCATTTCACACTTAATCTCAAGTAACTAGAAATACTTGTGTCATTTCTCTTAAGGCGTTAGTAGTGCTCACTACCTTTTTGATGTTTTTGTATTTTGGATGGTGCTTATGGTAAAGATCATGTTAAAATTTGGGACATCATGTTGTTTTAGTGATATTGGTTGGTGAATTTGGCACAGTGAAGATTCCAATTTGGCACAAAATTTATGGACTAATAAGAGAGCCATGGAAAGTAATCATCCATAGGCATTTATTTCTCAATACACAAACTAATATTAAACCCATAAGTTTTATACATTCTTGATTTAAGGCAATATGAAGATAGTTCCAAGTCATAAACAGTCAATTTGTTAGATTGATATCAACATATATAGTCAATTTCTTATGTTGCTGGTATTGTCCTTCATTACAGTTATGATCATTAATTGTAACTCAAGATTGGAACTAGTAGTGGTACTAATATTCATGCAAGGTAAGTAGCCCTTTGGGCCCTATTAAAATTTTCTATGGTTAAAGATGTTCAAAATATTCAGGTTGTTGGAGACTTAAAAATGGTAATTAGAGTTTTAAAGTATATGTGACATTGGATAGTCTGGTTTTCTCTCACTGGTAACACTAAGTTAAGGAACTCCAGGAAGCTTTTCATTCAGTTTCTATTCAACATGTTGACAAAGAATTTAATTCTCTGGCACATCATCTTTCAAAGGATCCCATTGCAATAAGAAAATGGATTACGCATGGAGAATCAGAGGGAGGGTTTTGGTTTCAAATTTCCCAGAAATATTGTTTTAAAAGCATTTTATAGGAAGTTTTAAGATATTATTTTGGGTTGTCCGCAATGTTAGCACTATAGGTGGAAATATTCTTTTGATGTTCAATGTTTATAGGAAATATGTTTTTCAGAATCTGATGATAATATGGAAATTGTCTGAAATGAGCTCTTATGCATAGCCACAATCAATGTATACTTTAATTTCTACTTGAAATAACAGATGCCAAAAACACATTTGTTTTCTTGGAAGAAAAAAGACACATAAATGAGGAAAATATTCTGTGGAAGAAGATATGAAATTTTCTATTACTTTGAAGATATAAATTGGTGTATCCTTACCATTTTGTGGGTTGACAAGACGATTACACCTGATTTCCTGATCGGGCCAGTAGTTGTCTTTTCCTAGTGGTTGGTGGTCGAACCAACGGGTCCCTTGCTAAACCCCCGAACAAACGGATCCCCTGCTAAACCCATGAACCAACGAGTCCCCTGCTAAACCTTGAACCAACGGGTCCCCTGCTATTTGTCCCTCTATTTTGTCCATTGTAGGAAGAATTCATTTGCTCCTTGGCTGGGTAGTTGAAGGAATCACAAAGCATCCAGTGTAGTTGAATCGACTAGTTGAACGAACAATCCAACTCTCCTTTTTGGGATCTACTCTCAGCATACATGCATAGATCGTGGAGATAATGCAGAAATTGATTAGGTAACAATTTTGGAAAAAGGGCGCGTGGGTAAGGTAATTAGGCTAATTATCATTGTTGGAATTTAAATAAAAGGGTGGTATTTAGGCTAAGTTAGGGGTATTTAATCATGTATTAATGCTAAGTTAAAGAATAATGCTTTAAAATAATTAATGTCAATTGATTAATTATGAATTAGTAAATTTAATTAAAAATTACTAATTAGACTACAAACACATGGTAATAATGGCATTACTGACAAACACATGATACCCTCATAACCAATACCTAGTTATCTAAAAATCAAATGTTTCCAATATGCTCAATTAGAGGTGAAGGATTCTCCTAGGAGGTCAATATGTTGGTTTGGGGCCGGTGTTATTTTTAGCCTCAGATACTTAGTGGTTAAGGGCTTCAAGGGTAAAGGGCTAATTTCCAAGGGATTTAGGGTCAGAGGATTTAGTGGTTAATGACTTAAGATTTAGTGGATTTAGGTGTTTAAGGGATTAGAAGTTAATTAAGGTGTTTAAGGGTGAAGGATTAGGGGTTAAGGGTCACAGGTTAAGAGGAAAAGGAGTTATGGCTTACAAGGTTCATGGATTATAGTTGGTTAGGGGTTATTTTCTTAATATTTAATGATTCAAGGGGTTTATGGGTTATGCGTTATGAGTGTAAGGGTTAAGGGATTATGGATTAGGGGTTAAGGGGATATGGAATTCAATGGCTATGGGTTAAGGGCTTATGGTTTGTAATCATTAGACTCCTAATCCCTGAATTATCACCACTATTGGGGATTCCCCTATGATCGATTTCTCTCGCTACCTTCCCTCTAGGTCCCCTAGCCTCTTATATGAAATTAGGTCCTAAGCCCCCTTCTCATTCTCTAATGCTAGGATTATAGATCATAGTAAACCATGCTTTCACCTCTAAATTATACCCATACATGCAACCCTAGTTGTGTCCCCTTGACCCATTATTTCACATTCCCCAAGGCACAAATCAAATATTTGGATGTATCTTGGATGACTTGTCACATTCCATGATTAGCTTCATGCATATTGAATAGGAATTCCCATCATTTAAGAAATTTTTGGAGGGTTTTCATGGCATAGTCAAGGGCCACATTTACAAAAAAGGAGCATTTTATAAGTATATGTTAGATGGATTAAGGACTATGGGGTTGTTGATAGGGAAAAAATTCCACCATGCCAACAAGGGGGATTTAATCACCTGATCGTAGGTCCTAACTAGACCTACTCTCATTTTTAATGGCCAATCCCAATGGGTTTTAAGGAATATTATAAGGGTTAGGGAAATAATGAGTTATTGGTTAGGGGATTAGGGATTAGGGGCTTAGGGGTTCGATGAATAGGAGATTAGGGGTTAGAGGTTTAGGGTTTAGCGGTTAGGGGTTAGGACTAAAATAATGAGTTAGTTGTTAAGGGGTTAGGAATTAGGGGCTTAGGGGTTAGGGGATTTAGGTACATTTAGGGGTTAGGGGAGTAATGATTTAGTAGTGGTTAAGGGATTAGGGATTGGCGTTAGGGATATCATAATGAGTTAGTGGTTAAGAGTTTAGGGATTGGGGGTTAGGGGTTAGGGGATTTAGGTGCATTTAGGGTTAGGGGTCAAATAATGAGTTAGTAGCTAATATGCTTCTTTCCAAATGTTCTTGTATAACCTTGGTCTAGCCTTAACATCTCCCCAACAGCGCAGAAAATCCAAAGGAACCCCAAAATTCCCTTTTAGAACATGTTTTTGAAGTCTGCACGAATTCTGGTTCAAGTGGGTCACTCGGGTCATAGACACACTCAACACCCTGAATGTGTTTCTGCACGCGGGTCACCGGGGTCACAGTCTGCATGCGGGCCACCAAGTTCATGGCCTACATGCGTCTCCTGAACACGTTCAGGTCATGTTCGACCCGGCCCGACCCTGATGAACGACCTTCACGCCTTTAAATATTGTTCTGCACGTCCTGAACATGGACGCTCTGCACGAACCTGACTTGACCTGAACGCGCCCTCCCTCAACACTGTTCTTCACACGTCCTACGGAAGGAACCCAACTTGACCTTGCCTTGAACACTATTTTACACGTGCCCTATAGAAGGAACCCAACTCCACCTGAGGGTGAACGCTGAACGCATTTTTACTCGACTCAACCCAGACTCCATTTCCTTGTTGTGGCTTCACCCCAACTCGAACGCATTTGGGCAGGCGCCCTCATATGATGCACCCAACCAAATGAATTAGGCACAAGGGAGTAACCAAAAAATGGGCCACACAAACATGCATAGGGAACATGTGCGGTCACAACTTAGAAAATTTGATATGGGCGCCCTCAATCGAAATGACCAGACCCGAATGGGTTTGGGTGGGTGCCCTCAAAAGAAATGACACAAAACGCCCCACTGAACGAAGGCACAAGGGATCAAACACAAAATGGGCCACACGAATGTGCACAAGGCACCCATGTGGTCACAACTTAGAAAATTTGATACAGCCACCCTCAAATGAAACGACACGACCCCAACACTTTTGGGAGGGCGCCCTCACATGGCTTGACACAGTGCGCACGACCGAACAAAGCCACAAGGGAGAAATTGGCAAACGGGCCACACGAACGTCAACAGGGCACCAGTGTGGTCACAACTTAGAAAATTTGATACGGGCACCCTCAACCGAAATGACCCGACCCAAACGCATTTGGGTGGGCGCCCTCAAACAAAACGACACGGCGTGCCCGACCAAACGAAGGCATAAGGGAGAAAATGGAAAATGGGCTGAATGAATGTGCACAAGGCACCTGTGTGGTCACAACTTAGTGAATTTGATACAACCGGCCTGAAATGAAACGACCCGACTCGAACGCATTTGGGAGGGCACCCTCACATGGCTCGACACAGCGCACACGACCGAACGAAGGCACAAGGGAGCAACCGCCAAATGGGCCGCATGAACGTGCACAGGGCACCCGTGCGGTCACAACTTAGTAAATTTGATACGGGCTCCCTCAACTGAAATGACTTGATCCAAATGTGTTTGGGCGGGTGCCCTCAATCGAAACGACCTTACCCGAACGGGTTTGGGCAGGCACCCTCAAATGAAATGACATGGTGCGTCCGACTGAACAAAGGCACAAGGGAGAAAATGGCAAACGGGCTACATGAACATGCATAAGGAACCTGTGTGGTCACAACTTGGGAAATTTGATACAGCTGCCCTCAAATGAAACAACCTGAAACAAACACGGTTGGGCGAGTGCCCTCACACAACGTGACATAGCGTGCATGACTGAACGAAGGCACAAGGTAGAAACCAGAAAACGAGCCACACAAACGTGCACAGGACACCCGTGCATTCAAAACTTAGCAAATTTGATACGGGCGCCCTCAACCGAAACTACCCAACCCAAACGCGTTTGGGTGGGTGCCCTGAACCGAAATGACCTGACCCGAATGCGTTTGGGTAGGCACCCTCAACCGAAATGACTTGACCCGAACGGGTTTGGGTAGGCACCCTCAAACGAAATGACATGGCATGCCCGACTGAACGAAGGCATAAAGGAGCAAAAAAAAAACGGGCCACACGAACGTGCACAAGGCACCCATGTGGTCACAACTTAGCAAATTTGATACATGCACCCTCAAACGAAATGACCCAACCCAAATGCGTTTGGGCGGGAACCCTCACATGGCGCGACACAGCATGCATGACCGAACGAAGGCACAAGGGAGAAACTGGTAACGGGTTGCACGAACATGCACAGGGCACCCGTGCGGTCACAACTTAGAAAATTTGATACGGGCGCCCTCAACCGAAACGACCCGACCCAAATGCGTTTGGGTAGGTGCCCTCAACAGAAACGACTTGACCCGAACGCATTTGGGCGGGTGCTCTCAACCGAAATGACCTGACCCGAACAGGTTTGGTCGGGTGCCCTCAAACAAAATGACATGACGCGCCCAACCGAATGAAGGCACAACGGAGAAAACAACAAACGGGCCACACAAATGTGCACAAGACACCCGTGCGGCACAACTTAGAAAATTTGATATGGTTGCCCTCAAACGAAATGAACCGAACCAAATGTGTTTGGGTGGGCACCCTCACATGACGGGACATGGCATGCATGACCTAACAAAGGCATAAGGGAGCAAGCGACAAACAGGCCGCACGAACGTGCACAGGACACCCGTGCAGTCACTATTAGCCACCTATAAATTCTGATATACCTAATGGTGGCTAATTTTGTTGTCAAGCCTTCAAGAGATATATTTACTTTGAAAATCCATCACCTTTGAAGTCTTTTGATGATTATTTATCCCTTGAATTAATCTTCACTGTTGTTTCCCTATCAGCCCTCAAGGACCTGTTGTTTACCCAGGTAAAACTACTTATGAAACTCCATTTCTCACCATTCACCTCCCCCTTTCACTAATTTTTATCCATTTTCATAAAGCTTTCTTTCCATCCTTTAACCCTCCATTTCCCTTTAAAGGCCTCAAAAATCCCTTTAAACCTGTAAAAAATCCCTTTTATAGGTTTAAAATACCCTTTTCCCCCTTTAACGAAATCCAAAAAAGCCTTAAAAGTCCCCCCTTTTTGTTGCGCGAAAACCATTCCCAATTTCTGCAATACTACCCTCCGCAACGTAATTTCAATTTTCATCCTAGCCGTCGATCTCTAAGATCGAATGGCTTGTATTATATCGCAACCCCATTCATTTTCCATTCATCCATTCTCCTAAATGACTTCATCAAGCGATCTCCACCGTAGATCATCCTGATCTAACGGTCCACGTTCATCCTCGCACCCAAATCTCCATTGACCTGGTTAGCTACTCTACCAGGGTTTTTTCCAATTTTCTGCTGCAATCACATTCTTCCTCATTTCTCCTTCGCCACCCCAGAGCCTCTGCAAGCAGTCTAAACCAAGCCTACAGGTTTTTATAATAGTTTGTCGTGTGTTTGCAGGTTTTTCATGGCCGATGAACGATAAATGTTTTACAGTCACAAAGGTGACACAAAAGCTCAGATGACAATCTCAGGGCCACGAAACAACATCAAAGAGAACAGGAATAGAAGGTGATGTCATGTCTAGCAACAGATCAAATCCATGAACCCTAAGTGACCCTCCAGCTCAGCGAAACCCTCCACTTGTACACACAACACTCAGAAATGGTGAAGATCACATATCTCGTGGCATATGACAAGGCATAGAAGATTAACATCAGTACAGAATCATTTCAATCAATTAGAAAAGAAAAAGCATAAACAGAGTTAAAACAGGTTGAAGTACAAAGAGACAGAGCAGTTATTGGTGCAGAAGTTGACTGACACAGATATAGCCCATCTCCACGCACACAAACCTGCCAGGCAATTATTACACCAAGGGAGCTACTACAAACTGTAAGAAGCAGTTATTTAGAAGTATGGGAGTCCTCATAGCCCATTCTTCACTTAAGTCACACCAAGAAGATAACAGTACCACTCCAGATGTTTTTCTTCCTAAGGACACCCTGTGGGTGATTTCTGTGATATCAAAATAGTCTCAACAAGAAACAAAGTTACTAAATCTGTCTGAAATTTAATGTTATTTTTATGACACAGAATGGAGCATTCGAATGCCCTCTCTAATCTCTGATGATCATTAAAACATCCTCTACCTAATTTTTCTCATTTTTCCTATAAAGACTCTTTGAAGTCTCATTCTAAAAGGTTGGCATTTGGTGATATCTAAAGTAATACATAGATTGTTGTTTTGAAGAAGCATTGGTGTTCTGAAGGAGTGTGGAAGTCTCTGTTTTTTTGTTGATAAAGGAGGTTGGACCATTGGATCCCTGAGCCTGGTTTTGGTGAAGTAATCTCTCATTTTTAATGTTGTTTTCCGTTTATCACTTTGTTCCATTATGCTTTGACTTACAGTAGGATAAAAAGTTTAGGCAGAGAAATGTATCTTAGAAGCGCCTCTGACCTGTTTATCCTTCACTGTTTATATTTTTTCCACTACTGAACATGACAAGGTAGTCTAATAGCTCTCTTGAATATTCAGTTTGTTTTATTTCAGAAATGGTAAATTCAGTTGTGTTAAAGACTATTTAGGCGTTCCCTCTTTCTTTGCCACTGAATATTGTATCTGAAATCTCCCTTTAATTATTAATGCTTGCATTTTGACAGAGAGGCTTGTTTCAATCATACCCTATGTTCATTATTGTAATTATTGTGTTGAAGGTCCCTATAATTTCAATCCTAGATGTCTAAGGCGTTCCCTCTTATTTGAATGCAATTGTATGTCTTTGTTGATTAAGCTCTCAACAGTGAACTTATAGGAGGAAATAGGGCGTTCCCAAAATCCTATAATTCATTTAGAAGGTGTTAGTCTGCATTTATCCTCTTCTTTGAGTGCTTATATTGATTAAGTCCAAATAAGTGAGCTTATTGGAGAAAATAGGGTGTTCCCCGAATCTTTTAAGCCATTGTGAAAGGGTTTATTGTGTTTTTCACTCTTAGTCCTTAATGTTCATCCCATTTAACCTATATTATTCAACATATCCTTGACCAAGTTAGATTTTCCCTTTGGTTTCCCTTCCTTCTCAGTCAGAACTATTTGGACTTTCACATGACTCCATTGCCCAATGGCTTGTAGATTCCCATGCTCTATTTATACCACATGAAACACATTTTTCAAACCAAACAAAAAAAACAACCTTGCACTTCATAACTAGCCTAAAATTAACTACCTAAACCATTCAAGACATATCCTTATAAACATATTGAGAGATCCCTCTCTGAGACTAGGAGGGCTAGATCCTAGAGCTCTAAAGCTTGGTTTGCATGTTGCCTTGTCACTTGGCATGCAAATCTTCCAAATCACAGGACCCCAACATAATTGCGATCACGATGGGACATACTGAGTATATGATAGTTTAGAAAACTCTTGTAGACTCAGTATGTCCTTAAATAACCACACAAAACTCAAAAAACTCAAAAAACATTTCAGATTGGCTTCATAATAAACATTGGTGGTGGACCATAGAACATTTTACCTCCAAAGAAGCTAAAAATTTCCACCTGGCGATTCCACTGGCCTCTAGTAGGCTTATTACTTTCCCAGTCCTTGTAAACTTCCCTGGAAATGCATTAAGCAATCCCAATCATGCTGATGGTGGACAACAAAGCTCAAAATCTTCCACCTGGTGACTCCACAATCCAAAAATACCTAGTGACTCCACTGGAAGAAGACTCTGAACTGGTTGAAAAGACACAGTGACCTCTTTATAACTAACAAACATGGAATCAAGTATAGACAGAGAAGCTAAACTAGACACATTATTGGACCTGATTGGAAAAATGATGTACAGAATTGATAGAAGACTGGATAGGTATGAGGCTGATACAAATATTGATTATCCAGAGTAGCCCATACCTCCTCCCTGTAAAAAACAAACTCAACCACTACAAGACAAAAAAACAAGAAAAATATGTATGATGAGCTAGATTGCAAAGAAAACAGTGAAGAAGGTTATCAAGAAAGTCTTGACAACCTCCCTTTATCTTGTATTGCACTATTAAGAGAACTTTACGACCAAAATGAAAATGTAAAAATTGAGCAGTATTTTGAGGAAACAATAGGCCACCTAGGAAACAAAAAATCTGAAATAGGAGAGAAATTAGCACATAGAGGGACTCTACCTCTATGTTATGAATCATTTCAGATTTTAAAAGAGGAGTGGGATCCTGACAATACAATAGAAAAAAATCATGAACCTCAAATGGACTCTCATGAAAATCAAGAAGAGTTATTTGAGAATGAGAGAGATCAGGAAATAGAAGAAAATCCTCGAAATTGTCGTGCAAGCACAAGTAAAGATTCACTAGAAAAGGCTCAAGAATACATCTAGCCTCAAAATCATTCAATATGAGAGAAAGAGGATTGTTTTACTTCTGTCCAAAGCAAAGGAAAAATTCCTCTTTTGACAGAAGAAGAAATTGACCAAATATTAAACAAACAGTCAACCCTCAAACCTTCATTGGAACAAAACACTCCCGCTCATCTACCTATTTAACCTTGTTGTCTCGAAACAGAAAACAAACTTGTGGATCAACTGAAAGAAAAACAAACTGATAACCCAATATGCTTAATTAGTGATATTGTTTATACTGATGATTTGCCAATTTTTGGTCAGTCTGATGATGATGATGAGCTTCAAGAGGAAACTAATCATGCAGGGCAACCAGTAGTTGATTGGTGTCATGAATTTCACTATCATCAGCTTGAAAGCAGCGGACAACCAATCCAATCCATCATAAATAACTTTCACATAATTGGGAGTCAGCAATCTACCAGTTGTGATGATGAGATTAAGAATAAAGAGGAGTTTCTTGAGTAGGATGAATATAAGGAACCTTATCCTGAAAAGATTGAGGTAATAAAAGATACCCCTGCTCAAGAATATGATGATCTCTTCATAGAGTATAGTCCACTAAACCAAAGCTTACCAGGGCTACAAGAGGAAAGCACTGCAATATATGATGAGGCCTCCAGTTCAGATGATCACGAAGATGAGGAAGATTTTCTTTCTCAAGAAAATATTTATCTTGATCCAGTTGAGGAGAAATAAGAGGTAATCCTAGTTGAAACATATCTTCCAAACACTCACAACCAGGTATTATTTCAAGATCCCTATGTTCATTTCTTAAAGATATTTGAGGAAGGGATAAATGTTGTTAGCAACAGTATGTTACCAAAAGCAAGAAGATTTTTTAGCACTGCTACTAAAAAACAAAAGGAATGGGAGTGGCCCTGCCTATCCAACATGCTCAAAGAGATGAGTAGAAACTATTCATGGGATCATCTGATTGATTGGTTGTACTGTAAAAGAGATTTCATTAGCCAAACATGTAAATATTCCATGTTAGATTAGGGTAGGTAGGAATGTCAATAAAGCTCAACTCTTGAAGCACCTCGTTAGTCTTTTTGTTTGTTTCTCTGAAGAAGAAAAATGGAAAGAAAAATACAAAAACATTAAAAAATAGGAAAGAGGGCAGAAATAAAACAAGAAAGGTATAGCCCCATACCAAAAATAAAGGAAAATATGAAAGCATGCAAGCTCAAATGACACTACTTTAAGGAGCACTACTGTCCAATCATACAGCCTAATCATGACTGGGTAGATTTCAATTTACTGCTGATAGGATATTGAAAAAGATCTTCCAAACTATGTAATCTTGGCTTATCAGTAGAACAGATTAGGATAGAAGAAAGAAAGGTTCAAACATGTTGAAAATCTGAACCTAGAATCATAGGAAAATATGGCTCTAATTCTCTCAAAACATTTATCCTTTATAGGATATGGGTGTCCTTGGGAAGAAAACATGTATCCTTCATCAGCCATGAAAAACCTACAAAAACACGACAAAATATTATAAAAACCTGCGGGCTTGGTTTAGACTACTTGCAGAGGCTCTGGGGTGGTGGAGGAGCAGTGAGGAAGAATGTGATTGCAACGGAAAATTGGTAAAAACCTTGGCAGAGCAGCTAACCAGGTCAATGGAGATTTTGGTGCGAGGATGAATGTGGACCGTTAGATCAGGATGATCTACGGTGGAGATCACTTTATGAAGTTGTTTGGGAGAATGGATGAATGGCAATCGAATGGGGTTGCGATATAACACAAGCCGTTCGATCTCAGAGATCGATGGCTAGGATTAAAAGCGAAATTATGTTGTGGAGGGTGGTATGGCGGTAATAGGGAATGGTTTTCACTAAAAAAAAAAGCGGGGGAGGTGGTATTTGCTTTTGTAATCGCGTTACAAAAGCAAATACTACCTCCCTTGCTTTTTTTTGCGTGAAAACCATTCCCTATTACCGCCATACCACCCTCCACAACATAATTTCGCTTTTAATCCTAGCCATCGATCTCTGAGATCAAACGGCTTGTGTTATATCGCAACCCCATTCGATTTCCATTCATCCATTCTCCCAAACAACTTCATAAAGTGATCTCCACCGTAGATCATCCTGATCTAACGGTCCACATTCATCCTCACACCCAAATCTCCATTGACCTGGTTAGCTGCTCTGCCAGGGTTTTTTCCAATTTTCCGTTGCAATCACATTCTTCCTCACTGCTCCTCCACCACCTGAGAGCCTCTCCAAGTATTCTAAACCAAGCCTGCAGGTTTTTATAATATTTTGTCGTGTTTTTGTAGGTTTTTCATGGCTAATGAAGGATAAATTTTTTCTTCCCAAGGACACCCATATCCTATACATATGGTTCCCCAAACCCTATAATTCATTTAGAAGGTGTTAGTCTGCATTTCTCATTTTCTTTGAGTGTTTATATTGATTAATTCCAAAGCAGTGAGCTTACTGGAGGAAATAGAGCGTTCCCCGAATATTTTAAGCCATTGTGAAAGGGTTTAGTGTGTTTTTCACTCTTATTCCTTAATGTTCATCCCATTTCACCTATATTATTCAACAGATCCTTGACCAAGTTAGATTTTCCCTTTGGTTTCCCTTCCTTCTCAGTCAGAACTATTTGGACTTTCACATGACTCCATTGCCCAATGGCTTATAGATTCCCATGCTCTATCTATACCACATGAAACACATTTGTCTAACCAAACAAAAAAAACAACCCTGCACTTCATAACTAGCCTAAAATTAAATACCTAAGCCATTCAATACATATCCTTATAAACATATTGAGAGATCCATCTCTGAGACTAGGAGGCCTAGATCCTAGAGCTCTAAAGCTTGGTTTGCATGTTGCCTTGTCACTTGGCATGCCAATCTGCCAAATCACGGGACCCCAACAGTCAAAACTTAGCAAATTTGATATGGGTGCCCTCAGCCAAAATGACCTCACCCAACGAGTTTGGGTGGGTGCCCTTAACCGAAACGACCCAACCCAAACGCATTTGGGAAGGCGCCCTCAACCGAAACGACCCTACCCGAACGGGTTTGGGTGGGCGCCCTTAAATGAAACGACACGGTGGACTACTGAACGAAGGCACAAGGGAGAAAACGGAAAATGGGCCACACGAACGTGCACAAGGCACCCCTGTGGTCACAACATAGCAAATTTGATATGACCGCCCTCAAACAAAACGACCTGACCCGAACGCGTTTGGGCGGGCGTCCTCACACTGCGCAACATGGTGCGCACGATCGAACGAAGGCGCAAGGGAGCAAATGACAAATGGGCCGCATGAATGTGCACAGGGCACCCATGAGGTCACAACTTAGAAACGGGCGCCCTCAACCGAAATGACCCGACCCAAACTCATTTGGGCAGGTGCCATCAACTGAAACTACCTGACCCGAACGTGTTTGGGCAGGCGCCCTCAACTGAAACAACCCGACCCGAACGGTTTTGGGCGGGCGCCCTCAAACGAAAAGACACAGTGTGCCCGATCGAACAAAGGCACAACAGATCAGCAAACAGAAAATGGGTTGCACGAATGTGCGCAAGGCACCCATGCAGTCACAACTTAGCAAATTTTATATGGTTGCCTGTAATGTTCCAAAATTTTAGCCTTAAAGCTAAATGGAACATTAGAGTTAGCAGTAGCACTAGTCAGTGAATAAATGGGTAGAAAAGCCCATAAGTCTCCTAAGGAGGGTAAAAAAACTCCAAGTGTGAAGGGAGACACTCTTTCTATCTTAATAAAACACCTCCATGTGTGAACAGGGATAAAATCAAGTTGCTTTGACTAAGTCAACAGCGCAGTTTTAGAGGAAG
The DNA here is from genome assembly GCA_034641835.2 of Pinus albicaulis. Classification (NCBI taxonomy): domain Eukaryota; kingdom Viridiplantae; phylum Streptophyta; class Pinopsida; order Pinales; family Pinaceae; genus Pinus; species Pinus albicaulis. The sequence goes on along the minus strand of CM076582.1, from coordinate 1,612,797,972 downwards.
AGGAATCCAAGGAAGAATAATGTAGTTTTGGAGGGAGATGTATCTTTGGATAGAGATGACATAATTGAGTCGGGCCAAGGGAAAGAAAACTCATGTTTTATATAAGGAAGAGGATGGCAGCATTATTATTCATGTCTGCTCAGACTTTTACTTCCTCTTGTTGTTCAGTAGAGTAGCAGTGCTATTTAGCACAGGGTGTTCCCGAGCGAGAATCCCACCTCTTTCCTTTGAGGAGCCTCATTGGGAGATTTTTCATTCATCATTCCACACCAAGTTTTCAGGCCAAGCTTCAGTCAACTCCATCAACGTAGCTTTTCTAGAGATTGTTCAGTAGAAGGGATTGGAATCCCAGTTCCTGAGCTATTTTCTCATTGGAGGAAGGTTTCCTTTACTTGAGGGATCTGTTTGGAGAGCTCCAGAGATTATTTCAGATCTGTGGTATCAGACCACACATTTCCCATATATTCCCAGCACTTTTCCAGCTAGGTAATGCGTTATTTTGGAGGTAGTGTTCAGTGCATGGTTCGGTGGCTCCATTGTAGTGCTTCCTTGTGATTGAGAGGTTCACCCATTCATGGGAGGAAGCCCTTGAGGGATATAAAATAGATAAGATATATTTCAGCCTTATAAATTCATGTACTTCAGTGTTGCAGTGGTTATTCAATAAATTACTAATTATCACTTTTTGTATGCAGAGTGTTTGACAAGAAACCCTTGCCGGTTTCTTTTGTGTTTTGTATAAGGAGATTAGATCTTTGTTCTCTAGCACTTTTAATCAATATATGAGTATATATAATTTTTTCCTTCATTTCTTAGTGTAAAACCTCTCTTAGACTGCTCAGTCCCTTATGCAGCAACTCTGATATTTTGCAGTCTTGGGGTTTTATCACTTTTTGGAAATCCTAGGTGTGTGAGATCTATTTAACCCACCTATTTTGCTTTTTTTCAGCTCTAATATTTGATTTATATTGTATATTGATTAATTTATGGGATCCAAGGGTCCATTTCAGTGTTTTATTGCAAATGTTATTGGAAATTCATTTTTAGTGCATGATTCATGAGTTGTCCCTAATTTGGAATATTACAGTGGTATCGAAGCATGATCTCTGGCTCAGCCTATGAGATCTAGCTATCAGAAGAAGGAGATATGGAAAGAAGCTAGGAAGCTTCAGTATGTGAAGGAAGAAAGGAATAAAATATTAAAAAGTTTCTTCCAAAATCTATGCAGAGCTTTCAAGGAGAGCTGAAGAAAATGAGATTGGAGATGGGATCTACAAAAGAGATTGAATCTAGAGCTGAATCTAGATCTGCACATGGTGAGTGTGAGCATGCAGCTACACATCATGATGCACAGTGTAGTCAACTACCCAGATCTATCTAGAGATGGATAGGAGGAGGAAGAATGCCTAAGAGGAGAACTCTTAGTGATTTGTTATAGGAGTATGAATCTCAAACTGAGAGGTTTAGAGATCATACTGAATTCCAAAATTTTTGCAAGATCTAGGTGGAGAAGAGCAAGTAGCAAGATGTAGATAGATTTCTTCTATCTACTTTTTCCGAATCACCTACATGTTCAGCTGGAGCTTGGGTGAAGGAGCTAGACTCCTATTTGCAGCTACACCACATTTCTAAAGATGAAGCCATCAGAGTTGCATTGCTACATTTCAAAGGTAAGGCTCATGCATGGTGGACTTTGAATCTTTCTCTTTAAATAATGTAAACACTTTCTCCTATGCAAGGTTCATAGAAACATTGATGGGAAGGTTTGGTGAAAAACCTCCTAAGGCATATGAGCAAGGAAAACTTGAGAAAACAAAACCCTTGCATGTCATAGAGGAACCCCCACTTCAGAAAACCATGGGATATGCTAATATATTGCATTACACATTGCTGGAAGCAAGACCTCCAGTTCATATTCTTGAAGAAGAGGGCATGGGGATCTCCTTTTCAAAGGAGGATCCAACTGTTGAGATGTTTCCCATACACATTGAGGGAAATGAGGGCAACAACGTTGTCACATCTAGAGCACATCCAGTGCCTCATGCAAAGGGAGGAGGAGCACATGCTCCAATAGGAGGGATTCTTGTATCCTTACAAGAAGTTCCCTAGGATCTCATACATAGAGGTCCAAGCACAATCAATGAGTAGCATGATTGTGTAGCATTGCAGCTGGAAAGAGGAGGTAGGGAGGAAGAGTAGCATCACTTGATGAGAGGCACACACCCTTCTCTATTTCAGAGGGCCAATGCAAGGAAGAGGAAGACTGATTTGCGCTGTAAAAGTAGGGGCAAGGTTGCCCAACCATCTGCGCAGTCTACTCTTGACATTGATGTCTCACTTCATGGAGGCATTCCACCCGGGAGGCCACCAGATCTATAGTTGATGAGAGATATCTTGTCTTTTGGTCCACCACTCTTGGATTTTGGAGAGGTGAAGAGTTTGGAGGAAGACTTTGGCATGGGTGTTACACTGAAATTTGTCACTATGACATTTTAGTACTCCCTTAGAAGTCTACAATATCAAAGTTCCTAAAATCAAGCTTGAAATTGAGAGAAAAGCTCATAAAAGTCTTAAAAAAACTTGTACAACACTTTCTCTTAACATTGCCTACGGTGCCGCACCTTTTTGTTCTAAAGCATGCAGAGATAAACACACTTTTTCTTCATTAAGGGTGCAGACCCCTATAAAAGGTAAAACAAAGGTGGAAAGTAACATTTAGAAGCCCAACAGTCAAATCTTGAAGCTTCTAGAAGCAATTATCTGGTCGAAGGTCCGCTCCTATCATGTATGTTCATTCCTCCATTATGGGAGCCTACCCCTTGATTTATGGAGCTCAATCCCTTCAAAAGAGCATTCTATCCCTTCTTATGTGGAGCTATAACCTCCTCTATTTTCCTATAAATTGAAGCCATAATGCAGCTTCAAAGGGAGTTAAACTTTGAGAATTTTTTAGGAGAAATGTTGTAAAGACTCAAACTCGCTTAACTGATCATTATGTGGGAATGATTACACACCCATGTGAATTTTAGCTGAGAGAGTGAAAATCTTGTCAGAGTAAAGGAAACGCTTGTTTCGGACCCCAGGAAGCCCTGTACGACATCAAGGCAGACACGGTTGTAAGGCTCTTTCTTCATCAAAGATAATACGAATGAATACTATTTTCTCAATGAGTTTTTTAATTAAGTAGCTTGTTTATCATGTTTTATCAATGAGTTATTTAATTAATTAGCTTATTTCTTGAATTCCTTGATCATCTTGATAGATATATATCTCATGAATTAGTTTATACTATGCAGGTACTATTGATTTTTTTCATGTTTGTGATTGTAGATCTTTGAAGACGACTCTTTCAAGCAACTGTAAAGAAGATCATTACGAATAGCGTTGGACTACAGGTAGGTCTTCAAAACCTCTGTTGTATCTAATTCTGAATCGAATATTATCTAGAGAAAATAGTTTTTGTTTGCCTGTTTGTTGCTAGCTATCCGTAGGACACTTGGGAGGTCTGTCTTGTCAGAAAGAATGACTTATCCGTCCCAAAAAATGGCGACTCCACTGGGGAATGGATCTTTAACTTTGATTTCTTTTATTTTTGACTTGTGAATTTATTTTTTCTAATTTTTATTGATTTCTATTGGCTTGGGTAGTTTATCCCTGTAGAATCCCTGAGAAATGTTTTATCATTTTTATTTTTCTTTTAGTTTTCTAGTATCCACACTTTCCTTTTAGAAAAAATGCGGGCATCTCCACTTTTTTATTGTATATATAGTGCGGGACCACACCTGTTTACACTGAAGCCTGTGGACCCTGTGAAAATTTTTAGAAAACCTTAAAATTCTCTTTCCTGGATTAGTTTGTTAAATTCTCAGTGTATACCCAGACTTGTATTTTCTGTCAGAAAGCTTTGGTTGAGAGTTTGCTTCGGCATTTTTATGTTTTGAATGATTTTCTGAAAGATCTACATGTTATAGTGATTTTTTATTTGTCTTTATCCCACTCAAATATTAGAAGCTTTGGTATACCTTTAGATCACTAGTATTTCCTTTCTTTCTTGTTGAGCTTGACTTCATAGCAGAAATTGTTTTATGAGATTTACATCCCATTTTCTCATTTGCAAATCTTTAAAAAAAAAATTTGATAAGTTTGGAATTTCACTTAAAAAACCATAATTGGATGTTTTTTGAGTTCTTTCTGATCCAAGCAAAGAGTTTCTTAGTTAGATAACAAGCTAATAAAAACATCCTCAAAATATTTAAAGTTTTAATCTTTGGAGTAGACCAAATGCATGGTGCTTGACACATCTTTTTCATTTCTTGGATCATCTGCCACAAATCATGAAGAAATTATATCAGCAGTAATATTCTCCCAAAAAAATACCTACCCATACTGGTATCCTAACATTTTCTCTTCTGGGCACATTTGGACTTGTATACCCTATACATCATCAATTTTTTACGAACAGGAAAATAAAACCTACTCTACTTCCACCCTTATTACTCCATGAGACTAGATTAAACTGTTGGCCTCATAGTTTCTCTACCTGCACTATTATCTACTACGATTAAACTATCTACCAGATCTCTTCTCTACATTCTAAGACATAAATTCAAAAACAGTCAAGCTAGGATTAGACTATCTAGCTTGTTGTGGGCCATGGCATGAAAACAAAACTGCTCCTAGTTTGAAAACCTTGCAGAAATTTAAAACCACTAACTGAATGTTAACTGGCTGAGATTTATTTGAGAATTTCCTACCTACCCTACTCTAACTTGAAATATTTACAAGTCTAGCTTACAAAAATTCTCTTCCAATGCATCTAGTCCATCAAATGACCCCAGGACTAGTCTTTTCTGCTCAATTCTTTGAGCATGCTGGATAGGCAGGGCCACTCCCATTCTCTTTGTTCCTTAACAACAGCTTTTAAAATGTTTCTTGTTGTCTGCAACATGCTGCTCAAAAATACCTTTGATCCTTCTTCAAATATTTGCAGGAAATAAACACAAGGATCATGAAATGATACTTGGTTATGAATATTTGGCAGGCAGGCTTCAACCAAGATTTCTCCCTCTTCCACTGGATCAAGAGCAAGACCCCTTTGAGAAAGAGAATCTCTTTCATCCTCTTCATCATCTGAACTGGAGGACTCATCATATATTACAATTGTGTCCTCTTGGAGTTCTGATATATTTTGATTCGATGGGCTAAGCTCTGTGAAAAGATCAATGTATTCTTGAGCAAGGGTATTTTCCTTTGCTTCCTCTTTTCCAAGAGAAGGCTCCTTGTTTTCATCATGCTCAAAAATCTCTTCTTCATTTTCCTCCTCATCCTTTAAGATGAAAGGCTGTTGATCTCCATCCGAATGCAAATTGCTACTGATGGTCTGAGGTGTAATAGAGTGAAGATTCAATGAATCTACCTCTATTGCTATGCTTTCATAACTTTCCCCATCAGTATCATAGATAGGCTGACTTGGTTCACTACTTCTCTGAAGTTTCTGGCCCTGATCTTCCTCCCATGAATCTATTGATGACGGTCCTGCAAGCTCAGCTTCCCTTTGGAAGCAATCATCATCAAACAGATCATAACTAGGAAAATCATAATCGTAAGCAATGTCACCAATCAAACCTGTCAGATTCTCAGCAAGTCCTTCTTCATTATGATACACAGAGGAGTTTTCTGGATCTACATGATCAAAATTATTAGATCAATGAGCAAGCGTATCTGTCCTATAAAATATTTTAGAGGTGGATTACGTGTTTAATATTCGGTCCATCTCTTCTTCTATCAATGGAGAGATTTCTCTTTTAGCATAGATAGAAGACCAGCATTCCTCTGTTTCTTGTACTAACTGATCTGGAGGTCGGATGTCTTCTGGAGCCTCTTCTATGTAATCTTCACTTGTGCTAGCAGGGAAACTTTGAGGAAGTCTTGATGTTTCTTGATCTCTTTCTGATTCAAGAAATTCCTCGTGATCAAGGTGCCACTCTTCTAATGGAATCTGAGATGAATTACCTGCCAGAGGGGGAGCCTCTAAGTGCGCTGGTTCTTCTTCTGCCTCAGATTCTGTATCTTCCATGTGGTCACTTGTTTCCTCAAAGCAACGTTCCCTGTTATATTTTTTCATCAGGTCTTGATTTTCTCTAATTAACATAGTACATGACATGGGTAAGCAATCAGGCAGTTCTTGATCACTTTCCTCTTCATCTTCTATAGACTCTTGAGCATCATACATGTCTTGCTCATTGTCTAGGTCTGTAGTTTTCTCTTGCTCTAGAAAATGCATGGGATGCTCTAGATAATCAAAATTTTCATTTAAATTAGCCTCATACATCTTCACTACTTCACCAAATCTGTTCACCAGTTTTATCAATTTATCCTCTAAAGCATCTAGCTTTGCTTCTTGGTCCATATTTGGATCCATGTTTGTACAAAGAGGTCACTGCGTCTTCTCAACCAGTTTAGAGTCTTCTACCAGTGGATTCATTAGGTCTATCAGGAGTTATGGAGTGTGGAGTCGCTAGGTGGATGAATTTGGATGTTTGAAACAGGCTGTTGTCCACCATCAGCAATGAGATACCAATCTAAAGGCATTGGTTTGAGTTTTCCCCAGTGGAGTCGCCATTATGTTGGAGACTACAATGGGACACAAGACCAGATATAGTAGTTAAGGGCACTCATAGATTTTCCCCATTGGAGTCGCCATTATGTTGGGGTTCCAGTGTTTTAGCCAGATTGGCAAGACCAAAAGACCGAAAAACATCACAACCACTTTGGGATCCTAGGATCTAGCCCTCCTGGATCCGAAGAGGGGTCTCTCCATAAAGGCAAAGAAATATATATCTTTGAAAGCTCAAGATGAGGTATTAGGCTAGCTATGAAGCACAAAGGTTACTTGAAATGATTTGGCTGGTTGTTGGGTTGGTCTGAGATCATTAACTGAGAAGGTTATGGAATGAAATTAGAAAAGAAGCAGGATGTTTCAGTAAAAGAGGATAGGTTAAGAATGTGCCATCCATTGGGCTATGGAGTCATGAAAGGAGATTACTTTCATACAACTAAACAAGGCTTTCCATAGGGCAAGTCATCTATACTAAGGGATCCTTAAGATAGATGGTGAAATGGAACATTAAGGAGAGAAATGGAGGGACACAAAGGGCAACTTAAGATCAGGTTAGAGGTCATTTAACTCCAGGCCTGCTTCGGCATACTCTCAAAGGGAAAAACACTTAAAATTTGACACAGAACCAGGCCTAAGATCAGAGAAGGAATTTTAACCTTCAATTCTTTTGACACTAGCTCAAGAGATCTTTGAAAGGCCAATCTGTTTGGAAAGGACCCCAATGGACAGGGCTCACACTAAATCCCCAGTATCCCAATTCTTCCAGCTCAAACCCAACAAGAACATCTAAGCAGCAAGCCCCGAATTCACACATCAGTAAGCATGGGCTAGACCAACATCTTTAACTAGTTAAATTACATGAATTTGCTCTCAGATTCACTATCAGCAGAAAACATCAAAGATAAGAAGAGCAGTGGGCATTAGGGTACCATGCAGGGGTATGTCCTAATCCTGATTTAATGATCCTTATCAGAGAATAAATGGACAGCATGATTAAAATAAAATAAGACAATGCAATAAGAGAAACATCACCCGTAATATAGACCAGGATCCTGTGAAATTGCTTGATTAATTCATGTGCAAAACCAATCACATACACTGAGCTCAATAGCTAATACAGTCCAAACTTTCTCCTCCTAGCCTACTAAATTACAAACTACTCAGCTACTCTCCCCCAACAACTGTTCTAACAGTCGCATGAGTCCCTACACTAACAGCAACAACAACAACATTTTCAAAATGTTCTTTGGGGTTCTTATAGGAGAATGGATAATTGTGGCGGTAAATGTACATTTAATTGTTCTCATTAAGGCAGAGTGAGAGAAAGAGTTCATGCTCACTCTGCTTAATGGCTCTACATCACTGTATGTACTCTATAGTATGGTATGGGAGTCTCTATCAGGTTGATAGCAACCTTAGATGTGTTCTTTGAAGTCCTTTCTAGTTGTAAGGCGCTCTGTTCTGTCTTCTGAAGCAAGTAAGGTGACTGAAGGTCTTCTGGGTTTCCATGCTTCCATAACTACTGTCTTGATAGTTTAGAGGCTTCTGTCAATGCAATAACCTTTCAGGGCTTGAGGAGGCATGGAGACTTCTGTCGGGAGGTTTACTTTCTGAGAAAATATGTTTTGCTGACATTACACACAGATATGGCTTGTTTCATGTGCACTAGTCCTCAAACTGCGTCTTCTTCATTTGGACACGAGATTAGGTGCTAAATATTCAATTAACAGGCCCAAATCCCTTAAATCTATTTTTTCTTTTTCACTTGGTTGTTGTTGTAATGGCCTCTCTGCGTTTTGAATCACAGTGGTTGTGATTATGGAAAACAGAGTGAATTTACCACTCCGTATACCCTGCACAATGAAATAAACGCGTTATAAAAATCTGGGGAAGGTGGTGGAGGAATGCTATGGAGGCCTGTCGAGGTGGTGGTGGAGATGGTGGCTACGGTGAAAACAGGTGAAAAACACTACAGAATGGTGGAAAGAATGGGTAGGTGAAGGTCTGGTGCAAAAAAAGTTCCGGGCCGTCTGATTAGATATGGCGTCGGCGATCAACGGTCAAGGTTAGCTGACAGAGTTGCTTTAGAGTAATTAGGAGGAGGGGACTAACTTTAGTGTTAAACATAAAGATTAGCACCGGGGTGAAATACAAAGGGAATCAACGAAAATTAATGGAAGTCGGGCGCTTATGATGGTGGGACCCGGCTAGGGCAGAGGGTGATTAGATATGAACCGTTGGATCTCAGGAAGAGATCAACGATGGTGATTATACCATGAAAATATATGACAGCCCGATGAGGAAATATGGGTGAAAAATGTGATGTGGTATAGGTCGTAGATCTGGATCGATGAACGACTATGATTAGATGATGGGGGTTGCGGGGAAAAAAGGAGGAAAGGTGGTTTTAGGAGGAAAACCACCGGTGTCTCGCTGCAGAAAAACAGTTTTGAAATCAACCTGAAAAAAGGCGATATATGTCGCTGCGCGACATGTGGCCCTTTAAAGCCACTTACATTGCGTAAATATCAAGCGTTAAAGCTCAGACATTAAAATCACACGATATGGATCTCGGTCGTTGGATCTGGGACTGGGAGATCTGACGGTGGGAGATGGAGCGCGATGAGAGGAGATGTGCAGTCAGTTAAGCGGTGAATAGTCAACGGCGGGTTTGATCTTGGCCGTCAGATCTACAGGATGGACAGCTAGGATTCAATCAGGGATCGCCAATCGAGGTGATCAACGATACGAGATTGGATGCTTTGCGATTTGTGATTGAGCGAGCACCGTCCGATCTGAAGACAGATCGATGGCTCTCATGTAATCGGAGGGGTGATCGGGGAGAACAATAGGCACAATGGGAGACAAGCGCTGGCCATTATATATTAAAAGATCAACAGCTCAGAACGCGCCTGCGGTCATATAGAACAAAGACCTTGCATCGGAATAATTCAAGCGTAACAAAGAAAATGTGCTTCCCTGAATGTTCTGATTGCAATTAGTGCCTAGGCCTTTAGTGCTTGGTTTTGGGTGCGGGTCATGTGGGGAAGTGGTTAAGGGGCTGGCCGAAAGGGGTTAAAGCCTATATGTAAAATGATTGTTTTTAAAGCCAAAAAGAGGGTTTTTGAGGCTTAAAAGGGGTTTCAGTAGAGGGGAAAAAAGGTTTTTAAGCCAAACAAAGGGTATTTGTAAGGTTTAAAGGTGAGATGGGGTGATTTAGAGGGTTAATGAGGGATTTTGGAGGAATTTTCAGAAGGGGAAAAAGGTGATGAAAACAGAGGTTTAGTGGGAATGAAATAGGGGGAAATGGAGGCCTTTTTGAGCATTCTTCTTCACGGAACAGTAGCGTTTTCTCATGGAAACAACAGTGAAGATTGTTCAAAGGAAAAAAGACACAAGGAGGCTTCAAGGATGATATGTTTTTAGAGGCAATGTATTCCTTGAAGGCTTAAGAACAATTTAGCCACATGTTTGCTTGTCAAAAAATTTATAGGTGGCTAACACCTGGAGCAGGCATCGACTAGACTCACTTGGACTCTCCGGAGGGTTATCTTCACTCGAGATGGTTTAAGTGCAGAAACTTGCACCGGTATATTTCATTAAGTAGTTTGTCGGGGTAACTGTTCAACCCTCCCTTTCTACATTAAAATACTACGATGTTGGATTTCATCACCAACTAGTGTTTTTAGTGTGGGAATTTACTGTTTCTGTGTGGTTTGATCTCCTAGATTTTCAGGCGTGTGATTCATTTGTTTGTTTCCTTAGTCACTCTAGGAGCTTTCATTGAAATTTTTTTTTGTTGCGTGTGATTAATAATTTTAATCATGGCTGAATTACCAAGAAAATCATGTAGACTCTAGCGGAAACCCCCTAAGTATACACCAAGCCAATTTGAAGGACTCTGAGCTCTGGTACTGCCTAGTGTCAGTAGAATTAGATCAACAAAACTAAGAGAATAATATATAGTTATTAATCTTGATTATCAATCACAAACAGCAGAATATATTCAAGAGCCAATTTCAATTTCTGAAGTTACTGGTATTATTTCTCCTACCAGTGAATTAGCTGAAGAACCTGAAATTTCTAAGCCCAACACTGAACCTGCTGTGTTGGAACCATCTTCAGGATGTTGGGAAAAATACTGAGAGGGGGGGGGGTGAATCAGTATTTAAGACTTACTCAAAATTTTCACTTTTACATTCACTAAGACCCATACACTACTTTACTGAAGCCAACTAGCGTATGCACGCGGATATCCTTCATAAAACTCGCATATGAACAGAGATCTAATTATGCAGATTATTCTTAACTTAGTTCTTTGCAACATTCATTCAATTGATGTTAAGTTAATAGTAAGCATGTGCAGTAATAACAAAATAAACCATCACACATAAGCATCACACATGAACACCAGGATTTTAGGTGGAAACCCAAGTCGGGAGAAAACCACCGCTGTCGTTCTCTCAGCCTTCAATATTTTATTATAAAGAAAACATCTTACAAATTATGTACTGGCGCAGACTCATACCAGTACGCAGGCACCCACCTGCGCTCGTTTACCAGCCTCTCCTGGAAGGGAGCTACGACCCCCTGCTCTCGTTTACCATCCTCTCTTTGAAGGGAGCTACGACCCCCTGCTCTCGTTTACCAGCCTCTCCTGGAAGGGAGCTACGACCCCCTGACTGAAGGCTACAACCCTCAGCACCTCTATGGACCACGTTTCATCAATTTTCACACTTGGTCCAATAGCTTCAATAGAACACAACTTGCATGCCACTTTTCATCATATTTTCAGACTGGACCCACTCCACACATTTAAGCTCAACCATACATCAAACTGAAACTGATAACTCCATCAATTCATTCATCGAATCATCAACCAATTAATCATCAACATGATCTTTCATCAATATCATCAGCAGCATAATCATCATTCAAACAACCCAGATCTGTATGACTATATGACTAACAGATAGCAGTAAAACATCAGAACAAATCATACATCTCATACCACAAACTTCATCAAGCCCTAGTTTTAATACGCGCTTTCCTTTCAATGATCCTGCGTATATACGCGCTTGCATGCATATCAATCCGCATATACATCTTCGCATACTTCAGAACTAGTTTCACATTCCATACGCGCTTTCGCTGAATTAAACCCACGTATATACGCGCTTCCTCTGCTACAAACAAGCGTATAGATCCTCAAAGATTATGGGGCAGCACAATTCTTCAGAACAAATATATAACTCAGATTTTACCCTTCACTTCAGACAGATGTTCGCCAGATCACAGATCTAATCATTCCATAAACAGATCTAGAAAATACATATACATTACAGATCTAGAGATCCCTCTTCATCATTTTCTTCATAGGTGCATCATAGATTCAGATCTATCATCAAACTGTTACCCTTTCCATTCAGACATACTTCAGAGTGAAGTATACATTCAATCCCAAACTCATGCACACCCATTGCACAATGAATTTCTTCTCCTTAAATAGATCTAGCCTTTGACAATACCATGAGCCAAAACCACACAACTTCTGATGGTATTCTTGGACGGGATCACATAGACAATCCAACGCTCAATACAATGGGTCAATACCATGGTAGTAACCCCTGGCTTTATTCTTTTAGAGCGCAAATTGGCATACACGACTTGGCACATACTTTTCCGCGTGCATACACTACTTCCCCTAAACAAACCCGCGTATGCTTTGTGTCACACACTTTTCATCATTGTTCTACCCCTTACTGAGATTTATTTCTCTGGAACTTCTGAGCTACTTGTAGAAAATCAGATTTACATCATTAATAAACTCATCAAGCATCAAGAACAACTTCATTAAGTAGGTTTCCATCATCTTCATCAAGTGGGTTTCCATCAAGGACAACATTCTGCATCATATTGCCAACAATCTCCCCCTTTGGACTTGATGGCAACCACGATGGTGTTTGATCACCACAACAGATAGATACATTAAGCATAATGATATTCTTCCCCTATTCAAACACCATGTTACTCTCCCCCTTTGACATCAAGGGCAAAGAGCGGATCAAAACCAACACAAGGTTGTTTTCTCCTCATGTAGATAGAAGAGCACTGTAGATCTGATGTGCACTGAAGTTACCATGCTCCCCCTGAGTTCATGCTGAATGTTCAAACATATTTTTTCAATGAAGTACATGACTCTATGACCTTCCTATCACCAAGGACTCATACTTACATCAAAGATTCAACCAAATGGATTTACATATGCGACTCAAATACCCAACCAAGTGGGTTTACACAATTTGACTCAACTACCCAACCAAGAGGGTTTACACATTTTGACTCAAGTACCCAACCAAGTGGGTTTACATATTTGATCAAGTCCTTACATGAATGAATATTACAATTTTACATCATAGGTCTCAACATGAACTTTTCATCAAATTACAAATATGACTTTTTATGACTAGTACCAGAAAGACCTCAAGAGAGAGAGATCTTATTTCAGAATCATCATAATGCCAACAATGCATTAAGTTCAGCAAGGCTAATGCTCCCCCTGAAAATTTCCATCCAAGCATCCTTTCCATATGACCAAGGCTCCTCCTTAGCTTGTGCAATCTGAAACTCTTTCAACAGCAAGTTATCAGCAACAATCTCTGCATGATTTGTCCTTATCCCTGAATCATAAGACTTCCATCTCATCCATGTGTGAAAGCAAAGAATACTCTTAAGCAAAAAGAAAATAGGGCTCATCCATAATCTCATTACTAGAAACCATGCTTTATTTCATCAGCATGAGTATAACCAGATACAATGTCAATAGTACAATCATTAGTAGTTGGACTGATGCTCCCCCTTAACCTGTGCTCTTGATCTTCAGATGTCATACTAATTTTCTTATCATAAATGCATACGCGTCTGTCTCTACTGGAACTCGCGTGTATACGGGGCTTTATTTCATCTAACCCGCGTATGGAAAGTGAAACATTAAAAACTTCACATTCCTTCATCTCCCCCTGAGTTTGTACCTCCTGTACCTGTCTTCTTTACATCAGATGCTCAGTCAGAAATAAACATAACCAGAATAATCAAAACTATCATGGGAATCACCATACATCGCTCCCCCTGTGACGATACATTACTAATCCCTATAATGTATCTCACATCACTCCTGCAGTCATTGTTGAGTCCCAAATTTGCATCTTTTCCATACATTTTTCCATACCTTTTTCACTCACCTAAACCTCCCAAATTGTCAATATCATGTGCAAAAGGGCATCTAACATGGTTTTTAATTATATTTTTGTGTTTGCTATTTGATCTAGATTTTTTTCATTCAGCTGCGGAATCTTGCCACTTTCCGCAGCTGCTGCAACTTTCCGCAGCTATTTTGTGAAACTCTATGCTACAGGTGTCTACAAGGGAAACGAGCCACATGGGCAGGTCAAGAATGACGTGGACATGGTTCGTGTCCTATTGGTTCAAGCAAACTCGTCCAAAGAAGCCGCGGTCAAAGGCGTCCACATGGAAGTCAACCATGGAGTTTTATGTCGGCCGGACTATGTTTCGTGGCACATAAAGATCCATACGGCCGTTTCTAAGCCTGCGGAGGATAAATCGACATCTGTGCAGAGCTCTAGAGTCGAATTCAAGCATCCACCTCCTGTAGATTCACTTTCCAACACGGCCATACTCCTATATCCGTGGACATAGTGGTCTACGTGCTTCCCACCAGCATGAACTTTAGGAGACAGTTACAGTTTGTTGTTATATATAGTGCGTTTGCATACGCATATGAAGTTAGTTGATGTTAGTGAATGTAATCTCTGTTATCTTTTAGTCTTCTCTGTAGTGATTACGCTGCACTTGTGCCGTAACATTACCATTCAGCAATGAACTGCTTTTTAATATGAGAAGACTCTGTTTTTCAACTTAATTCGTGTTTGAGGACCGTTACCAAGGCTGTGTAGAGGGCCCCTGCTCAGCTAAGGTTTTGTGTATTAGTGTATATTTCTCATTTCATTTCTTTAAAAATCATTGTATCATAATACATCCATATGTTCATACTTTGCAGTTGTTTCATTTCTGTTTATACACTTCCATAATTTCCATTTAATTTCTGGCTTTCATGCTTTATGATTGTTAATCACTGATCAGTGTTTATGTTTTTCAGGTTTTAGATTTCATTTCTTTAAAAATCATTGTATCATAATCCATCCATATGTTCATATTTTGCAGTTGTTTCATTTCTGTTTATACACTTCCATAATTTCCATTTCATTTTTGTCTTTCATGCTTTATGATTGTTAATCACTGATCAGTGTTTATGTTTCAGGTTTTAGATAGGCAGCCCGGGCATTTTCATAGCTTTTTGACTAATGACATGGATCTAACATTGTTCTGCTGCTAGTTTGCTTTTCATAGCTTTTGTTTAATTTCAGTCTTGCTTTGTTCATTTCAGTTTTGCTTATCTGCTTTAGTAGTTAAATTTAGATATACTAATCTGCTCATAGCATCTTCAGTTGCCTCCGAAAGCCACAGCTGGACTGATGGTGAGGGATTGCATTATGAAATGTGTAGTTTAGTATTAGTTACTTTTCTGCAAATTTAGATATACTAATCTGCTCATAGCATCTTCAGTTGCCTCCGAAAGCCACAGCTGGACTGATGGTGAGGGATTGCATTATGAAATGTGTAGTTTAGTATTAGTTTCTTTTCTGCAAATTTAGATATATTAAGCTACTCATAGCATCTTCAGTTGCCTCCGAAAGCCACAGCTGGACTGATGGTGAGGGATTGCATTATGAAATGTGTAGTTTAATATTAGTTTCTTTTCTGCAAATTTAGATATATTAAATCATGCATGACATCTTCGATTGCCTCCGAAAGCCACAGCTGGACTGATGGTGAGGGATTGAATCATGAGTGTATGGTTTAGTATTAGTTTACTTTCTGAAAATTAAATATCAGTTACTCAAATTGTTTATGATTACTTCCGAAAATCATAGCTGGACTAATGATGAAGGGTCAGAAGATAAATTGATGTAATCTGATTTAGATTTATTTTGTTGCAATTTGAATTTCCTTAAGCATAGTTTCTTTTGTGTTTAGTTGGCAGCAAGAATAGTTTGGTTTTCATGCTCACTAGTTTACTGTTTTGATTTATTAGATTAGCAGCACCTTTTCATTTCAGCAGTACATTTTCATTTTCTTTCGAGTCTTTCCATTGTAAATTTCAATTTTCTTTTTAAAGTTTCAAGTTGGTAAATCATTATAGGGGATATCACTTCCTTGAACAAATATAACCAAACTTGTTTTCATCTTAGAATTTTCATTTCACCTTAGAAAACCAAAAACGACAAAAAGTTAAGAAATAGGTTATCTTGCACATATAGTGCGCCGCACTTCATCAGCTTACGATTCCCGGATTGACAAATTAAATGCAACAATTTAGGACACACTAAATTGACCAAACATTTTGGCGTCGTTGCCGGGGAAGTGTAACTAGGTAGCCAATTTCTTAAAAAAAAAAAAACACAAAATCATAAAAAAAGGGAAAACTTGATAACTTCTTGAAGTATGCTCTCCTCTTGCACCTAGTGTGATCTGGAGGATCAGAAAAAAGAGTTATTGGTTTAGTAATTTCTTAAGTATGCTCTCTTCTTGCACCTAGTGTGACCTGGAAGATCAGAAAAAGAATTATTAGCCCAACTTTTTAAAAAATAAAAAAATGACATGCATAGAGCAAGAGATTCTAGGGGAAGGTTTATAGCTAAAGCCAAGAGTTCGATTTTCACAACTCCATCTTCTTCAAGGCATAGATCAGATTCACCACCATCTACCCCTAGCTTTAAGATTTTTGGAAGTCAAGGAACAGCTGAATTAGAGGATTCTCCTATACCACCTACTAAAACCCACTTAGAAAACAAAGAGACTTTCTCTCATCCTTCCTTGGTAGAAGAACTAGAGGACTATAAGGACTCTAAAGAAACTATCATGGCAGAGGAAGTAATAAATAGAGGTGGAGGTAGAAGAGGAGGAGATAATGGAGATGACAATGGTGAAGGAAATAATGGTAGAAATAGGGATTTATTGGGATTCCCTATAGTTGATGAGGAAACTCATGCAACAATGAAAAATATCTCACCATCTGTTCTCCCTAACTTTTATGGATTGCGAAGTGAGGATCCTGAAACATTTCTGTTTGAGTTTGAAGTAGTGTGCCGAACTTATGACTATATGGAAGATTCTAAAAAACTCAAACTATTTCCTTCAACTTTGAAGGGATCTGCTTTGAAATGGTTCATGGGATTAGCCACTCAATCTATTAGGACTTGGAATGATATGAAACAAACATTTTTGGATAGATACTTGGACTATTGTATGCCCACCAATCACAAGGATGAGGTATTCAAAATGATGCAAAAAAAGATGAAAATTTGGAAGACTTACTTGAAAGATTTCAATACAACTTGAAAAGAGCAAAGATGAGCAACTTAGATGATGAAACCTTGAAAGCCCTCATATTAAAAGCCATTAGAGATGAATGGATAGATATTTTAAACATGATGGGAAAGGAGACATTTCTCAACTTCCACTTCGTGACATAACAGAACTATGTGTCCATCTCTCAAGAGGAAAATCTAAAACAGGAAAAGGGCCTAGGGATCCTTCTCTTATTAGGGCTAAAAAATCTGCAACTGGATCAGTAAGTAGGGCAGAGATTGGTAACATGCTTGATGAGTTTAAAACTGATATCTTAGGGAGCCTTAGTGAACAACTAGACACCCTTAAAATCCAAAACAAGCAGAAAGCAGAAACAGATGCTTTAGCCATATTTTGTCCGAAATGTAGAAAGAAACATGCTTTAAGGGAATGTCCCTTGGATGCAAAAGTTGTAGAAACATGTATGATTTGCTCAGAAAATCATGAGATCAAGGATTTTCCTTCAATCCCTGGACTCAAAGCTGTTTTTCAAGAAGATCCAAACTCAGTAGAATCTCTCTGTTTTGTCGCAAGGAGACCTTGGCAGGGACAACAATCTCAAGGGTTTAATAACCCTATGAATCTTCAAACCCCACCAAATTGGAATCCTTGGCAAAAACCTTGGCGCCAACATCAGAATTCATATCAGCCATGGGTACAGGGGATGCAAAATCCTTATGGGAGATTTGCTCAATTTTATCAATATCCTCCATCTTTTCAAAATCAACAAGCTCCACAACTTCCAAGCCCAAATCCACAACTTTCATTGCCATTTCCACAACAACAACCTTCTCAACAAAATTCAAATCCTCAACTCATGCTCCCATACCAAAAAAATACAAGTCAACTTCCAGCTCAGCCATTGCCAAATCCTAATAATAAGAATCCTCAGAATACTTACATGGTAGAAGGACAACAATTTCCTACCTATATGATTGTTCCTCTCAACGATGTACAACTCAGATCTGGTAGAGTTTTAGAAAAACCTTCTATAGATATTCAAGAGCAAGATACCTCCGAGGAGGACTCTCTTCAAGTCAATAAAGGTTCTGAGGAAGAATCTCTTCAAAATCCAAGCATGCAAAAAGAAAAAGAAAAGTTAACACCCACAGCTCCTATAGTTGAGCAACCAACATCTTCATCTACACCTCCTTTTCCTGAAAGACTACAAATTGACAAGGGGGTGGAAAAACAAATCTTGTTGCCTAACTATGACTTTCTAGATGAATTGAAGAATGTTTGTATCAAGATTCCCTTGCTACAAGCCATTCGAGAAATTCCTATTCTAGCCAAAACCATAAAGGAGTTGAGTTTCAAAAGACCGGGAAGGAAACTAAAAGACACAAGAAGAATCCACCTGGTAGGAAAAATTGCAGATATTATGATGGGAAAAATTACCATGCAGAAGTATGTAGATCCAGGAAGTCCAATTGTCAAGACACATATAAATGGATAGAAATTCCAAACACATTGATTGACTTAGGGGCTGCTATCAACATTATGAGTAGACAGACTATGGACCAGCTAAAACTTCCTAACCTTCTTTTTACACCTACTTTACTGCAACTTGCAGATCGATCAATTATTAAACCAGATGGTGTATTAGAAGATATTTCAGTCTCCTTAGATTCTTGGGAATATCCATTAGATTTTATGATTTTGACTCCCAAGAGTAATCTAGGAGGGCACCCACTTATTTTAGGAAGACCTTGGCTAGCCACAGCTGATGCTTTTATTAGTTGTAGATATGGGGACATGTACATTTCTAATGGTAATTCGACAAAGAAATTCAATTTGTATCCTCCGGCAAGAGCAATCACAGAAGTAGGAGACAATGAATGGGTTGATGATGAGGACACTATACAACCTGTCTTTACCATTTCTGAAATCAGTGAGGATAGTCAAATTCTGAACACATTAGAAAATTTTGAGACATCTTCAGAATATGACTCCACACAATTTCAGTTGGAATCTGACATAGAATATTTATCATCTAGACAAATGTCTCTTTACTCTATGGAAGAATTTGGTAATTCTACTATTGAGATTTTTCCAGAAAAAACATTGAATATCAACAAACATTTGGAGAAGTCACAACAAGAAGAACTAACGAGAATCTTGCAAAAACATTCTACTGCATTTGCATGGGAGTATACTGACATGAAGGGTATTGATCCTAAGACTTGCATCCATCATATCTATATTGAGGAAAACAGTAGACCAATCAGACAACCTCAAAGAAGGATGAATCCAAATCTTAGGGAGATAGTGAAAGAAGAGCTCCAAAAACTTCTCAATGTAAACTTCATTTATCCAATTTCGGATAGCCGATGGGTTTCTCCTTTGGTTATAGTACCTAAAAAGAATGGTAAATGGAGGGTATGCATTGATTACAGGGAATTGAACAAAGCAACTTTGAAGGATCACTTTCCTTTTCCTTTTATTGATCAGGTATTAGATACATTAGCAGGTAAAAATTACTTTTCATTTTTGGAAGGTTTTAGTGGCTATAATCAAATTCAGGTAGCACCTGAAGATCAAGATAAGACCACATTTACTTGTCCATGGGGAACTTTTGCCTACCGAGTGCTTCCTTTTGGGTTATGTAATGCACCAGCAACTTTCCAAAGAGCATTACTAGGAATTTTTTCTGATCTAATCCATGATTGTGTAGAGGTTTATATGGATGATTTTACAGTTTATGGTAATTCATTTGAAGAAGCATTAGAAAATTTGGAAAAAGTTCTCATAATATGTAAAGAAACAAACCTTTCATTAAGCCATGAAAAATGTTTTATGATGTTTACTGAAGGGATTGTTTTAGGACATCATATTTCGGGAGATGGGATTAAGGTTGATAGATCGAAAGTTGAAGTCATCTCCAAGTTGCCTATTCCAAATTGTCAAAGAGATGTTAGAAGTTTTTTAGGATTTACTGGTTACTATAGAAGATTTATAGAAAACTTCACTAAAATAGCATCTTCACTCTTCAAATTGCTTACAAAAGACTGTGAATTTAAATGGGATCCTGATTGTCAATCAGCTTTTGAAACTTTGAAAACAAAAATATCTGAAGCACCTATCTTGAGAGGACCAAATTGGAAACTCCCTTTTCATATTTCTACGGATGCTTCGGATACAGCTCTTGGAGCTGTGTTGGGTCAAAAAGATTTAATTCCTTATGCCATTTATTACACCAGTAAAAATTTGACTCCCACAGAGTTGAACTATACTGTGACTGAAAAAGAGTTTTTAGTTGTTGTTCATGCAATTAATAAATTTAGACATTACATAACAGGCTATGAAACTTTTATTCATACTGACCATTCTGCAATTAGATATTTAATGAACAAACCTGTTACTAATGGCAGAGTGACAAGATGGCTTTTACTTTTGCAAAAATTCAATATTACTGTGTTGGATAGACCAGGAAAACAGAATACAGTAGCTGATTTCTTGTCTAGGATTCAGAATACTAAAGAAGATTCTCCTGTAGAAGATAAGTTTCCTGATGAATATTTGTTTGCAGTAACTATTAAGACCCCTTGGTATGCGGATATTGCTAACTATTTGGTTACAGGGAAACTACCTTCACATTTATTTCCAAGAGAAAAACGAAAGATTATTCAGGAGAGTTCAAAATATTCATGGATTTCTAACGAATTGTTTAAAACAGGGCCAGATCTTGTGATCAGAAGATGTGTCAGGGAAGATGAAATGCCCGATATTCTTAAGGCATGTCATGATGAACCATGCGGCGGACACTTTGCAGACAAAAGGACGGCCTATAAAATCCTTTCTTTGGGATATTATTGGCCTTCCCTCTTCAAAGATGCAAAACAATATGTCAAAAGGTGTGATAGCTGCCAAAGAGTAGGGGAAACCTACCCTTTCAAATGAAATGCCATTGCAAACACAGGTACTCATTGAACCCTTTGAAAAATGGGCTTTAGATTTCATTGGACCTATTAATCCACCATCTAAGCAAAAGAAGTATATATTGGTTTGTGCTGATTATGTTACTAAATGGGTAGAAGCCAAAGCATTAGTATCTGCTACTGAAAATTCAGTTGTTCATTTTCTTTATGAGGATATTTTTACTCGCTTTGGTGTTCCAAGAGAAATTGTGACAGATCAGGGGAGCCAATTCACATCCAATTTGGTGGAGAAGTTGATGGAAGAATACAAAATCAAGCACAAAAGATCTACTCCTTACCATCCGCAAGCAAATGGTCAAGTGGAGTCCACAAACAAAGTTCTTGAAAGTATCATCACCAAAACTGTTCATCTACATAGAAGAGATTGGGCAGAAAGGCTTCCTGAAGCCTTGTGGGCCTACAGAACTACATGGAGGAATACAACAGGACATTCTCCCTATGAACTTGTTTATGGGAAAGAAGTCTTGCTCCCCATTGAGTTTCAAGTCAAGACCTTCAAGATAGCAGTTCAGTTGGGGATGGACTTATCAGAAGCCCAAAAGCATAGAATGGAGCAGTTGAATGAGCTAGATGAGATCAGACAAGAAGCAATTCTAAGAACTGATCTAGTTCGATATCAAAGAACTAAATGGCATGAAAAATATATCAAAGAAAAGAAGTTTCAAGAAGGAGATTGGGCATTGTTATTTGACTCCAAGTTTAAAGATTTTCAAGGGAAATTTCAGACTCATTGGCTTGGGCCATATGAGATTGACAAAATCTTTAGCAATGGAGCTGTAAGAATCAAGACCATTGATGAGTTTCAAACTCCTCTTATTGTGAATGGCCATAGATTGAAAGTTTATCATAAGCCACTCTCAAAAGAGGATTTTGTCAAGATGTTTCAAGAAAGTTCTGCAATCAGCCTGGTACAGAAGAATTCTTCTTCTCCACCAGCCTAGCTTTTGTTTTTCAGTTGAAAAAAAAATAAAAAATGGTATAAGCCTAAAAACCAATCATTGATTGGCAGTCTTATGCAGAAAATATAGGGTGAAAATCAGGGACACCTGACACTCTATATTTTCCAAAAAAAAATCTCTCTCTTTCATTTCATAAGCTTTGTCACCACCCACTCCATTTCATTCCACTACATTCCATTTCATTTCATTTCATTTCACTTCATTCCACTTCATTTCATCCATTCCATCAATAAAAATCTTTTTTATGACCATTTCCATCTGGTCATTTTTCATTTGTTCATTTATATTCAACCAAGTAATAGCTGTGTCAGTTTCCGCAGCTGACATCTGTTTCCGCAGCTGACTCCAGTTTCCGCAGCCAGAAGCAGATTCCGCAACTACTACTCTGTTTTCAAAGAGAATGTACAGTTAGATGTTATTTCCATAATTATGAAATAAAATGCAGGTGAGAGGATCAAAGGAGTATTCAGGACACCAATGGAGATCAATCAGTTGAAGACCAAGGGCAAAAGCAAAGATTCCAAAGGTATGAATAAAATTTATTTCAAATAGTATTGAAAAACACATTTTTATATAGTTTTAAACCATGAGCTCTACCCATTACGCGCAATGATTATATTGACAGTTCCGTAACCTTTCACGATCTCCATGTTATCCTCTTGCATTCATTCATAAACGGTTTCATCATTGAAATTTCGATTCTCACTCATGTTCCAATATCCCACCGGAGATAATGAGACGTATTTGAGTTGACAAAGGACTCTTACAAGCCGCATAACTTCATAACCGTTGATTGAAACGTGTTCATATTTATTACACAGCCACCAAAATTCAAAATGCGGCTGAATGTGTTATATTCTATCAATCTACTCAGTCCTATCTTTGTTATGTTTTCGAAACCCCACTCTGTTCTGTTTCATCCCGTTTCGTTCCTTTTGCTCATTCTCACTCCCGGATATTTACCCACTGTTTCATTCCATTTCGTTCCTGTTGCTCATTCTCACTCCCGGATATCTACCCACAGTCTCACTCCATTCCGTTTATGGTACTCATTCCCATTTTATGATACATTCCCACAGTCATTGTGCTCGATCCTGTGTATTCAGTTGTTCCATTTCAACCCTCACGAAGGCAAATTTGTGAAGCACAGAAAAGTGAAATGGGTAAATTGCTAAGGGCAGAGCCGGAAGGACCAAAGTTTATAGAGGGATATCCGCAAGCAAAGGAGATATTGAAGAAAGCAAAATGGCTGCGTTTTATTCAGAAATTCAGAGGTTACCACAGAGAAGTTACGAAAGCATTTGCAAGGTCGTTTGATGGCTCGGAAGCAGAAATTGGAGACCTCAAGTTTTCGGTCAATGAAGCATCAATAGCGACAGCCACGGAACTTCTTCAGGAGGGAGAACGTTGGTTCAAAAATAGAAGCATCAGTGATGAGGCATGGAGAACAATCCTACGAAATCAAGGTATGGACATCACTGTTTTTAAAAGAGGAATCCCTGTGCATGCAATAAAAGAAGAATGGGCCACTTTACTGCTAATTGTTCAGAAATTCATTACATGTGAAGGCCGTTTTGGGTCTATGTACATGTACCATACCAGGCTATTGATGAATTTTCTAGAAAACCAAACTCTCAATCTCCCTTATTTTCTATTCAATAGCTTGAAGAAAATGGCTGTGACTGTTCAAAAACACGTAGGAGATGTAGAGCCTCATCTATATCACCACGGCCTTATAAAAATTCTGATTGAAAAGGAGCTAAAGGAAAGAAAAGACACATGGGAACAATTCCTAGTTAGAAATTTCTTTGAAGAACCTCAGGAAATTCCTGAAGGTAGTTCAGTAAGAAGGAGTAGAAGAAAAAGAATGAATGTTGAAACGCAAATTACTCCTACTCAGGAAATTCCCGCAGCTAGCACAGCAAGAAGAAGTAGAAGGAAAAGAACAATAGATGAAATCCAAAATACTCCTACTATTACTATGGAAAGAACTGATAGAGAAGAGAGATTGGTAAAAAGAAAGAAGAAGGAAATCAAGGGTAAGAAGCCAATAATACCAAAAGGGAAAGAAACTATTGAGGCTGTACATAAAACTCCTTCTTCTGAAGAAGAAGATCATCAAATACTCTCTGAAAGATTAGTTTATCTTCAAAAACAATCATCTATATCCAAGAAGGCAGAGAAAGGGAAACAAAAACAAAAAGATAATGTACCACAGCGTGTGAGGAGAAGCAGCAGGCTTAAAGGGAAATTGAGAAAAACACAAATTAAGGGTCCTCATTTCATTGATTTGGGTGAGGAGACATCTGAACAGTCCCCAACTGACCATAGTCCATCTCAGTCAGTTAGTGAACCTGATTCCTTTCATTCCCAATCAGACAATGAGCATACTCCATCTTATTCTCGGCAAAATATTGATGTAAGCCCTCCTCGGCCAGATTTTGAACATAATTCTCCCTTACAGCATTTTGGGGACAGCCCAATGAAAATGACACCTGAAATAGACCCCAAGCAGCAGGAGGTATATGACTATATAGAATCCTTGGAAAAGGCAGCCACAGGTCCAAGTACTTCTTCCATTCAGCCTCATACATTACAGGATGATTTAGTTCAATCATTAAAACAGGAAATTTTTGAGCTGGAGCTTTTGAATAGGCACATCAAAAATGAAAATGAAACATTGAAAGAACAAAGTAAACTGGACAAGATCATCCATGATAATACTATGTTACATTTGGGAATATGGCAAAAGAAAAATAAGAAATTGAAAAGGAAATGCCATAAATTGAGCAGAGCACTTGTGAATATCAAATTTAGGTGCTTAATGAAGAAACCCAGAATGATGGCAGTACCAAAGAAGAAGAGAAGGGGATTGGATGTGCTGGCTGAAGTATCAAGGCACATGAACTGAACAAAGAGTATCAAAATTTTGGTTGCATGAGGACATGCAACACCTTCACGGTGGGGGTATGTTGAGTCCCAAATTTGCATCTTTTCCATACATTTTTCCATACCTTTTTCACTCTCCTAAACCTCCCAAACTGTCAATATCATGTGCAAAAGGACATCTAACATGGTTTTTAATTATATTTTTGTGTTTGCTATTTGATCTAGATTTTGTTCATTCAGCTGCGGAATCTTGCCACTTTCCGCAGCTGCTGCAACTTTCCGCAGCTATTTTGTAAAACTCTATGCTACAGGTGTCTACAAGGGAAACGAGCCACATGGGCAGGTCAAGAATGACGTGGACATGGTTCGTGTCCTATTGGTTCAAGCAAACTCATCCAAAGAAGCCGCGGTCAAAGGCGTCCACATGGAAGTCAACCATGGAGTTTCATGTCGGCCGGACTCTGTTTCGTGTCACATAAAGATCCATACGGCCGTTTCTAAGCCTGCGGAGGATAAATCAACATCTGTACAGGGCTCTAGAGTCGAATTCAAGCATCCACCTCTCGTAGATTCACTTTCCAACACGGCCATGCTCCTATATCCGTGGACGTAGTGGTCTACGTGCTCTCTACCAGCATGAACTTTAGGAGACAGTTATAGTTTGTTGTTATATATAGTGCGTTTGCATACACATATGAAGTTAGTTGATGTTAGTGAATGTAGTCTCTGTTATCTTTTGATTAGTCTGCTCTGTAGTGATTACGCTGCACTTGTGTCGTAACATTACCATTCTGTAATGAACTGCTTTTTAATATGAGAAGACTCTGTTTTTCAACTTAATTCGTGTTTGAGGACCGTTACCAAGGCTGTGTAGAGGGCCCCTGCTCAGCTAAGGTTTTGTGTATTAGTGTATATTTTTCATTTCATTTCTTTAAAAATCATTGTATCATAATCCATCCATATGTTCATACTTTGCAGTTGTTTCATTTCTGTTTATACACTTCCATAATTTCCATTTCATTTCTGTCTTTCATGCTTTATGATTGTTAATCACTGATCAGTGTTTATGTTTTTTTCAGGTTTTAGATAGGCAGCCCGGGCATTTTTATAGCTTTTTGACTAAGATCATGGATCTAACATTGTTCTGATGCTAGTTTGTTTTTCATAGCTTCTGTTTAATTTCAGTCTTGCTTTGTTCATTTCAGTTTTGCTTATCTGCTTCAGTAGTTAAAATTTAGATATACTAATCTGCTCATAGCATCTTCAGTTGCCTCCGAAAGCAACAGCTGGACTGATGGTGAGGGATTGCATTATGAAATGTGTAGTTTAGTATTAGTTTCTTTTCTACAAATTTAGATATATTAAGCTGCTCATAGCATCTTCAGTTGCCTCCGAAAGCCACAGCTGGACTGATGGTGAGGGATTGTATTATGAAATGTGTAGTTTAGTATTAGTTTCTTTTCTGCAAATTTAGATATATTAAGCTGCTCATAGCATCTTCAGTTACCTCCGAAAGCCACAGCTGGACTGATGGTGAGGGATTGCATTATGAAATGTGTAGTTTAGTATTAGTTTCTTTTCTGCAAATTTAGATATATTAAATCATGCATGACATCTTCAGTTGCCTCCGAAAGCCACAGCTGGACTGATGGTGAGAGATTGAATCATGAGTGTATGGTTTAGTATTAGTTTACTTTTTGCAAATTAAATATCAGTTACTCAAATTGTTTATGATTACTTCCGAAAATCATAGCTGGACTAATGATGAAGGATCAGAAGATAAATTGATGTAATCTGATTTAGATTTATTTTGTTGCAATTTTGAATTTCCTTAAACATAGTTTCTTTTGTGTTTAGTCAGCAGCAAGAATAGTTTGATTTTCATGTTCACTAGTTTACTGTTTTGATTTATTAGATTAGCAGCATTTTTTTCATTTCATCAGTACATTTTCATTTTCTTTCAAAATCTTGTCATTGTAATTTTCAATTTGCTTTTAAATTTTCAAGTTGGTAAATCATTATAGGGGATATCACTTCCTTGAACAAACATAACCAAACTTGTTTTCATCTTAGAATTTTCATTTCACCTTAGAAAAACCAAAAACGACAAAAAGTTAAGAAATAGGTTATCTTGCACATATAGTGCGCCGCACTTCATCAGCTTACGATTCCCGGATTGACAAATTAAATGCAGCAATTTAGGACACACTAAATTGACCAAACAGTCATTATGAGAAGTAAGCTTTTAGAAGCGGATGACTGCAGTAGGGTCAATATTCCCTACGTTTCTGACTAGTCCTCCTTCTTTTTCCAACTTTGCTTGAACTTTCTAAATGTGTGCTGGAAATCATCCAATTTCTCATATCTGTTCATCCAGCATTCTTTTTCCACATGTCCATACTTGTTACAAGCATAACATTTCATGTGACCAGAGAAGTAATCATAAGGATCATAATGTGTTGTTATATTCTTCCTTCTATTGCAATCAGCTGCTTTATGACCATACTTGCTGCATGAAAAACAATATCCCTTGAAGCAACCAGAGTACCTTTCTGAATAGAATCTGTTTGATTGTGACTGAAATGATATTCTTCTGCAATTTGCTGCAACATGCCCATAATTATGACATTTAAAGCATTCAACATTATTGAATGATTTCCTTTGAGAATTTATGATTGTAGGTTGACCTTTAGTTTCTTTCAACACTTCAGGTTTTGCTTTGACATCCTTTGAATCTTTAGCACTTCCTTGCAAACTAGATTATCCTTTGACAGTTTCATGAAAACCAAGACCAAGTTTAATAGCAGGAGACCTTTGATTACTAAGAATATTGTCCAGAATCTTAGTACTATCTTGAAACCTCAAGAGTTTATCCTTTTCTTCTAATTTACCTTTGATAATGTTTACCTCAACCTCCAATTTTTGGGATTACTTCTTCATGCTTTCTTCGACCCTTTTTCCTTCTTCTACTTGATCATTTAATTTTAAGATTTCTTCCTTCAACCAATTTTCTTGATCTTCACATGTTTGTAGTAGTTCTTCATTCTTCTTATTTTATTTTTCCAGATCTTCTTTGAGAGAGATGATTTCTGCTTCAAGTCCTTCCTTTTCAAATGATTGTAGAGGTTCTTTATTCTTCTTATTTGATGCTTCAAGATCTGCTCTCAGAGAGATGATTTCTGCTTCAAGTCCTTCATTCTTCTTATTTGATTTTTCCAAATCTTCATTTAGATCATTGATTTCTACTTCAATTATTTTATTTCGATTTCTTCCATAATTGTACAACTTTTGATACTTGTCTACCTGTCCATTCAGAATTTCTATCTATCCTTTCAGTTGAGAGATCATCTCATTGTAGATACCGTCTCTTTCTTTAAATGATCTTTGTTGATCTTCAACTTTAATCTTGAGAGCTTCTTCTAGATCCATAACATTACTTTCACTATCTTTACCATTGCATGCACAAGAACATGAATCACAAGAACCACATTCAATACCTGTTTTATTTTCCTCATTTTCTGCTACACATGTTTTCTGAGAAATCTCCCTTTGAGTAGCCTTCTTCTTTTGCTTCCTTGCCATGAGCACTAGTAGATCTTGGTTAGAATCTTCTTCATCTTCACTTGACATTTCATTATTAGCTTCATTTGCATAATAACTCTTTCCCTTTACAGATTGTGTCCCTTTATCATGATTTTCTCTATAAGGACATTTAGAAGCATAATGACCAACTCCTCCACAATCAAAACATTTGAAGGGGAGCTTACATTTGAATCTTCCAGTACCTGGTTGGAGTCTCCTCACAAAATTTGCTTCTTCTTCTTCTGATATGTAACTTGATTCCTTGACAACTTCCTTTTCTTTTCCTTTTGCACACGCCTTAAAAGCAGCTTCTTTGATTTGAGAGGGACATCCTTGTCTCATTTCATAATCAGTCAGAGTACCATGTAGTTGAACAATAGTAAGAGTTTGCAGATCTTGCCTTTCTTCAATAGCTGATACTTTTGACTCAAATTTTGAAGTCAAAGATCTTAAGACTTTTTCCACCAGAGTAGTATCGGTTATGGTTTCACCCAAACTTCTCATACGATTTACAATATCATCTATACGTAAAAAGAAACTGGCAATACTCTCATCACTATGCATCCTTAAATTTTCATATTCAATTCTGAGAGTTTGGAGTTTTGCACTTTTTACCTTTGTATCTCCTTCATAGCTCAGAATGATTTTGTCCCATATTTCTTTTGCTGAATTTAGCTGCATCACTTTAGAAAATTCTGGTTCAGACATGCTTCCTAATAAGAAATTGACTGCTTTGGCATTGATTTCATATTTCTTCCTTTTTGCTGCATCAGTAGGAATACTTGTCGGATACTGATAACCTCCTTCCACGATTGCCCATACTTCTGCACCAAGACTTTGCAGATATGCTTTTGTTCGTATCTTCCAGAACAACAGATTATTTCCATTGAATAGAGGTGGCCTTATAGACATTATCCCTTCATGACTTCCCATTGCGACGGATCTCCTTCAAGCGATCAAGCTTCTGTAGAAGGACCTGCTCTGATACCAATTGTTGGGAAAAATACTGAGAGGGGGGGGTGAATCAGTATTTAGGGCAAACTAAAACTTTTTACTTTTCATGCTCTAAAACCCATACGCTACTTTGCTGAAGCCAACTAGCGTATACACACGGATATCCTTCATAAAACTCGCGTATACACAGAGATCTAATTATGCCATTAGTTCTTCACTTATATCATTCCATCATTCATTCATTAGATGTTCTATAAACAGTAAACATGTGCAGTAATAATAGAATAAACCATCACACAAAGCATCACACATGAACACCAGGATTTTTAGGTGGAAACCCAAGTCGGGAGAAAACCACCGCTGCAGTTGCTCAGCCTTCAATATTTTATTATAGAGAAAACATCTTACAACTTATGTGCTGGTGCAGACTCCTACCAGTACGCAGGCACCCACCTGCGCTCGTTTACCAGCCTCTCCTGGAAGGGAGCTCCAACCCCCTGACTCGTTTACCAGCCTCTCCTGGAAGGGAGCTACGACCCCCTGATCTCGTTTACCAGCCTCTCCTGGAAGGGAGCTACGACCCCCTGACTGAAGGCTACAACCCTCAACACCTCTATGGACCACGTTTCATCAATTTTCACACTTGATCCAATAGCTTCAATAGAACACAACTTGCAGGCCACTTTTCATCATATTTTCAGACTGGACCCACTCCACACATTTAAGCTCAACCATACATCAAAATGAAACTGATAACTCCATCAATTCATTCATTGAATCATCAACCAATTAATCATCAACATGATCTTTCATCAATATCATCAGCAGCATAATCATCATGCAAACAACCCAGATCTGTATGACTATATCACTAACAGATAGCAGTAAAACATCAGAACAAATCAGACATCTCATACCACAAACTTCATCAAGCCCTAGTTTTAATACGCAGTTTCCTTTCACTGATCCTGCATATATACGCGCTTCCATGCATATCAATCCGCGTATACATCTTCGCATACTTCAGAACTGGTTTCACATTCCATACGCGCTTTCCCTGAATTAAACCCGCGTATATACGCACTTCCTCTGCTGCAAACAAGCGTATAGATGTTCAAAGATTATGGGGAAGCATAATTCTTCAGAACAGATATATAACTCAGATTTTACCCTTCACTTCAGACAGATGTTCGCCAGATCACAGATCTAATCATTCCATAAACAGATCTAGAAAATACATATACATTACAGATCTAGAGATCCCTCTTCATCATTTTCTTCATAGGTGCATCATAGATTCAGATCTATCATCAAACTGTTACCCTTTCCATTCAGACGTACTTCAGAGTGAAGTATACATTCAAACCCAAACTCATGCACACCCATTGCACAATGAATTTCTTCTCCTTAAATAGATCTAGCCTTTGACAATACCATGAGCCAAAACCACACAACTTCCGATGGTATTCCTGGACGGGATCACATAGACAATCCAGCGCTCAATACAATGGGTCAATACCATGGTAGTAACCCCTGGTTTTATTCTTTTAGAGCACAAATTGGCATACACGACTTGGCACGTACTTTTCCGCGTGCATACGCTACTTCCCCAAAAAAAACCCGCGTATGCTTTGTGTCACACACTTTTCATCATTGTTCTGGCTCTTAATGATATTTATTTCTCTGGAACTTCTGAGCTACTTGTAGAAAATCAGATTTACATCATTAATAAACTCATCAAGCATCAAGAAAAACTTCATTAAGTAGTTTTCCATCATCTTCATCAAGTGGGTTGCCATCAAGGACAACATTCTGCATCATATTACCAACACAGGATTTGTTACTCTGACTTCTAGTGATCATGATTCACCTAGGGTAAGACATTGCATTACTGAAAACCTTCCTTCTGACCTCATATGTATTTAAGAACTTGTCGGTCCAGACGAAGACGTAGTTCTTCCCGAAACCAAGAAACTTTGAATATTAGGGAGCGTGAATCAATATTCTATAGTCCTTTTAGAAATGATACTTGGTATTTATCATTGACACATTTTTTACAAAATGTAGGTCTTACTTATTCACCACCCTAAATTCCTTTTCACCCTACACCGAGAGGTTATCATCCTTCATCAACTATGTTGGGTGAGTCATCTGTGTTTTCTACATCCCCAGAAACATTTTTATACGGTGGTCCATATGTTCCTTCAAGATACCAGTCGCTCTCTGGTACTTTTCTGGGGGTAGCTCCTCAACCAATTGAACAAGTGTTATCATCTGGTAAAAATGGAACAAACACTGAAATGTTGAACACAAAACAAATTTTTATGATGTCTGGAAATATTCCAAATCCTCAACCTCAAGGAAGTCAGTTACTGCCTCGGGGGAAACCTCAAGGAACTCAGTTACCGCCTGGGGGGCAACCTCAAGGAAGTCATTTACCACCTGGAGGGCAACCTCAGGGTAATTTTTTACCAGGTAAAACTGTAGGACAATATTACCTACCTAGGAAACAACCTCAAGGATAGTACATACCTCAAGGTCAATATCAACCTCAAGGACAATACATACCCCAAGGTCAACCCCAGAGTCAGTTTATCCCTCAAGGTCAATATCAACCCCACAGTCAGTTTATTCCTTAGGGTCAATATCAACCCCAGATTTACTACATGCCTCAAGGTTATGTTGTACTATACAAAAACCCTCCCTTTTTCTTAATTTTAGAAATAAAATTCATTTAGAAATAGGGTCCCTTTTAATTTTTATAGAAATTAAAGAATTAGAAATAAAGATTCATTGTTTTGAAAAAGCTCATCTTTTTTTATATACAAACCCAAATCCTCCGATGCGATTAGTTCGATCGCAAAACTTCAATCACAAAGAGTTTAAGTTATTCATTCACATACTTCCGATGCGATGTGACCAGTCGCAATCGCATGATCGGGATACTCTTTAATAAGCTCTTTGCGGTCAAATTAAAATTCCTCGATGCGATGCGCGTTATTACAATAAACGCTTTTCAAAAGAAAACAAACATTTGTTCGTTTAAACGAGAAAACTTTTATATGGTAGACCCCACCATCGGAAATCGGAGAAAGCCATTAACAATTCTTTTCGATTGAAACTCCCCGATTGCGATCTAAACAATCTAATCGGAAATCGGAAATTTTTTCAATCGCAATCGGCAAATCGAGAAATTTGTATTGTGATATTTATGTGCCATTTGAAAACTTTCGATGCGATTCATAAATGACATTTATTAAATTTGAAAATTTCAGGATAGGCGAATAGTATAATATTTCACAAGCGCCAAATCTCCATTTGTACGTGGGTATTCAATAGCAAATCGAATGAATATTGGTTGATGATTTCGTTTTTAATACGTGAGTGTGACCCAAAAAGAACATTTACGCGCTATACGAAACCAATAAATAATGAATCATGAGTTCATAATCGTTCCGTTCAAGTTGCTTGTTTATCATGACTGAAAGTTTATTGTCTTGCAGAGTTAAGGAACACCAAGCCCTTTCATTCACAGACAAAGGGAAGTAATATCAAACACAGAAATGTCGAAGAGAGCGAGAAGAGCCAAGACCGTTGTTCCTGTTAAGTTTATTGAGACTCCTACAGTATCAAAATAAAAGCCAGCAAAACTGAGATTAGTTACAGATACATCATGCCAAGGGCTTGGAAGAATGATGTGGGAAGGAGTTTACAATCTATTGGAGAAAGAAAACCCCAAAGTCACAGTGGAAGAGGCATCAGTTCCAGATGAAGATAGCTCAGATTCCAACTCTGAGATTACTGAAAAATCACTTGCAAATTCATTTCTACATCGAATTGCAGCCAGAGCAAGCATCATGCCTTATTATCATGTGATTCGATGGGTCATCGATAGTGTGAAAATAAAGGACAGAACGTTTGCTTCAACTTCTGGAGTGTCTTTTGGGTCGTTTAAAGCAGAAAACATTAAGGCAATGTATCATCTTCCTGATCCACAGAAGGTTTATAACAAAGAATTTATCAAAGAGTTTGCTGATAATAATAAATTTCAATCCAATCCTATTAAAGATTGGAGGAAAAATCCTGAGAAGCACAGAAATGAAGCATCCGGTATGTATTCTGTAGATTCCCTCTTACCTACGTATTGCTATGCCGCTGCCATGATGTGTAGATTATTTGGTAATG
The DNA here is from genome assembly GCA_034641835.2 of Pinus albicaulis. Lineage (NCBI taxonomy): Eukaryota > Viridiplantae > Streptophyta > Pinopsida > Pinales > Pinaceae > Pinus > Pinus albicaulis. The sequence goes on along the minus strand of CM076582.1, from coordinate 1,612,764,358 downwards.
ACAATTCCGCTAGGTTTTCTATACAAATGGTCCCATTAATCTTAGCTGCTATCAATTCCGACATTATGGACTGGGCTGTTATTCTCTCTGATAGAATGGCTAATAGAATACTCGAGTACAGACAAGATAAAACCGCTGGAAATTCCACTCTTTTTTTCTTTTGTGCTTATATTCTAGACGCTCTTTGTTTTAATTCTGAGTTTCCCTTGTTAGGATGGAAATGGACTCCCAAAGATCCCACCCCGATTCATATATATCATAAACTTCTTTGGAAAGTTCATTTCGAAGATCATGTGTATAGAATATGTCATGGTTTCCTTATCCCTGTCTTTCAAACCATTTTCAATCGCTTCCCTTCTAGATTCTCTGACAAAGCTAAAGCTGACTTATCCTCAATAGGAGATTGGTTTGGAGAAGAAAAATTCACATACATCAGGATTTTTGGGAGTATTGTGGAACCCCATGTTCTCCCTCTTTTTGTTCCAGACAAAATTCTCGCCCAGGAAATCTCCTATCAATTAATAGTTGAAGGAATATCCAGAGCTCTAAACAATAGTAAGAAAATAATGTGGCCTCCATTCCCATTCAATTGTGGTCATTTTACTTTGAATGACTTCAAACATGCAGAAAATGAAGTCGCCAAAATAAAGGGTTTTAAATTTGCGACCATTCCAAGGAGACAGTATGATCCACGACAGATAGCTTTTAATGTTACTGCTTCAGTTTTGATTGCTCGATTTGAGCATGAACCAGATGAGTTTGATGATTTTTTTGTTTCATTGAATGATTTTCCTCAAGTTTTTTATTTGCCTAGGTCCAAATTCCAGAAGGAAGACATGAATAAATTTATGTTATTTAGAAGTCAAAGATTGTTGAAATTTCCTCTAGACCAACTGAGAATTCCTATACAAGGGTCAGAAACAGAAGGTACATCTGGCAAAACACTAGGAGAAACATCTGCCGGTAAAGTCACTACACAATCGGCTATTAACCAGCCCACTATACATACTAAAAAGAGGAATACTGATGGCAAATCCGATGTAAATACTGATCAGCAGTCCATAGCTCAAACAAAGAAAAAATGCACAAGTACTGATACTAATGTGCATAATCAAAAAGGAGGATCAGATAGCAAAACCATTGAGCAGGGAACAAATACAGAGAAAACAGATACACAATTGGAAGGAAAAGAAAATACTGAGAAAATTATAGACTCTGTTGATCTTAATGTTTCCTCTCAATTGTTGAAACAATATAATCAATTCGCTCAGCAATTAGGACTACAGGATAAAGATAAAGAGCAAGAAGATCAGGACGTCGAAATCATTCCTGAACATCCTATAGGGCAGATTGTATTAAAGATTGAGGAGATCCCTCCTTTGGATGTATTTTATAGCCCTAAACATAAGGCTGTTGTTAGAAAACAGAGAAAAAGAAGGAAGATGGATCAGGACATGTTTTCCACTCCACAGGAGGAGTTCATGAATATTGTCTACAAGAATACTGAAGTGAATCCATCTGAGGATCTCACTAAGTTGTCTCAATATGCAGGAGCATATAGTGCTGCAACAATAAATAAAGCTGCAGAATTCTCTCAGTTGATGACACAAAAAGATCTCCATATAGCTTTACTTGAAGAACAAGCTAATGAAAGTCAGCAAAAGACTGCTCAATTGGAACAATGATTACAGAATCAAGAACTCAGATCTAAAGAGTTAGAAGAACAGCTTGCCACAGAAAAGAAGAAAGTTGATGAGCAAGTTTTAGGCAAACAACAACAATTGAATCAAGAAATTTCCAAGTTACAAGATTTGTTGCAATATGAGAAGAATGCGAAGATCGTACAAGAAAAAGAATTTCAAACAACGTTAGATAGGTTCAAAGATTTCCCTAAATTAAGTGAATTCAAATCGGAAGCTCTTGAAGTTAATAAACTTCTGTCTCAGCAATTGAATGAATTTTGTGCAAAATTATCACAGGCAGAACCATTTTGTAATATTACATCATCCTTGATCCAGAACATTATTACTCTCAGGCAAGAAATTGATGATGCTGATGAAAAGATTTCTGAATTTCTTACTTGGCAAGATACAGAAAAAGGAAGAGAAGCTAATCTTCCTAGGATAGAAGAAAGACATAAAGAAATCTTGTTTACAGAATGGGAACATCAGATAATGAAAGCTGAGAGAGAAAGATGAGTAATATCATGCAATTTATCAATGACAGCTTGTATTCAATCAATCTCATTTCAGAATGTGTTCCTGGCAGTTTGCCTAAAGTGAAAGAAACTGAAAACAGATGGAAGGAAGAAATGATGAATAAAAGTCAACAAATCGACAAACTTCAAGCAATATCTTGGGACAATATGTGGACTCATTTAATTAAGCCAAACAATCAACAAATGGCTATTAAATTCCTTTCAAATGTTGTCGATTGTTTAATTCCAGAATTTTCCGATGCCACCTACGCTGGACAGCTGCATTCCGAGATGAGTCATCCACTGAGGCTCCAAGATATGCTGAAGATTTGCAACTTGGCTACATCAAGCGAGAAAGAAAAGCAATGAATCAGTTTCATTTAAGATAGCATTTCTGTTTTTAATTTGATAGATTGTAGCAGTAGTAGTAGGATTTTTTTATGTAATTTCTTATTTAAATCCCTCTCATGCATTTAGAGAGGGATCCGAAGTTGTAATATTTTTTGGACTTGGAGCTTACATTTCTGTACTCCATTCCCTCTTATATTTTATAAAGGATCACATCTGGTGATTTTGTGCTGAAATTATCTTCGAAGTGTTGCATTTCTGTACCTTTGGATTTGATTTTACATCGGAGTTACTGGATTAGAGTATCAGATTTCATTTGACAGTCTTCAAGATGAATGAGGTATTTCTATCTGTTCACTGTTGATTTCCTTTGTTATATGATATTCGCTTGAAGAATTTTCTATCATTTATATATTTGGTTTTCATAACGTTTCCTTTTATATATCATTTCTGAGTATAATTGGAATGTTGTCTTTCATAAAGCATATATAGATGGTATACAATGATGAATGCAATATGCTAATATAACTCTGTTTAATTTCTTAAATAGAGTTATCTTTATTCGTTTCTGCACATTTCAATTCAAATAATAATACATTTTCATGGTTATTGTTAAATTGGGACAATTTTAAGTTGTATTCACATATAATTACCCGGGTTAGTGTTAGAATTTCTTTATCGGCATTTAGTTTAATTAGATAGTTTTATTTCATTCAATTTAGTCCCATTTCCACTCATCGAAATCAACCCTGTAACCCCCACATTTAAGTATAAAGCCGTCCTTTAAGAAATCCCATTCGAACCACCAAACCAAGCTGGAAAGGAGTACTACTTTTAGGTCTAGAAGCAGGGTGGTTTTCCCCAATGTTTGAAGCGGAGAGATTTCTAGGCATTTTTACTGAGCGCAAGGAGGGCATGAGCTATGAATGGAAAGTAAATCTTTATCCACAGGCCATTCTGAGAGCAAAAGACCCTCATTGACTTCTTCAATTTCTTGTGAAATTCAAAATCCTAGAGAAGAAATTGTAGAGAATATTCAGACACCCACTACCAAAATCTCAAAACATTGAGACAAGCAATCTCCTGAGTCTCCTGAAGTTCAAGATTTAATTCATAAATTGAAAGGATTCTCATTATCTCTTGAATATTCTGAAATATCTGAAGGTAGTGTAAGCTCAAAATTTATTCCTTAAGAGCATCTCTTTACAAGGTGCAGAAGTGAATTACATTCCTCCGAAAGAATTTCCTTTACCTAGTAAGGGAAAGACAAAAAGAATTCAATCGGAATCAGAAAGTGATATAAGTTCATCATCTCATATTCAATCACCTGTTTCCGAAACCACAACAAAACAAAGTGCAGTTGTTTCCACATCATCTCCTCAAACATCATCTCCTCAATCATCATCTCCTCAGTCATCATCAATCTCAACATCATCTATTCCAACAACTTTTATTCAAACACCACCAGTTTCTACTACTCCTCCAATAGTCGTTCCAATAATGGCTAGACCATGGCTACTCCAGGGCCAGTCAACATGGCTGCACCTTTACATGATTTACCAGACAATCCTGGAAAATGGCTTCCAAAATTTAGTCCAGATCTTAACATTCAAGCTGAAGAACATATCAATAACTTTATGATGGCTGTAAATTTGAATGGAGTCACACATGAAGATGTTGTAGTCAGATTATTCCCTTATACTCTTCAAGGAGCAGCAGGATCATGGTACTTTTCATTACCTTCGGGATCCATAACAAGTTGGGCCATTTTTGCAGATCATTTTTTAACCAAATTTGGAGATGACTGATCAATAGCTACTTTACTCAATGATCTCTCAAATTTGAAGATAGAACCCAAATAACCCATTAAATATTTCAACGCTAGATTCAACAAACTCTTGAACAAAATCCACATAGATTCACAGCCTAGTGAACAAGTCAGAAGTGAATGGTATATAACTGCCTTACCCTCAAACATAGCAATTTTTGTAGATAGAGCTGCAAAACCTACATTAGACGAGAATATGAAAGAGGCTATTGCAGTAGAAAAACGAATTATTTCTCTAGAAAAGAAAAATGCTATTGAGGAAAGGAAATCAAAGAAAGTCAGCTTCAAAAATGATTCAAAGAAAAAGGCCAAAGATCCATATGACATGGAGGGTTTACAGAAAGTTCTTAAAACCATGCCAAATGAAATGGTTGAAATAAAAAAACAAGTAGCTGAAACTTCTACCAAAAAACCATTCCGAAATTTCAGAAGAAACCAAGTTGAATCTAAACCTCCTAATGCAATCTCTAATGCAGAATCAGAGGAAGAAGAAGAAGAAGAAGATACATCTTTAGTATCAGATGAGGAAGATCAGAATGAAGAAATAGCTGAATTACATGGAATGTGGGATTTTATCCTCCCTAATTCTGATAGTGAGGTAGAACAAGAAGCTATGCCTGTAAGTACTAGGAGTAAATCTACAGCAGAGCCTATACAAACAGCTCCTAAAAAGAAAATCACAACTCCAAGTACCAAAGACAAATCCCCAGCAAAGAAATTTTCTCCATTACCTACTCAAAATCAGCCATCTTCTTCTAATCCTCCCACATCGACAACAAAGACTTTAGTGGTGCCAGATCCTATGGAGTACAACATTGTCGAAGACATGAAAAAGATCAAAGCCAAAATTCCCCTACATGAACTCAGTAAACTAAAACACTAGAAGAAGTTGCTATTGAAAGAATTAAACGCTACACCAATTTCTCCTTTACCAAGCGGTGTAGTTGCAAAAGCAGCTAGAGGAGCTGGTAAACCGCCAGATAAGGTAGATGCTACTGATACCGTGCTCATTGGAGAAAAGTCAAATTCTCAAACTCCTCCTTTTCTTCTGACATATGAAATGTACAATAAGAATCTGCATAATTGTTTGATTGATTCTGGAGCTTCCTCTAATATAATGCCTACTTCTGTTTGTGCCAAATTGAATATCGAACCACAGAAATCGGCAGTTCATATTGTTCAATTAGATCGCTCTAAAGTTCAAGTTGTAGGAGAAATCAATTCAGTTACTATCATATTAGCTTCCGATCCTAGAATTGTCCAAAGAATTGATATTTTGATTGCTGATATTCCTGAATTCTATGGATTAATTTTAAGCAGGGACTGGTCTGTGAAACTTAATGGTTATATCTCAACTGATTATTCACATATGTGGCTTCCCTACAAAGGGAAACCAAATCAAATCAAAGTTGAACGAGAAAAACATATGACACACACTGTCACTGAATTTGAACAACCTAATGAGCCTGTGGCATTTAACAACAATATTCTTGGAGGTTATTCTGCTGAATCATTTCTTGGAAACTTCAAAGCACCTCAATCACCTTTTTCTGTAAATACTTTTGTTTCTCAAATAGAAAATTTTTCACAATCTGATTCTTCCAGAATTGTAAATATTTCTGATGTAATTGTAGATAAGTCAATAGATAAGTCTTTATTTTGGTCGTTATATTTTGATGGATCAAAGTCTAGTGATGGAGCTGGAGCAGGATGCATTTTAATTGATCCGGATGGAGAGAAAACCATGCTGTCATGTAGGCTAGAATTTGAGTGTACTAACAATACTGCAGAATATGAAGCCTTGGTTCAAGGACTTTATAAAGCTATAGGGTTAGATGTTAAATACTTGAAAGTCTTTGGTGATTTTGAAATTGTCATAAAACAAGTTAGGAATACTATTCATTGCCTTTCGGGACATCTTAAACACTATCAAACCCTAGTACAAGATCTCACCACTCATTTTTTAGCATTCAATATTTCTCCCATTCCTAGGAATCAAAATACATCAACTGACTTGTTAGCTAATGTTGCATCTAAACTCATTCCTGCTGAAGATTGTAGTCCTGATAGGTCTTCTGTAGAATTAATTTTTCGTCCATCTGTCCCAAACAATGTCACAAATTGGAGAGTTTTCTATCATGAACAAGATATTTTAAATTTCATGACTTCAGAGAAATCATATGATGAGAAAATTATTGATGAAGATTATCATGATTTACAAATTGCTTCAAAAGGTAATGAAAATCCCATTTCGAAATCTGTTGTTAAATTGGAGGACTTATATGATATTAAAGACAGATTCAAGAAAGTCGCTAATGCCAAACTTCAAAGTTCCACTTTGAAGTTTCAATTAGTGAATCTTGGTTCTGATTCCAAACCTCAAAACGTTAATTTAGGACTCAATTTAGCACCAGAGGAAAGGAATGCTTTCATTAAACTCTTGAAAAAATATAAAAACGTTTTCGCTTGGAATTATGATGATTTAAAAACATATGATACTTCGGTTATTCAACACACAATTCCAATGCTTCCTGATATTAAACCTGTTCAACAAAAGCTAAGGAAGGTTCATCCGAATCTCAAAGGACAAATCAAATCAGAACTTAATAAACTTTTAAAAGCCAAAATCATTTTTCCCGTCAGGCACTCCAATTGGGTTTCCAATATGGTACCTGTAAGGAAGAAGAATGGTGATATAAGAATCTGTATTGATTTCAGAAATTTAAACAAAGCATGTTTAAAAGACAATTTCCCATTGCCAACCATGGAACAGATACTTCAAAAGGTAGCTGGTTCTGAACTTATGTCCTTTCTTGATGGATTTTCAGGCTATAATCAAGTCTTAGTTCATCCAGATGACAGATTGAAAACAACTTTCAGAACAAAATGGGGAACTTATGCTTATCAAAAAATGTCTTTTGGTCTAATAAATGCAGGAGCAACTTTCCAAAGAGCCATGGACATAGCGTTTAAAGGTCTGATCAATAAGTCAGTTGTTGTTTATCTTGATGACATAACAATATTTTAAAAAAAGAGAACCAATCATCTACATGATCTAAAGAAAATATTTGAAAGATGTAGAAGGTTTGGTATTTCCTTAAATCCAAAGAAATCTTTCTTTGCTTTGGATGAAGGAAAAATCTTGGGATTTGTTGTGTCAAAAGATGGTATATACATTGATCCAAATAGAGTAAAAGAGATCTCTGATATTTCTTTACCTCATAACAAAAAATCCATGCAATAATTTCTTGGACAGATCAATTTTGTAAAAAGATTCATTCCTGATTTTTCTTTAATTGTTTTACCTATGCAAAATATGATCAAGAAGAATTCAGTATTCAAATGGGGGAATAAAGAGAAAGAAGCCTTTGAGGCAATTAAACAAGCGATCATTAATGCACCAGCATTGAGTACCTCGGATTTTTCTAAAGATTTTATTTTGTATACCTTAGCCACCGAGACATCCTATGCAGCTGTTTTAACACAGCTCAATGATCAGAAAATTGAAGCACCAATTTCTTTCTTTAGCTCAAATCTGCAAGGAGCTGAGCTGAATTATTCCGATGTTGAAAAACAAGCCTTTGCCGTGTTTAAATCAATCAAGCATTTCAGACCTTTTCTCTTGAAAACTCATACAAAAATCATTGTCCCATTTTCTGCAGTGAGACAATTATTAATTCAGAGATAAGTAGGAGAAAAACGAGCTAACTGGGTAACAGCTTTGCAAGAATATGATGTTGATATTAAACCAGCTAAGATTGTTAGACGACAAGGTTTTTGCAGATTATTGGTAGGAGCTCATAACATACCAGAAAATCAAGATTCAAATCAAGATATTCAAGTACGTCATATAAGTATTACTGATTTTGAATCTCAGTATGTTGATCTCATCTATTACTTGAAAAATGGGTATGATCCTTCTAATCTCAGCTATAAGAGAAAACGTGCTTTAAGGTTAAAGGCTATTAAATATGAGATCATTGAAAATGTGTTATTCAGAAAAAATTATGATTCAATCTTATTAAGATGTCTTGAAAAGACTGAAGCCGAAAAGGTTTTGCAGGAATTGCATGATGGACCAGCAGGAGGTCATTTTGGAGGTGATACCACAGCTCACAAAATAATTCGTGCTGGTTATTACTGGCCCACCCTTTTTAAAGATACACATGACTATGTAAGGAAGTGCAGAATTTGCCAAACTGCAAGTGGAAGACAAAGGAAACCAGCTTTTCCTTTGCAACCAGTGAGTATTGAACAACCATTTGAACAATGGGGGCTTGACATTATTGGTGAGATAGTACCTCATTCTTCCAAACAGCACAAGTACATCCTTACTGCAACTGATTACTTTACAAAATGGGTAGAGGAAATCCCTTTGAAGGTAGCCAATTCTGATGCAATTATTGATTTCATAGATCAATTCATTATAACCAGGTTTGGTGTACCTCAAGCTCTTGTCTTTGATAATGCATCTTATTTTTCCGGAAATAGTTTAATAGAATTTGCAGTCAAAAGAGGTTTTAAACTGAAATATTCAGCAAATTATTATCCACAAGGTAATGGTTTAGCTGAATCCACTAACAAAAATCTCATCAAAATCATTAAAAGGACTATTGATCAAAATCAAAAGAATTGGCACAAATCTTTAATCTTTGCATTATGGGTTGATCGTATCACTGAAAAAGCTTCAATAGGGACTTCACCTTTCAATCTGGTTTATGGAAAAGAAGCTGTGATACCATCAAATTTAACTCTTCCATCATTAGCCTTAGTGCAATTTATTGAAGAAAATCCTTCTTCATCCATTCATTTGAGATATGATCAAATCCTTAAACTAGAAGAAGACAGGGACAAAGCAAAAATTGTTCATGAAAAACATCAACAGCTTGTAAAATCTTCTTTTGATGCAAGTTCTACCAGCTCAAATTTTTTGTCAATTGGTGATCTTGTTCTGAAATGGGATAAAGCACATGAAGAAAAAGGTAAGCATACGAAGCTTCAGAAAATGTGGCTTGGACCATTTCAGATTGTTGAAAAGATAGGCTCAAATACATTGTCATCCAGAGAGGGGTTATCTATAAAAGTAAATATTATTCAAGTCTTGGTACTCAAAAAACTCTGAAAAATTGTCATCCATTGATTCTTAAGGATAAAACTATTTCACCCCATTCATTTAGGTTGTGATTTTTTAGAATGTAATTCTAAGAAATTATGTAAAATTTTTAAGAGATAAGAGGTCTCATCGTGAGCCGACTTACCATATTCATAAGAAGTAATGAAACTGACATTACCAATACTGCATATCAAAACAGGGTAATGGCTTATAAATATAAGACAAGGGGTCTCATCACGAGCCAGCTTGTTCAGTTTAATTATAACTATTGAATGGCATTGTTATTAACTGGCTACCAAACTAGAACAATGGCTCTTAAAAATAAAAATAAAAAAATAAAACACAAAAAACATGAGATAATATGTCTTATAAATTTATCTTTTAAAAAGTCATAATCTTAGTTAAATGGGACAATGAATAGTTAATGGTTAAAAGGTAACCCTGTCGAAACTATGAACATTTGCGGACAGCAGAGGCAATACCTATGACAATAGAGTATATTATAAAACCAAACTTGGAGAAATTCACTTACTTCATTATTAATACCAATCAAAGCTTGAGATAACCCAAAAATGTTTTTATTCTCAAGAAACTAGAAAGAAATTGTAAATAATTTTTATTTTTTTTCATAAGTTAGATTTATTTTTGATTATCCTAGGATAGTTTTCATTATCTTTAAAAATCTTTACTTACTAAAAATATAGTATTCATTTTATTTTTTCAGAGATAACTGGTTCTTTCAGTGAATCGCCAATTGTTGTACTATACAACAACCCTCCCTTTTTCTTAATTTTAGAAATAAAATTCATTTAGAAATAGGGTCCCTTTTTCTTTTTATAGAAATTAAAGAATTAGAAATAAAGATTCATTGTTTTGAAAAAACTCATCTTTGTTTATATACAAACCCAAATCCTCTGATGCGATTAGTTCGATCGCAAAACTTCAATCGCAAAGAGTTTAAGTTATTCATTCACATACTTCCGATGCGATGCGACCAGTCACAATCGCATGATCGGGATACTCTTTAATAAGCTCTTTGCGGTCAAATTAAAATTCCCCGATGCGATGCGCGTTATTACAATAAATGCTTTTCAAAAGAAAACAAACATTTGTTCATTTAAACGAGAAAACTTTTATATGGTAGACCCCACCATCGGAAATCGGAGAAAGCCATTAGCAATTATTTTCGATTGAAACTCCCCGATTGCGATCTAAACAATATAATCAGAAATCGGAAAAGTTTTCAATCACAATCGACCAATCGAAGAAATCTGTATTATGATGTTTATGTGCCATTTGAAAACTTTCGATGCGATTGATAAATGACATTTATTACATTCGAAAAGTTCAGGATAGGCGAATATTATAATATTTCACAAGCGCCAAATCTCCATTTGTACGTGGGTATTCAATAGCAAATCGAATGAATATTGGTTGATGATTTCATTTTTAATACGTGAGTGTGACCCAAAAAGAACATTTACGCACTATACGAAACCAATAAATAACGAATCATGAGTTCATAATCGTTCCGTTCAAGTTGCTTGTTTGTCACGACTGAAATTTTATTGTTTTGCAGAGCCAAGGAACACCAAGTCCTTTCATTCACAGACAAAGGGAAATAGCATCAAACGCAGAAATGTCGAAGAGAGTGAGAAGAGCCAAGACCGCTGTTCCAGTTAAGTTTGTTGAGACTCCTACAGTCTCAAAAGAGAATCCAACAAAACTGAGATTAGTTACAGATACATCATGCCAAGGGCTCGGAAGAATGACGTGGGAAGGAGTTTACAATCTATTTGAGAAACAAAACCCCAAAGTCACAGTGGAAAAAGCATCAGTTCCAGACGAAGATAGCTTAGATTCCGACTCTGAGATTACTGAAAAATCACTTGCAAATTCATTTTTGCATCGAATTGCAGCCAGAGCAAGCATCATGCCTTATTATGATGTAATTCGATGGGTCATCGATAGTGTGAAGATAAAGGACAGAACGTTTGTTTCAGCTGCTGGAGTGTCTTTTGGGTCGTTTAAAGCAGAAGACATTAAGGCAATGTATCATCTTCCTGATCCGCAAAAGGTGTAAAACAAAGAATTTATCAAAGAGTTTGTTGATAATAATAAAGTTCAATCCGATCCTATCAAAGATTGGAGGAAAAATCCTGAGAAGCACAGAAATGAAGCATCCAGTATGTATTCTGTAGATTCCCTCTTACCTCCGTATTTCTATGCCGCTGCCATGATGTGTAGATTATTTGGCAATGATAATTCCGCCAGGTTTTCTATACAAATGGTCCCATTAATCTTAGCTGCTGTCAATTCCGACATTATGGAATGGGCTGTTATTCTCTCTGATAGAATGGCTAATAGAATACTCGAGTATAGACAAGGTAAAACCGCTGGAAATTCCACTCCTTTTTTCTTTTGTGCCTATATTCTAGACGCTCTTTGTTTTAATTCCGAGTTTCCCTTGTTAGGATGGAAATGGACTCCCAAAGACCCTACCCCAATTCATATATATCATAAACTTCTTTGGAAAGTTCATTTCCAAGATAATGTGTATAGAATCTGCCATGGTTTCCTTATCCCTGTTTTTCAAACCATTTTCAATCGCTTCCCTCCTAGATTCTCTAATAAAGCTAAAGCCGACTTATCCTCAATAGGAGATTGGTTTGGAGAGGAGAAATTTACATACATCAGGATTTTTGGGAGTATTGTGGAACCCCATGTTCTTCCTCTTATTGTTCCAGACAAACTTCTCGCCCAGGAAATTTCCTATCAATTAACAGTTGAAGGAATATCCAGAGCTTTAAACAATAGTAAGAAGAGAATGTGGCCTCAATTCCCATTCAATTATGGTCAGTTTACTTTAAATGACTTCAAACATGTAGAAAAGGAAGTCGCCAAAATAAAGGGTTGTAAATTTGCAACCATTCCAGGGAGACAGTATGATCCACGACAGATAGCTTTTAATGTTACTGCTTCAGTTTCAATTGCTCGATTTGAGCATGAACCAGATGAGTTTGATGATTTGTTTGTTTTGTTGAATGATTTTCCTCAAATTTATGATTTAGCCAAGTCTAAATTCCAGAAGGAGGAAATGAATAAATTTTTGTTATTCAGAAGTCAAAGATTGTTGAGAGTTCCTCTAGACCAACTGAGAATTCCTATACAAGGGTCAGAGACAGAGGATACATTTGTCAAAACGCGAGGAGAAACATCCGCCGGTAAAGTCATTACACAATCATTTATTAACCAGCCAACTGTACATACTGAAAAACTGAGCTTTGATGGCAAACCTGATAGTCAGAAAGGGAATACTGATGGTAAATCCGATCGAAATACTGATCAGCAGTCCACTGCTCAAACAATAGAAAAATGCACAAGTACTGATACTAATGTGCATAATAAAAAAGGAGGATCGGATATCAAAACCATTGAGCAGGGAGCAAATACAGAGAAAGCAGACACGCAATCGGGAGGAAAAGAAACTACTGAGAAAATTATAGACTCTGCTGATCTTAATGTTTCCTCTCAATTATTGAAACAATATGATCAATTCGCTCAACAATTGGGATTGCAGGATAAAGATAAAGAGCAAGTAGAGAAGGATGTCGAAATCATTCCTGAACATCTGACAGGGCAGATTGTATTGAAGATTGAGGAGATCCCTCCTTTAGATGTATTTTACAGCCCTAAACATAACGCTGTTGTTAGGAGACAGAGAAAAATAAGGAAGATGGATCAGGACATGTTTTCTACTCCACAGGAAGAATTCATGAATATTGTTTACAAAAATACTGAAGTGAATCCATCTGAGGATCTCACTAAATTGTCCCAATATGCAGGAGCATATAGTGCTGCAACAGTAGATAAAGCTGTAGAAGTTTCTCAGATGATGACTCAGAAAGATCTCCATATAGCTTCACTTGAAGAGCAAGCTAAGGAAAGTCAGCAAAAGATTACTCAATTGCAACAACAACTACAAGATCAAGAACTCAGGTCCAAAGAGTTAGAAGAACAGCTTGCCAAAGAAAAGAAGAAAGTTGACGAGCATGTCTTAGGCATACAACAACAATTGAATGAAGAAATTTCCAAGTTACAAGGTTTGTTACAAAATGAGAAGAATGCGAAGATTGTACAAGAAAAGGAGTTTTAAACAGCTTTAGATAGGTTCAAATATTTCCCTAAATTAAGTGAATTCAAATCGGAAGCTCTTGAAGCTAATAAACTGCTGTCTCAGCAATTGAATGAATTTTGTGCAAAATTATCACAGGCAGAACCATTTTGTGATATTACCTCATCCTTGATCCAGAACATTATTACTCTCAGACAAGAAATTGATGATGCTGATGAAAAGATTTCTGAATTTCTTACTTGGCAAGATACAGAAAAAGGAAGAGAAGTTAATCTTCCTAGGATAGAAGAAAGACATAAAGAAATCTTGTTTACAGAATGGGAACATCAGATAATGAAATCCGAGAGAGCAATATCAAGAGCTAGGAGCATGATGAGTAATATCACGCAATTTATAAATGACAGCTTGTATTCAATCAATCTCATTTCAGACTGTGTTCCTGGCAGTTTGCCTAAAGTGAAAGAAACTGAAAACAGATGGAAGGAAGAAATGATGAATAAAAGTCAACAAATCGACAAACTTCAAGAAATATCTTGGGACAGTATGTGGACTCATTTAATTAAGCCAAACAATCAACAAATGGCTATTAAATTCCTTTCAAATGCTGTCGATTGTTTAATTCCAGAATTTTCCGATGCCACCTACGCTAGACAGCTGCATTCCGAGATGAGTCATCCACTGAGGCTCCAAGATATGCTGAAGATTTGCAACTTGGCTACATCAAGCAAGAAAGAAAAGCAATGAATCAGTTTCATTTAAGATAGCATTTCTGTTTTTAATTTGATAGATTGTAGCAGTAGTAGTAGGATTTTGTTATGTAATTTCTTATTTAAATCCCTCTCATGCATTTAGAGAAGGATCCAGAGTTGTAATATTTTTTGGACTTGGAGCTTACATTTCTGTACTCCATTCCCTCTTATATTTTATAAAGGATCACATCTGGTGATTTTGTGTTGAAATTATCTTCGAAGTGTTGCATTTCTTTACCTTTGGATTTGATTTTACATCGGAGTTACTGGATTAGAATATCAAATTTCATTTTACAGTCTTCAAGATGAATGAGGTATTTCTATCTGTTCACTGTTGATTTCCTTTGTTATATGATATTTTCTTGAAAATTTGCTATCATTTATATATATTTGGTCTTCATAATGTTTCCTTTTATATATCATTTCTGAGTATAATTGAAATGTTATCTTTTATAAGCATATATATATGGTATACAATGATGAAAGCAATATGCTAATATAACTCTGTTTAATTTCTTAAACAGAGTTATCTTTATTCGTTTCTGCACATTTCAATTTAAATAATAATACATTTTCATGGTTATTGTTAAATTGGAACAATCTTAAATTGTATTCACATATAATTACCCGGGTTAGTGTTATAATTTCTTTATTAGCATTTAGTTTAATTAGATAGTTTTATTTCAGTCAATTTAGTCCCATTTCCACTCATCCAAATCAATCCCCTCACCAACCCATTTAGTTATAAGGAAACTGGTCCTTTAAATCCAGTCGGAGCCACCATACCAAACGGAAAAGGAGCTGTCCTAAGGTCCCGACCGGGTGGTTTTCCCCAATGTTTGAAGCAGAGATTTTCTAGGCTTCAACAGGTTATCAACCTCAAGGTTAGTACCCAACTCAAGGTTTCCAACGTCCTTCCGGTCAACCATTATTACAAGGAACTAGAACTGTACCAGTTAATTATCAAACTTATGTTCAACCTAGTTATCGTCCTTCATATGTACAACCTTTTATGGGCCAATACCCCGGAATGAATATGGTGTGGGATCCATCTCAAATTCAAAAAACTGTGAAACCCAATGTGCAGTTACCTAAGCAACCTGGATAGCCCATAGGTTCTGGTCCAACCCAGCAACTTGTCTAGCCTACCATTCAAGTGTCTGCACCTGGTTCTGTTCAGTAGCCTGGGCCTAGTACACCTAGAACTCCGCCTCAAACTTCTGCTGCTGCTGCAACTTCTGTTCAACCTACCACACCTATTTCTGGAGTATCTTCAGCTCCTGTTTCTTCTATCCCTGCATCAGTGAAACTTCCTCAAGTATTTATGCCACAGTCAGGACCTACATTTCAGACTACGACCCAGATGCCTACAGGACAAGCTGGTACAAGTACGGTTATTGCTAGTCAACCACAATTTACTGATCAACCGTACCAGGGACAGTATCAATTTGGACAGTCTAAACAAAATCCAACTTATCAGTATCAACCATACCCTGGGTATACTTATCAAATACCTCAACAACATCAGTATGGTCTGGTTAATTCTGGTTATCTCGGAGGTTTCACGATTCCCAATGCGCATCCAATTCCAGGATATCCTCCTCCTGGAACTGGTTTTATCACACAAGGTTATCAAGACCCTAGCCATTGATTACCATTTATAGCAACTTTAGATTTACCTGATCTATCATGCCTTACGAATGATCCTATCTTTTATCTTCCGTATTGGCCGCTGATGCCTAACAAGTTGCCCAGTGATATTCCAAAGTTTGAGGGTAAGTCAGGAGAGGGCCCATCTAATCATGTTATGACTTACCACCTCTGGGGTGCATCCAATTCATTAATCGATGATTCGATTTGATTGCATCTTTTTCAAAGAACTCTCATTGGTCTAGCTGCCAAATTTGATATGGGTGCCCTCAGCCAAAATGACCTGACCCAAACGAGTTTGGGCGGGTGCCCTTAACCGAAACGACCCAACCCAAACGCATTTGGGAAGCCGCCCTCAACCGAAACGACCCTACCCGAACGGGTTTGGGCGGGCGCCCTTAAATGAAACGACACGGTGGACTACTGAACGAAGGCACAAGGGAGAAAACGGAAAATGGGCCACACGAACGTGCACAAGGCACCCCTGTGGTCACAACATAGCAAATTTGATATGACCACCCTCAAACAAAACGACCTGACCCGAACGCGTTTGGGCGGGCGTCCTCACACTGCGCAACATGGTGTGCACGATCGAACGAAGGCGCAAGGGAGCAACTGACAAATGGGCCGTATGAATGTGCACAGGGCACCCATGAGGTCACAACTTAGAAAATTTGATACGGGCGCCCTCAACCGAAATGACCCGACCCAAACTCATTTGGGCAGGTGCCATCAACCGAAACTACCTGACCCGAACGTGTTTGGGCAGGCGCCCTCAACCGAAACAACCCGACCCGAATGGTTTTGGGCGGGCGCCCTCAAACGAAAAGACACAGTGTGCCCGATTGAACAAAGGCATAACAGATCAGCAAACAGAAAATGGGTTGCATGAACGTGCGCAAGGCACCCGTGCGGTCACAACTTAGCAAATTTTATATGGTCACCTATAATGTTCCAAAATTTTAGCCTTAAAGCTAAATGGAACATTAGAGTTAGCAGTAGCACTAGTCAGTGAATAAATGGGTAGAAAAGCCCATAATTCTCCTAAGGAGGGTAAAAAAAATCCAAGTGTGAAGGGAGACACTCTTTCTATCTTAATAAAACACCTCCATGTTTGAACAGGGATAAAATCAAGCTGCTTTGACTAAGTCAACAACAGAGTTTTAGAGGAGGAGGAATCCAAGGAAGAATAATGCAGTTTTGGAAGGAGATGTATCTTTGGATAGAGATGACATAATTGAGTGGGGCCAAGGGCAAGAAAACTCACGTTTTATATAAGGAAGAGGATGGCAGCATTATTATTCATGTCTTAGATTATTTTTCATGTCTACTCAGACTTTTACTTCCTCTTGTTGTTCAGTAGAGTAGCAGTGCTATTTAGCACAGGGTGTTCCCGAGCGAGAATCCCACCTCTTTCCTTTGAGGAGCCTCATTGGGAGATTTTTCATTCATCATTCCACACCAATTTTTCAGGCCAAGCTTCAGTCAACTCCATCAACGTAGCTTTTCCAGAGATTGTTCAGTAGAAGGGATTGGAATCCCAGTTCTTGAGCTATTTTCTCATTGGAGGAAGGTTTCCTTTACTTGAGGGATCTGTTTGGAGAGCTCCAGAGATTATTTCAGATCTGTGGTATCAGACCACACATTTCCCATACATTCCCAGCACTTTTCCAGCTAGGTAATGCGTTATTTTGGAGGCAGTGTTCAGTGCATGGTTCAGTGCCTCCGTTGTAGTGTTTCCTTGTGATTGAGAGGTTCACCCATTCATGGGAGGAAGCCCTTGAGGGATATAAAATAGATAAGATATATTTCAGCCTTATAAATTCATGTACTTCAGTGTTGCAGTGGTTATTCAATAAATTACTAATTATCACTTTTTGTATGCAGAGTGTTTGACAAGAAACCCTTGCCGGTTTCTTTTGTGTTTTGTATAAGGAGATTAGATCTTTGTTCTCTAGCACTTTTAATCAATATATGAGTATATATAATTTTTTCCTTCATTTCTTAGTGTAAAACCTCTCTTAGACTGCTCAGTCCCTTATGCAGCAACTCTGATATTTTGCAGTCTTGGGGTTTTATCACTTTTTGGAAATCCTAGGTGTGTGAGATCTATTTAACCCACCTATTTTGCTTTGTTTCAGCTCTAATATTTGATTTATATTTTATATTGATTAATTTATGGGATCCAAGGGTCCATTTCAGTGTTTTATTGCAAATGTTGTTGGAAATTCATTTTTAGTGCATGATTCATGAGTTGTCCCTAATTTGGAATATTACAGTGGTATCGAAGCATGATCTCTGGCTCAGCCTATGAGATCTAGCTATCAGAAGAAGGAGAGATGGAAAGAAGCCAGGAAGATTCAGTATGTGAAGGAAGAAAGGAAGAAAATATTAAAAAGTTTCTTCCAAAATCTATGCAGAGCTTTCAAGGAGATCTGAAGAAAATGAGATTGGAGATGGGATCTACAAAAGAGATTGAATCTAGAGCTGAATCTAGATCTGCACATGGTGAGTGTGAGCATGCAGCTACACATCATGATGCACACTGTAGTCAACTACCCAGATCTATCTTGAGATGGATAGGAGGAGGAAGAATGCCTAAGAGGAGAACTCTTAGTGATTTGTTATAGGAGTATGAATCTCAAACTGAGAGGTTTAGAGATCATACTGAATTCCAAAATTTTTGCAAGATCTAGGTGGAGAAGAGCAAGTAGCAAGATGCAGATAGATTTCTTCTATCTACTTTTTCCGAATCACCTACATGTTCAGCTGGAGCTTGGGTGAAGGAGCTAGACTCCTATTTGCAGCTACACCACATTTCTAAAGATGAAGCCATCAGAGTTGCATTGCTGCATTTCAAAGGTAAGGCTCACGCATGGTGGACTTTGAATCTTTCTCTTTAAAGAATGTAAACACTTTCTCCTATGCAAGGTTCATAGAAACATTGACGAGAAGGTTTGGTGAAAAACCTCCTAAGGCATATGAGCAAGGAAAACTTGAGAAAACAAAACCCTTGCATGTCATAGAGGAACCCCCACTTCAGAAAACCATGGGATATGCTAATATATTGCATTACACATTGCCGGAAGCAAGACCTCTAGTTCATATTCTTGAAGAAGAGGGCATGGGGATCTCCTTTTCAAAGGAGGATCCAACTGTTGAGATGTTTCCCATACACATTGATGGAAATGAGGGCAACAACGTTGTCACATCTAGAGCACATCCAGTGCCTCATGCAGAGGAAGGAGGAGCACATGCTCCAATAGGAGGGATTCTTGTATCCTTACAAGAAGTTCCCTAGGATCTCATACATAGAGGTCCAAGCACAATCAATGAGTAGCATGATTGTGTAGCATTGCAGCTGGAAAGAGGAGGTAGGGAGGAAGAGTAGCATCACTTGATGAGAGGCACACGCCCTTCTCTATTTCAGAGGGCCAATGCAAGGAAGAGGAAGACTGATTTGCGCTGTAAAAGTAGGGGCAAGGTTGCCCAACCATCTGTGCAGTCTACTCTTGACATTGATGTCTCACTTCATGGAGGCATTCCACCCGGGAGGCCACCAGATCTATAGTTGATGAGAGATATCTTGTCTTTTGGTCCACCACTCTTGGATTTTGGAGAGGTGAAGAGTTTGGAGGAAGACTTTGGCATGGGTGTTACACTGAAATTTGTCACCATGAAATTTTAGTACTCCCTTAGAAGTCTACAACATCAAAGTTCCTAAAATCAAGCTTGAAATTGAGAGAAAAGCTCATAAAAGTCTTTAAAAAACTTGTACAACACTTTCTCTTAACATTGCCTACGATGCCGCACCTTTTTGTTCTAAAGCATGCAGAGATAAACACACTTTTTCTTCATTAAGGGTGCAGACCCCTGTAAAAGGTAAAACAAAGGTGGAAAGTAACATTTAGAATCCCAACAGTCAAATCTTGAAGCTTCTAGAAGCAATTATCTGGTCGAAGGTTCGCTCCTATCATGTATGTTCATTCCTCCATTATGGGAGCATACCCCTTGATTTATGGAGCTCAATCCCTTCAAAAGAGCATTCTATCCCTTCTTATGTGGAGCTATAACCTCCTCTATTTTCCTATAAATTGAAGCCATAATGCAGCTTCAAAGGGAGTTAAACTTTGAGAATTTTTTAGGAGAAATGTTGTAAAGACTCAAACTCGCTTAACTAATCATTATGTGGGAATGATTACACACCCATGTGAATTTTAGCTGAGAGAGTGAAAATCTTGTTAGAGTAAAGGAAACGCTTGTTCCGGACCCCAGGAAGGCATGTACGACATCAAGGCAGACACGGTTGTAAGGCTCTTTCTTCATCAAAGATAATACGAATGAATACTATTTTCTCAATGAGTTTTTTAATTAAGTAGCTTGTTTATCATGTTTTATCAATGAGTTATTTAATTAATTAGCTTATTTCTTGAATTCCTTGATCATCTTGATAGATATATATCTCATGAATTAGTTTATACTATGCAGGTACTATTGATTTTTTTCATGTTTGTGATTGTAGATCTTTGAAGACGACTCTTTCAAGCAACTGTAAAGAAGATCATTACGAATAGCGTTGGACTACAGGTAGGTCTTCAAAACCTCTATTGTATCTAATTCTGAATCGAATATTATCTAGAGAAAATAGTTTTTGTTTGCCTATTTGTTGCTAGCTATCCGTAGGACACTTGGGAGGTCTGTCTTGTCAGCAAGAATGACTTATCCATCCCAAAAAATGGCAACTCCACTGGGGAATGGATCTTTAACTTTTATTTCTTTTATTTTTGACTTGTGAATTTACTTTTTCTAATTTTTATTGATTTATATTTCCTTGGATAGTTTATCCCTGTAGAATCCCTGAGAAATGTTTTATAATTTTTATTTTTCTTTTAGTTTTCTAGTATCCACACTTTCCTTTTAGAAACAATGCGGGCATCTCCACTTTTTTATTGTATATACAGTGCGGGACCACACCTGTTTATAATGAAGCCTGTGGACCCTGTGAAATTTTTTAGAAAACCTTAAAATTCTCTTTCCTGGATTAGTTTGTTAAATTCTCAGTGTATACCCAGACTTGTATTTTCTGTCAGAAAGCTTTGGTTGAGAGTTTTCTTCGGCATTTTTATGTTTTGAATGATTTTCTGAAAGATCTACATGTTATAGTGATTTTTTATTTGTCTTTATCCCACTAAAATATTAGAAGCTTTGGTATACCTTTAGATCACTAGTATTTTCTTTCTTTCTTGTTGAGCTTGACTTCATAGCAAAAATTGTTTTATGAGATTTACATCCCATTTTCTCATTTGCAAATCTTTAAAAAAAAAATTTGATAAGTTTGGAATTTCACTTAAAAAACCATAATTGGATGTTTTTTGAGTTCTTTCTGATCCAAGCAAAGATTTTCTTAGTTAGATAACAAGCTAATAAAAACATCCTCAAAATATTTAAAGTTTTAATTCAGTTTTAGTCTTTAGAGTTTTTAGATCTCAAAATTAGTGTTTTTTAGTTTTGAGTGTTATTTCTAAAAATCGTAGTCTTCTTTTGGAGAAATTTTTGTTTGTAGTTTATATCTTGAATGATAAATGGATTTCTTATTGAGCAATTGATCATTTTTTAGTTCTCATGAAATTAGATTTCTTTTCATTTATTGTTGTTTCAAGGAAAGAAGTATTTTAAAAGATTGCATTTCTAAACTCTTTCATTTAGATAGAATTCATTGAAAGGAAAGGAATTGTTTCTCATAATAAATGCATTTTTAGTGTCTTTTGAGTCAAGTCACTACATATCATCAGTTTCACTTTCGCACCTATTTTCATAAGAAACAACCTATTAAAATCAACGCTTAAATTAAAATCAATCTAGTAATTATTATATTTCTAGGGCTCTTTTCACCAACATAGCTTAGGCTAGTGTCTTGGAGTAGGGAGTAATTAACTCTCCAAGACAATTAAAACAAACAAGTAGTCGATCTTGTGGTAGGAAAAATCCAATAGTCGCTTGTATGCTCTAGGAAGCTCCTCTTAAAGGATTCAAGCACGAGGTAATATCTGAACTAGTGGGATAATCAATTCTATCTCATTGTGAACGATAGAATATGTGCACGTATTAACAACGACAAACCTTGGATAAACCATTGTCAGGGAGCCTGGGGTCACTTGTCGGTATACCTTGGATTATTTCAAGGAGCCTTCAAGGGGATTGAGCTTTTTTACTCTGCCCTTGCAAGTATGTCGGATCGTATACTGTTCCCCCAGGTATATTAGTTCCTGTTGGTAACCTTAGTGGCCATAATATTTACGGTTTTTTCCTAAGGTGACGGTGGAGGAAAGATCCCACTGTACCTGGTGTTGGGGTTCCAGTGTTTTAGCCAGATTAGCAAGACCAAAAGACTGGACAACATCACAACCACTTTGGGATCCTAGGATCTAGCCCTCCTAGATCCAGAGAGGGATCTCTCCATAAAGGCAAAGAAATATATATCTTTGAAAGCTCAAGATGAGGTATTGGGCTAGCTATGAAGCACAAAGGTTACTTGAAATGATTTGGTTGGTTGTTGGGTTGGTCTGAGATCATTAACTAAGAAGGTTATGGAACAAAAGGAGAAAAGCAACAGGATGTTTCGACAAAATAGGATAGGTTAAGAATGTGCCATCCATTGGTCTATGGAGTACTGAAAGTAGATTACTTGCATAAAACTAAACAAGGCTTTCCATAGGGAAAGTCATCTATACTAAGGGATCTTTAAGATAGATGGTGAAATGGAACATTAAGGAGAGAAATGGAGGGACACAAAGGGCAGCTTAAGATCAAGTCAGAGGTCATTTAACTCCAGGCCTGCTTTGGCATACTCTCAAAGGGAAGAATACTTAAGATTTGACACAGAACCAGGCCTAAGATCAGAGAAGGAATTTTAACCTTCAATGCTTTTGACACTAGCTCAAGAGATCTTTGAAAGGCCAATGTGTTTGAAAAGGACCCCAGTGGACAGGGCTCATGCTAAATCCCTCGTATCCCAATTCTTCCAGCTCAAACCCAACAAGAACATCTAAGCAGCAAGCCACGAATTCACACATCAGTAAGCATGGGCTAGAATAACATCTTTAACTGGTTAAATTACATGAATTTTCTCTCAGATTCACTATCAGCGAAAAACATCAAAGATAAGAAGAGCAGTGGGAATTAGGGTACCATGCAGGGGTATGTCCTAAGCTTTATTTACTGATCCTTATCAGAGAATAAATGGACATCATGATTAAAATAAAATAAGACAATGCAATAAGAGAAACATCACCCGTAATATAAACTCGGATCTTGTGAAATTTCTTGATTAATTGATGAGCAAAACCAGTCACATACACTGAGCTCAATAACTGATACAGTCCAAACTTTCTCCTCCAAGCCTACTAAATTACAAACTACTCAGATACTCTCCCCCAACAACTATTTTAACAGTCGCATGAGTACCTACACTAACAACAACAACAACAACCTTTTCAAAATGTTCTTTTGGGTTCTTATAGGAGAATGGATAACTGTGGTAGTAAATGTACATTTAATTGTTCTCATTAAGACAGAGTGAGAGAAAGAGTTCATGCCCACTGTGATTAATGGCTCTGCATCGTTGTATGTACTCTGTAGTATGGTATGGGAGTCTCTTTTAGGTTGATAGCAACCTCAGATGTGTTCTTTGAAGTCCTTTCTGGCTATAAGGCACTTTGTTCTGTCTTCTGAAGAAAGTAAGGTGACTGAAGGTCTTCTGGGTTTCCATGCTTCCATAACTGATGTCCTGATATTTTAGAGGCCTCTGTCAGTGCAATAACCTTTCAGGGCTTGAGGAGGCATGGATACTTCTGTCGGGAGGTGTACTTTCTGAGAAAATACGTTCTGCTGACATTGCACACAGATATGGCTTGTTTCATGTGCACTAGTCTTCAAACTGTGTCTTCTTCCTTTAGACACGGGATTAGGTGCTAAATATTCAATTAACGGGCCCAAATCCCTTAAATCTATTTTTGCTGTTTCACTTGGATGCTGCTATAATGGCCTCTCTGTGTTATGAATCACAGTGGTTGTGATTATGGAAAACAGAGTGAATTTACCACTCTGTATACCCTGCACAATTAAATAAAATCGTTACAAAAATCTGGGGAAGGTGGTGGAGGAATGTTGTGGAGGCCTATGGAGGTGGTGGCGAAGATGGTGGCTGCAGTGAAAACAGGTGAAAAACACTGCAAAATGGTGGAAAGAATGGGCAGATGAAGGTTTGGTGCGAAAAAAGTTCCGGGCCGTCTGATTAGATATGGCGTCGGCGATCAACGATCAGGATTGGCTGACGAAGTTTCTTTAGAGGAATTAGGAGGAGGGGACTAAATTTAGTGTTAAACATAAAGATTAGTGCTAGGGAAAAATACAAAGGGAGTCAACGAAAATGAATGGAAGTCGGGCGCTTATGATGGTGGGACCTGGCTAGGGCAGAGGGCGATTAGATATGAATCGTTGGATCTCAGGAAGAGATCAATGGTGGTGATTATACCATGAAACTCTATGATAGCCCGATGAGGAAATATGGGTGAAAAACGTGATGTGATATAGGCCGTAGATCTGGATCGAAGGACGACTATGATTAGATGATGGGGGTTGTGGGGACAAAAGGAGGAAAGGTGGTTTCAGGAGGAAAACCATCAGTGTCGTGCTGCAGAAAAACTATTTTGAAATCCTCCTGAAAAAACGTGATATATGTCGTTGTGCGACACGTGGCCCTTTAAAAACCGCTTACATTGTGTAAATCTCAAGCGTTAAAGCTCGGACATTAAAATCACTTGATATGGATCTCGGTCGTTGGATCTGGGACTGGGAGATCTGACGGTGGGAGATGGAGCGTGATGAGAGGAGATGCACGGTCGGTTAAGAGGTGAATAGTCAACGGCGGGTTTTATCCTAGCCATCAAATCTATAGGATGGACGGCTAGGATTCAATCGGGGCTCGCCAATCAGGGCAATCAACGATATGAGATTGGGTGCTTTGTGATTTGCGATTGAGCGACCACCGTCTGATCTAAAGATAGATCGACTGCTCTCATGTAATCGGAGGGGTGATTGGGGAGAATGATAGGCGCAATGGAAGACAAGCACTATCCATTAGATCTTAAAAGATCAACGGCTCAGAGCGTGCCCGTGGTCTTATAGAACAAATACCTCGCATCGGAAGAATTCAAGCGTAACAAAGAAAATGCGCTCCCCCAAATGTTCTGATTGCAATTAGCACCCAGGCCTTTAGCACTTGGTTCTGGGTGTGGGTCATGTGGGGAAGTGGTTAAGGGGCTGGCCGAAAGGGGCTAAAGCCTATATGTAAAATGAGTGTTTTTTAAGCCAAACAAAGGGTATTTGTAAGGTTTAAATGGGAGATGGGGTGATTTAGAGAGTTAATGAGGGATTTTGGAGGAATTTGCAGAAGGGGAAAAAGGTGAAGAAAAAAGAGGTTTAGTGGGAATGAAATAAGGGGAAATGGAGGCCTTTTTTAGCATTCTTCTTCATAAAACAACAGGGTTTTCTCATGGAAACAACAGTGAAGATTGTTCAAAGGAAAAAATACACAAGGAGGCTTCAAGGATGATATGTTTTCAGAGGAAATGTATTCCTTGAAGGATGGAGAATAATTTAGCCACATGTTTTCCTGTCAAAAAATTTATAGGTGGCTAATAGTGGCTCCACATGGGGATGGCATCTTCTTGAAGGTGTCAAGAATTCAGAAAATAATCTTTGGAGTAGACCAAATGCATGGTGCTTGACACATCTTTTTCATTTCTTGGATCATCTGCAACAAATCATGAAGAAATTATATCAGCAGTAATATTCTTCCAAACAACTACCTACCCATACTAGTATCCTAACATTTTCTCTTCTGGGCGCATTTGGACTTGCAGACCCTATACATCATCATTTTTTTACGAACAGGAAAATAAAACCTACTCTAATTCCGCCCTTATTACTCCATGAGACTAGATTAAACTGTTGGCCTCATAGTTTCTCTACCTGCACTATTATCTACTACGATTAAACTATCTACCAGATCTCTTCTCTACATTCTAAGACAGAAATTCAAAAACAGTCAAGCTAGGATTAGACTATCTAGCTTGTTGTGGGCCATGGCATGAAAACAAAACTGCTCCTAGTTTGAAAACCTTGCAGAAATTTAAAACCACTAACTGAATGTTAACTAGCTGAGCTTTATTTGAGAATTTCCTACCTACCCTACTCTAACTTGAAATATTTACAAGTCTAGCTTACAAAAATTCTCTTCCAATGCATCTAGTCCATCAAATGACCCCAGGACTAGTCTTTTCTGCTCAATTCTTTGAGCATGCTGGATAGGCAGGGCCACTCCCATTCTCTTTGTTCCTTAACAGTAGCTTTTAAAATGTTTCTTGCTGTCTGCAACATGCTGCTCAAAAAGACCTTTGATTCTTCTTCAAATATTTGCAGGAAATAAACATAAGGATCATGAAATGATACTTGGTTATGAATATTTGGCAGGCAGGCTTCAACCAAGATTTCTCCCTCTTCCACTGGATCAAGAGCAAGACCCCTTTGAGAAAGAGAATCTCTTTCATCCTCTTCATCATCTGAACTGGAGGACTCATCATATATTACAATTGTGTCCTCTTGGAGTTCTGATATATTTTGATTCGATGGGCTAAGCTCTGTGAAAAGATCAATGTATTCTTGAGCAAGGGTATTTTCCTTTTCTTCCTCTTTTCCAAGAGAAGGCTCCTTGTTTTCATCATGCTCAAAAATCTCTTCTTCATTTTCCTCCTCATCCTTTAAGATGAAAGGCTGTTGATCTCCATCCGAATGCAAATTTCTACTGATGGTCTGAGGTGTAATAGAGTGAAGATTCAATGAATCTACCTCTATTGCTATGCTTTCATAACTTTCCCCATCAGTATCATAGATAGGCTGACTTGGTTCATTACTTCTCTGAAGTTTCTGGCCCTGATCTTCCTCCCATGAATCTATTGATGACGGTCCTGCAAGCTAAGCTTCCCTTTGGAAGCAATCATCATCAAACAGATCATAACTAGGAAAATCATAATCATAAGCAATGTCACCAATCAAACCTATCAGATTCTCAGCAAGTCCTTCTTCATTATGATACACAGAGGAGTTTTCTGGATCTGCATGATCAAACTTATTAGATCAATGAGAAAGCGTATCTGTCCTATAAAATATTTTAGAGGTGGATTACGTGCTTAATAGTCGGTCCATCTCTTCTTCTATCAATGGAGAGATTTCTCTTTTACCATAGATAGAAGACCAGCAGTCCTCTGTTTCTTGTACTAACTGATCTGGAGGTCGGATGTCTTCTGGAGCCTCTTCTATGTAATCTTCACTTGTGCTAGCAGGGAAACTTTGAGGAAGTCTTGATGTTTCTTGATCTCTTTCTGATTCAATAAATTCCTCATGATCAAGGTGCCACTCTTCTAGTGGAATCTGAGATGAATTACCTGCCAGAGGGGGAGCCTCTAAGTGCGCTGGTTCTTCTTCTGCCTCAGATTCTGTATCTTCCATGTGGTCACTTGTTTCCTCAAAGCAACGTTCCCTGTTATATTTTTCCATGAGGTCTTGATTTTCTCTAATCAACATAGTACATGACATGGGTAAGCAATCAGGCAGTTCTTGATCACTTTCCTCTTCATCTTCTATAGACTCTTGAGCATCATACATGTCTTGCTCATTGTCTAGGTCTGTATTTTTCTCTTGCTCTAGAAAATGCATGGGATGCTCTAGATAATCAAAATTTTCATTTAAATTAGCCTCATACATCTTCACTACTTCACCAAATCTGTTCACCAGTTTTATCAATTTATCCTCTAAAGCATCTAGCTTTGCTTCTTGGTCCATATTTGGATCCATGTTTGTACAAAGAGGTCACTGCGTCTTCTCAACCAGTTCAGAGTCTTCTACTAGTGGATTCATTAGGTCTATCAGGAGTTATGGAGTGTGGAGTCACTAGGTGGATGAATTTGGATGTTTGAAACAGGTTGTTGTCCACCATCAGCAATGAGATACCAATCTAAAGGCATTGGTTTGATTTTTCCCCAGTGGAGTCGCCATTATGTTGGAGACTACAATGGGACACAAGACCAGATATAGTAGTTAAGGGCACTCATAGATTTTTCCCATTGGAGTCGCCATTATGTTGGGGTTCCAGTGTTTTAGCCAGACTGGCAAGACCAAAAGACCGAAAAACATCACAACCGCTTTGGGATCCTAGGATCTAGCCCTCCTGGATCCGAAGAGGGGTCTCTCCATAAAGGCAAATAAATATATATCTTTGAAAGCTCAAGATGAGGTATTAGGCTAGCTATGAAGCACAAAGGTTACTTGAAATGATTTGGCTGGTTGTTGGGTTGGTCTGAGATCATTAACTGAGAAGGTTATGGAATGAAATTAGAAAAGAAGCAGGATTTTTCAGTAAAAGAGGATAGGTTAAGAATGTGCCATCCATTGGGCTATGGAGTCATGAAAGGAGATTACTTTCATACAACTAAACAAGGCTTTCCATAGGGCAAGTCATCTATACTAAGGGATCCTTAAGATAGATGGTGAAATGGAACATTAAGGAGAGAAATGGAGGGACATAAAGGGCAGCTTAAGATCAGGTTAGAGGTCATTTAACTCCAGGCCTGCTTCGGCATACTCTCAAAGGGAAAAACACCTAAAATTTGACACAGAACCAGGCCTAAGATCAGAGAAGGAATTTTAACCTTCAATTCTTTTGACACTAGCTCAAGAGATCTTTGAAAGGCTAATCTGTTTGGAAAGGACCCCAATGGATAGGGCTCACACTAAATCCCCAGTATCCCAATTCTTCCAGCTCAAACCCAACAAGAACATCTAAGCAGCAAGCCCCGAATTCACACATCAGTAAGCATGGGCTAGACCAACATCTTTAACTAGTTAAATTACATGAATTTGCTCTCAGATTCACTATCAGCAGAAAACATCAAAGATAAGAAGAGCAGTGGGCATTAGGGTACCATGCAGGGGTATGTCCTAATCCTGATTTAATGATCCTTATCAGAGAATAAATAGACAGCATGATTAAAATAAAATAAGACAATGCAATAAGAGAAACATCACCCGTAATATAGACCAGGATCCTGTGAAATTTCTTGATTAATTTATGTGCAAAACCAATCACATACACTGAGCTCAATAGCTAATACAGTCCAAACTTTCTCCTCCTAGCCTACTAAATTACAAACTACTCAGCTACTCTCCCCCAACAACTGTTCTAACAGTCGCATGAGTCCCTACACTAACAGCAACAACAACAACCTTTTCAAAATGTTCTTTGGGGTTCTTATAGGAGAATGGATAATTGTGGTGGTAAATGTACATTTAATTGTTCTCATTAAGTCAGAGTGAGAGAAAGAGTTCATGCTCACTCTGCTTAATGGCTCTGCATCACTGTATGTACTCTATAGTATGGTATGGGAGTCTCTATCAGGTTGATAGCAACCTCAGATGTGTTCTTTGAAGTCCTTTCTAGCTGTAAGGCGCTCTGTTCTATCTTCTGAAGCAAGTAAGGTGACTGAAGGTCTTCTGGGTTTCCATGCTTCCATAACTACTGTCTTGATAGTTTAGAGGCTTCTGTCAATGAAATAACCTTTCAGGGCTCGAGGAGGCATGGAGACTTCTGTCGGGAGGTTTACTTTCTGAGAAAATATGTTTTGCTGACATTACACACAGATATGGCTTGTTTCATGTGCACTAGTCTTCAAACTACGTCTTCTTCATTTGGACACAAGATTAGGTGCTAAATATTCAATTAACAGGCCCAAATCCCTTAAATCTATTTTTTCTTTTTCACTTGGTTGTTGTTGTAATGGCCTCTCTGCGTTTTGAATCACAGTGGTTGTGATTATGGAAAACAGAGTGAATTTACCACTCCGTATACCCTGCGCAATGAAATAAACGCGTTATAAAAATCTGGGGAAGGTGGTGGAGGAATGCTATGGAGGCATATCGAGGCGGTGGTGGAGATGGTGGCTACGGTGAAAACAGGTGAAAAACACTACAGAATGGTGGAAAGAATGGGTAGATGAAGGTCTGGTGCAAAAAAAGTTCCAGGCCGTCTGATTAGATATGGCGTCGGCGATCAACGGTCAGGATTAGCTGACAGAGTTGCTTTAGAGTAATTAGGAGGAGGGGACTAACTTTAGTGTTAAACATAAAGATTATCACTGGGGTGAAATACAAAGGGAATCAACGAAAATTAATGGAAGTCGGGCGCTTATGATGGTGGGACTCGGCTAGGGCAGAGGGTGATTAGATATGAACCGTTGGATCTCAGGAAGAGATCAACGATGGTGATTATACCATGAAAATATATGACAGCCCGATGAGGAAATATGGGTGAAAAACGTGATGTGGTATAGGTCGTAGATCTGGATCGATGAACGGCTATGATTAGATGATGGGGGTTGCGGGGACAAAAGGAGGAAAGGTGGTTTTAGGAGGAAAACCACCGGTGTCTCGCTACAGAAAAACAGTTTTGAAATCAACCTGAAAAAAGGCGATATATGTCGCTGCGCGACATGTGGCCCTTTAAAGCCACTTACATTGCGTAAATATCAAGCGTTAAAGCTCAGACATTAAAATCACACGATATGGATCTCGGTCGTTGGATCTGGGACTGGGAGATCTGACGGTGGGAGATGGAGCGCGATGAGAGGAGATGTGCAGTCAGTTAAGCGGTGAATAGTCAACGGCGGGTTTGATCTTGGCCGTCAGATCTACAGGATGGACAGCTAGGATTCAATCAGGGATCGCCAATCGAGGTGATCAACGATACGAGATTGGATGCTTTGCGATTTGTGATTGAGCGAGCACCGTCCGATCTGAAGACAGATCGATGGCTCTCATGTAATCGGAGGGGTGATCGGGGAGAACAATAGGCACAATGGGAGACAAGCGCTGGCCATTATATATTAAAAGATCAACAGCTCAGAACGCGCCTGCGGTCATATAGAACAAAGACCTTGCATCGGAATAATTCAAGCGTAACAAAGAAAATGTGCTTCCCTGAATGTTCCGATTGCAATTAGTGCCTAGGCCTTTAGTGCTTGGTTTTGGGTGCGGGTCATGTGGGGAAGTGGTTAAGGGGCTGGCCGAAAGGGGTTAAAGCCTATATGTAAAATGATTGTTTTTAAAGCCAAAAAGAGGGTTTTTGAGGCTTAAAAGGGGTTTCAGTAGAGGGGAAAAAAGGTTTTTAAGCCAAACAAAGGGTATTTGTAAGGTTTAAAGGTGAGATGGGGTGATTTAGAGGGTTAATGAGGGATTTTGGAGGAATTTTCAGAAGGGGAAAAAGGTGATGAAAACAGAGGTTTAGTGGGAATGAAATAGGGGGAAATGGAGGCCTTTTTGAGCATTCTTCTTCACGGAACAGTAGCGTTTTCTCATGGAAACAACAGTGAAGATTGTTCAAAGGAAAAAAGACACAAGGAGGCTTCAAGGATGATATGTTTTTAGAGGCAATGTATTCCTTGAAGGCTTAAGAACAATTTAGCCACATGTTTGCTTGTCAAAAAATTTATAGGTGGCTAACACCTGGAGCAGGCATCGACTAGACTCACTTGGACTCTCCGGAGGGTTATCTTCACTCGAGATGGTTTAAGTGCAGAAACTTGCACCGGTATATTTCATTAAGTAGTTTGTCGGGGTAACTGTTCAACCCTCCCTTTCTACATTAAAATACTACGATGTTGGATTTCATCACCAACTAGTGTTTTTAGTGTGGGAATTTACTGTTTCTGTGTGGTTTGATCTCCTAGATTTTCAGGCGTGTGATTCATTTGTTTGTTTCCTTAGTCACTCTAGGAGCTTTCATTGAAATTTTTTTTTGTTGCGTGTGATTAATAATTTTAATCATGGCTGAATTACCAAGAAAATCATGTAGACTCTAGCGGAAACCCCCTAAGTATACACCAAGCCAATTTGAAGGACTCTGAGCTCTGGTACTGCCTAGTGTCAGTAGAATTAGATCAACAAAACTAAGAGAATAATATATAGTTATTAATCTTGATTATCAATCACAAACAGCAGAATATATTCAAGAGCCAATTTCAATTTCTGAAGTTACTGGTATTATTTCTCCTACCAGTGAATTAGCTGAAGAACCTGAAATTTCTAAGCCCAACACTGAACCTGCTGTGTTGGAACCATCTTCAGGATGTTGGGAAAAATACTGAGAGGGGGGGGGGTGAATCAGTATTTAAGACTTACTCAAAATTTTCACTTTTACATTCACTAAGACCCATACACTACTTTACTGAAGCCAACTAGCGTATGCACGCGGATATCCTTCATAAAACTCGCATATGAACAGAGATCTAATTATGCAGATTATTCTTAACTTAGTTCTTTGCAACATTCATTCAATTGATGTTAAGTTAATAGTAAGCATGTGCAGTAATAACAAAATAAACCATCACACATAAGCATCACACATGAACACCAGGATTTTAGGTGGAAACCCAAGTCGGGAGAAAACCACCGCTGTCGTTCTCTCAGCCTTCAATATTTTATTATAAAGAAAACATCTTACAAATTATGTACTGGCGCAGACTCATACCAGTACGCAGGCACCCACCTGCGCTCGTTTACCAACCTCTCCTGGAAGGGAGCTACGACCCCCTGCTCTTGTTTACCATCCTCTCTTGGAAGGGAGCTACGACCCCCTGCTCTCGTTTACCAGCCTCTCCTGGAAGGGAGTTACGACCCCCTGACTGAAGGCTACAACCCTCAGCACCTCTATGGACCACGTTTCATCAATTTTCACACTTGATCCAATAGCTTCAATAGAACACAACTTGCAGGCCACTTTTCATCATATTTTTAGATTGGACCCACTCCACACATTTAAGCTCAACCATACATCAAACTGAAACTGATAACTCCATCAATTCATTCATCGAATCATCAACCAATTAATCATCAACATGATCTTTCATCAATATCATCAGTAGCATAATCATCATTCAAACAACCCAGATCTGTATGACTATATCACTAAAAGATAGCAGTAAAACATCAGAACAAATCAGACATCTCATACCACAAACTTCATCAAGCCCTAGTTTTAATACGCGCTTTCCTTTCACTGATCCTGCGTATATACACGCTTCCATGCATATCAATCCGCATATACATCTTCGCATACTTCAGAACTAGTTTCACATTCCATACGCGCTTTCGCTGAATTAAACCCGCATATATATGCGCTTCCTCTGCTACAAACAAGCGTATAGATCCTCAAAGATTATGGGGCAGCACAATTCTTCAGAAAAAATATATAACTCAGATTTTACCCTTCACTTCAGACAGATGTTCGCCAGATCACAGATCTAATCATTCCATAAACAGATCTAGAAAATACATATACATTACAGATCTAGAGATCCCTCTTCATCATTTTCTTCATAGGTGCATCATAGATTCAGATCTATCATCAAAATGTTACCCTTTCCATTCAGACATACTTCAGAGTGAAGTATACATTCAATCCCAAACTCATGCACACCCATTGCACAATGAATTTCTTCTCCTTAAATAGATCTAGCCTTTGAAAATACCATGAGCCAAAACCACACAACTTCTGATGGTATTCCTGGACGGGATCACATAGACAATCCAGCGCTCAATACAATGGGTCAATACCATGGTAGTAACCCCTGGCTTTATTCTTTTAGAGTGAAAATTGGCATACGTGACTTGGCACGTACTTTTCCGTGTGCATACGCTACTTCCCCTAAACAAACCCGCGTATGCTTTGTGTCACACACTTTTCATCATTGTTCTAGCCCTTACTGAGATTTATTTCTCTGGAACTTCTGAGCTGCTTGTAGAAAATCAGATTTACATCATTAATAAACTCATCAAGCATCAAGAACAGCTTCATTAAGTAGGTTTCCATCATCTTCATCAAGTGGGTTTCCATCAAGGACAACATTTTGCATCATATTGCCAACAATCTCCCCCTTTGGACTTGATGGCAACCACGATGGTGTTTGATCACCACAACAGATAGATACATTAAGCATAATGATATTCTTCCCCTATTCAAACACCATGTTACTCTCCCCCTTTGACATCAGGGGCAAAGAGCGGATCAAAACCAACACAAGTTTGTTTTCTCCTCATGTAGATAGAAGAGCACTGTAGATCTGATGTGCACTGAAGTTACCATGCTCCCCCTGAGTTCATGCTGAATGTTCAAACATATTTTTTCAATGAAGTACATGACTCTATGACCTTCCTATCACCAAGGACTCATACTTACAACAAAGATTCAACCAAATGGATTTACATATGCGACTCAAATACCCAACCAAGTGGGTTTACACAATTTGACTCAACTACCCAACCAAGAGGGTTTACACATTTTGACTCAAGTACCCAACCAAGTGGGTTTACATATTTGATAAAGTCCTTACATGACTGAATATTACAATTTTACATCATAGGTCTCAACATGAACTTTTCATCAAATTACAGATATGACTTTTTATGACTAGTACCAGAAAGACCTCAAGAGAGAGAGATCTTATTTCAGAATCATCATAATGCCAACAATGCATTAAGTTCAGCAAGGCTAATGCTCCCCCTGAAAATTTCCATCCAAGCATCCTTTCCATATGACCAAGGCTCCTCCTTAGCTTGTGCAATCTGAAACTCTTTCAACAGCAAGTTATCAGCAACAATCTCTGCATGATTTGTCCTTATCCCTGAATCATAAGACTTCCATCTCATCCATGTGTGAAAGCAAAGAATACTCTTAAGCAAAAAGAAAATAGGGCTCATCCATAATCTCATTACTAGAAACCATGCTTTATTTCATCAGCATGAGTATAACCAGATACAATGTCAACAGTACAATCATTAGTAGTTGGACTGATGCTCCCCCTTAACCTGTGCTCCTGATCTTCAGATGTCATACTAATTTTCTTATCATAAATGCATACATGCCTGTCTCTACTAGAACTCGCGTGTATACGGGGCTTTATTTCCTCTAACCCGCGTATGGATAGTGAAACATTAAAAACTTCACATTCCTTCATCTCCCCCTGAGTTTGTACCTCCTGTACCTGTCTTCTTTACATCAGATGCTCAGTCAGAAATAAACATAACCAGAATAATCAAAACTATCATGGGAATCACCATACATCGCTCCCCCTATGACGATACATTACTAATCCCTATAATGTATCTCACATCACTCCTGCAGTCATTATGAGAAGTAAGCTTTTAGAAGCAGATGACTGCAGTAGGGTCAATATTCCCTACGTTTCTGACTAGTCCTTCTTCTTTTTCCAACTTTGCTTGAACTTTCTAAATGTGTGCTGGAAATCATCCAATTTCTCATATCTATTCATCCTGCATTCTTTTTCCACATGTCCATACTTGTTACAAGCATAAAATCTCATGTGACCAGAGAAGTAAGCATAAGGATCATAATGTGTTGTTATATTCTTCCTTCTATTGCAATCAGCTGCTTTATGACCATACTTGCTGCATGAAAAACAATATCCCTTGAAGCAACCAGAGTACCTTTCTGAATAGAATCTGTTTGATTGTGACTGAAATGATCTTCTTTTGCAATTTGCTGCAACATGCCCATAATTATGACATTTAAAGCATTCAACATTATTGAATGATTTCCTTTGATAATTTATGATTGTAGGTTGACCTTTAGTTTCTTTCAACACTTCAGGTTTTGCTTTGACATCCTTTGAATCTTGAGCACTTCCTTGTGAACTAGATTATCCTTTGACAGTTTCATGAAAACCAAGACCAAGTTTAATAGCAGGAGACCTTTGATTACTAAGAATATTGTCCAGAATCTTAGTACTATCTTGAAACCTCAAGAGTTTATCCTTTTCTTCTAATTTACCTTTGATAATGTTTACCTCAACCTCCAATTTTTGGGATTACTTCTTCATGCTTTCTTCGACCCTTTTTCCTTCTTCTACTTGATCATTTAATTTTAAGATTTCTTCCTTCAACCAATTTTCTTGATCTTCACATGTTTGTAGTAGTTCTTCATTCTTCTTATTTGATTTTTCCAGATCTTCTTTGAGAGAGATGATTTCTGCTTCAAGTCCTTCCTTTTCAAATCATTGTAGAGGTTCTTTATTCTTCTTATTTGATGCTTCAAGATCTGCTCTCAGAGAGATGATTTCTGCTTCAAGTCCTTCATTCTTCTTATTTCATTTTTCCAAATCTTCATTTAGATCATTGATTTCTACTTCAATTATTTTATTTCGATTGCTTCCATAATTGTACAACTTTTGATACTTGTCTACCTGTCCATTCAGAATTTCTATCTATCCTTTCAGTTGAGAGATCATCTCATTGTAGATACCGTCTCTTTCTTTAAATGATCTTTGTTGATCTTCAACTTTAATCTTGAGAGCTTCTTCTAGATCCATAACATTACTTTCAATATATTTACCATTTCATGTACAAGAAAGTGAATCACAAGAACCACATTCAATACCTGTTTTATTTTCCTCATTTTCTGCTACACATGTTTTCTGAGAAATCTCCCTTTGAGTAGCCTTCTTCTTGTGCTTCCTTGTCATGCGCACTAGTAGATCTTGGTTAGAATCTTCTTCATATTCACTTGACATTTCATTATTAGCTTCATTTGCATAATAACTCTTTCCCTTTACAGATTGTGTCCCTTTATCATGATTTTCTCTATAAGGACATTTAGAAGCATAATGACCAACTCCTCCACAATCAAAACATTTGAAGGGAAGCTTACATTTCAATCTTCCAGTACCTGGTTGGAGTCTCCTCACAAAATTTGCTTCTTCTTCTTCTGATATGTAACTTGATTCCTTGACAACTTCCTTTTCTTTTCCTTTTGCACACGCCTTAAAAGCATCTTCTTTGATTTGAGAGGGACATCCTTGTCTCATTTCATAATCAGTCAGAATACCATGTAGTTGAACAATAGTAAGATTTTGCAGATCTTGCCTTTCTTCAATAGCTGATACTTTTGACTCAAATTTTGAAGTCAAAGATCTTAAGACTTTTTCCACCAGAGTAGTATCGGTTATGGTTTCACCCAAACTTCTCATACGATTTAAAATATCATCTAGACGTAAAAATAAACTGGCAATACTCTCATCACTATGCATCCTTAAATTTTCATATTCAATTCTGAGAGTTTGGAGTTTTGCACTTTTTACCTTTGTATCTCCTTCATAGCTCAGAATGATTTTGTCCCATATCTCTTTTGCTGAATTTAGTTGCATCACTTTAGCAAATTCTGGTTCAGACAGGCTTCCTAATAAGACATTGACGGCTTTGGCATTGATTTCATATTTCTTCCTTTCTGCTGCATCAGTAGGAATACTTGACGAATACTGATAACCTCCTTCCACGATTGCCCATACTTCTGCACCAAGACTTTGCAGATATGCTTTTGTTCATATCTTCCAGAATAACAGATTATTTCCATTGAATGGAGGTGGCCTTATAGACATTACCCCTTCATGACTTCCCATTGCGATGGATCTCCTTCAAGCGATCAAGCCTCTGCAGAAGGACCTGCTCCGATACCAATTGTTGGGAAAAATACTGAGAGGTGGGGGGGTGAATCAGTATTTAGGACTTACTCAAAACTTTTTACTTTTCATTCACTAAAACCCATACGCTACTTTGCTGAAGCCAACTAGCGTATACACGCGGATATCCTTCATAAAACTCGTGTATGAACAGAGATCTAATTATACAGATAATTCTTAACTTAGTTCTTTGCAACATTCATTCATCTGATGTTAAGTTAACAGTAAGCATGTGCAGTAATAACAGAATAAACCATCACACATAAGCATCACACATGAACACCAGGATTTTAGGTGGAAACCCAAGTCGGGAGAAAACCACCGCTGCCGTTGCTCAGCCTTCAATATTTTATTATAAAGAAAACATCTTACAACTTATGTACTGGCGCAGACTCATACCAGTACGCAGGCACCCACCTGCACTCGTTTACCAGCCTCTCCTGGAAGGGAGCTACGACCCCCTGCTCTCGTTTACCAGCCTCACCTGGAAGGGAGCTACAACCCCCTGACTGAAGGCTACAACCCTCAACACCTCTATGGACCACGTTTCATCAATTTTCACACTGGATCCAATAGCTTCAATAGAACACAACTTGCAGGCCACTTTTCATCATATTTTCAGACTGGACCCACTCCACACATTTAAGCTCAATCATACATCAAACTGAAACTTATACCCTTATCAATTCATTCAATGAATCATCAACCAACCAATCAACAACTTGATATTTTCTCAACATAGTCAGCAACATAATCAATATTCAGAAAACCCAGATGTGTATGAATACAACATAGATAGATAGCAGTAATACAGCAGAACAGATCAGACATCTCATACCACAAACTTCATCAAGCCCTAGTTTTAATACGCGCTTTCCTTTCACTGACCCTGCGTATATATGTGCTTCCATGCATATCAACCCGCGTATACATCTTCATATACTTCAAAACTGGTTTCACATTACATACGCGCTTTCGCTGAATTAAACCCGCGTATATATGTGCTTCCTCTGCTGCAAACAAGCGTATAGATCTTCAAAGATTATGGGGCAGCACAATTCTTCAGAACAGATATATATCTCAGATTTTACCCTTCACTTCAGACATATGTTCGCCAGATCATAGATCTAATCACTCCATAAACAGATCTAGAAAATACATATACATTTCAGATCTAAAGATCCCTCTTCATCATTTTCTTCATAGGTGCATCATAGATTCAGATCTATCATCAAACTGTTACCCTTTCCATTCAGACATACTTCAGAGTGAAGTATACATTCAAACCTAGACTCATGCACACCCATTGCACAATGAATTTCTTCTCCTTAAATAGATCTAGCCTTTGACAATACCATGAGCCAAAACCACACAACTTCTGATGGTATTCCTGGACGGGATCACATAGACAATCCAGCGCTCAATACAATGGGTCAATACCATGGTAGTAACCCCTGGTTTTATTCTTTTAGAGCACAAATTGGCATACACGACTTGGCACGTACTTTTCCGCGTGCATACGCTACTTCCCCTAAACAAACCCGCGTATGCTTTGTGTCACACAATTTTCATCATTGTTCTGGCCCTTAATGATATTTATTTCTCTGGAACTTCTGAGCTACTTGTAGAAAATCAGATTTACATCATTAATAAACTCATCAAGCATCAAGAACAACTTCATTAAGTAGTTTTCCATTATCTTCATCAAGTGGGTTGCCATCAAGGACAACATTCTGCATCATATTACCAACACAGGATTTGTTACTCCGACTTCTAGTGATCATGATTCACCTAGGGTAAGACATCGCGTTACTAAAAACCTTCCTTCTGACCTCATATGTATTTAAGAACTTGTTGGTCCAGACGAAGACGTAGTTCTTCCCGAAACCAAGAAACTTTGAATATTAGGGAGCGTGAATCAATATTCTATAGTCCTTTTAGAAATGATACTTGGTATTTATCATTGACACATTTTTTACAAAATGTAGGTCTTACTTATTCACCACCCTAAATTCCTTTTCACCCTACACCGAGAGGTTATCATCCTTCATCAACTATGTTGGGTGAGTCATCTGTGTTTTCTACATCCCCAGAAACATTTTTATATGGTGGTCCATATGTTCCTTCAAGATACCAGTCGCTCTCTGGTACTTTCCTGGGGGTAGCTCCTCAACCAATTGAACAAGTGTTATCATCTGGTAAAAATGGAACAAACACTGAAACGTTGAACACAGAACAAATTTTTATGATGTCTGGCAATATTCCAAATCCTCAACCTCAAGGAAGTGAGTTACTGCCTCGGGGGAAACCTCAAGGAACTCAGTTACCGCCTAGGGGGCAACCTCAAGGAAGTCAATTACCACCTGGAGGGCAACCTCAAGGAAGTCAATTACCACCTGGAGGGCAACCTCAAGGTAATTTTTTACCAGGTAAAACTGTAGGACAATATTACCTACCTAGGAAAAAACCTCAAGGACAGTACATACCTCAAGGTCAATATCAACCTCAAGGACAATACATACCCCAAGGTCAACCCCAGAGTCAGTTTATCCCTCAAGGTCAATATCAACCCCAGAGTCAGTTTATTCCTTAGGGTCAATATCAACCCCAGATTTACTACATGCCTTAAGGTTATGTTGTACTATACAAAAACCCTCCCTTTTTCTTAATTTTAGAAATAAAATTCATTTAGAAATAGGGTCCCTTTTTCTTTTTATAGAAATTAAAGAATTAGAAATAAAGATTCATTGTTTTGAAAAAGCTCATCTTTTTTTATATACAAACCCAAATCCTCCGATGCGATTAGTTCGATCGCAAAACTTCAATCGCAAAGAGTTTAAGTTATTCATTCACATACTTCCGATGCGATGCGACTAGTTGCAATCGCATGATCGGGATACTCTTTAATAAGCTCTTTGCGGTCAAATTAAAATTCCCCGATGCGACGCGCGTTATTACAATAAACTCTTTTCAAAAGAAAACAAACATTTGTTCGTTTAAACGAGAAAACTTTTATATGGTATACCCCACCATCGGAAATCGGAGAAAGCCATTAACAATTATTTTCGATTGAAACTCCCCGATTGCGATCTAAACAATCTAATCGGAAATTGGAAAAGTTTTCAATTGCAATCGGTCAATCGAAGAAATCTGTATTATGATATTTATGTGCCATTTGAAAACTTTCGATGCGATTGATAAATGACATTTATTACATTCGAAAAGTTCAGGATAGGCGAATATTATAATATTTCACAAGCGCCAAATCTCCATTTGTACGTGGCTATTCAATAGCAAATCGAATGAATATTGGTTGATGATTTCGTTTTTAATACGTGAGTGTGACCCAAAAAGAACATTTACGCGCTATACGAAACCAATAAATAAAGAATCATGAGTTCATAATCGTTTCGTTCAAGTTGCTTGTTTGTCACGACTGAAAGTTTATTGTTTTGCAGAGCCAAGGAACACCAAGCCCTTTCATTCACAGACAAAGGGAAATAGCATCAAACGTAGAAATGTCGAAGAGAGCGAGAAGAACCAAGATCGCTGTTGCAGTTAGGTTTTTTGAGACTCCTACAGTCTCAAAAGAGAAGCCAACAAAACTGAGATTAGTTACAGATACATCATGCCAAGGGCTCAGAAGAATGACGTGGGAAGGAGTTTACAATCTATTGGAGAAACAGAACGCCAAAGTCACAGTGGAAAAAGCATCAGTTCCAGACGAAGATAGCTCAGATTTCGACTCTAAGATTACTAAAAAATCACTTGCAAATTCATTTTTGCATCGAATTGCAGCCAGAGCAAGCATCATTCCTTATTATGATGTAATTCGATGGGTCATCGATAGTGTGAAGATAAAGGACATAACATTTGTTTCAGCTGCTGGAGTGTCTTTTGGGTCGTTTAAAGTAGAATACATTAAGGAAATGTATCATCTTCCTGATCCGCAGAAGGCGTACAACAAAGAATTTATCAAAGAGTTTGCTGATAATAATAAGGTTCAATCCGATCCTATCAAAGATTGGAGGAAAAATCCTGAGAAGCACAGAAATGAAGCATCCGGTATGTATTCTGTAGATTCCCTCTTACCTCCGTATTGCTATGCCGCTGCCATGATGTGTAGATTATTTGGCAATGATAATTCCGCTAGGTTTTCTATACAAATGGTCCCATTAATCTTAGTTGATGTCAATTCCGACAATATGGATTGGGCTGTTATTCTCTCTGATAGAATGGCTAATAGAATACTCGAGTATACACAAGATAAAACCGCTGGAAATTCCACTCCTTTTTTCTTTTGTGCCTATATTCTAGACGCTCTTTGTTTTAATTCTGAGTTTCCCTTGTTAGGATGGAAATGGACTCCCAAAGACCCTACCCCAATTCATATATATCATAAACTTCTTTGGAAAGTTCATTTCCAAGATAATGTGTATAGAATATGCCATGGTTTCCTTATCCCTGTTTTTCAAACCATTTTCAATCGCTTCCCTCCTAGATTCTCTGATAAAGCTAAAGCCGACTTATCCTCAATAGGAGATTGGTTTGGAGAGGAGAAATTTACATACATCAGGATTTTTGGTAGTATTGTGGAACCACATGTTCTTCCTCTTATTGTTCCAGACAAACTTCTCGCTCAGGAAATTTCCTATCAATTAACAGTTGAAGGAATATCCAGATCTTTAAACAACAGTAAGAAGAGAATGTGGCCTCAATTCCCATTCAATTGTGTTCAGTTTACTTTAAATGACTTCAAACATGCTGAAAAGGAAGTCGCCAAAATAAAGGGTTGTAAATTTGCAACCATTCCAGGGAGACAGTATGATCCGCGACAGATAGCCTTTAATGTTACTGCTTCAGTTTCAATTGCTCGATTTGAGCATGAACCAGATGAGTTTGATGATTTGTTTGTTTTGTTGAATGATTTTCCTCAAATTTATGATTTAGCCAAGTCTAAATTCCAGAAGGAGGAAATGAATAAATTTTTGTTATTCAGAAGTCAAAGATTGTTGAGAGTTCCTCTGGACCAACTAAGAATTCCAATACAAGGGTCAGAGACAGAGGGTACATCTGGCAAAACGCCAGGAGAAACATCTGCCAGTAAAGTCATTACACAATCGGCTGTTAACCAGCCAACTGTACATACTGCAAAGGTGGGCACCGAGGGCAAACCTGAGACTCAGAAAGGGAATACTGATGGTAAATCCGATCGAAATACTGATCAGCAGTCCACTGCTCAAACAATAGAAAAATGCACAAGTACTGATACTAATGTGCATAATCAAAAAGGAGGATCGGATAGCAAAACCATTGAGCAGGGAGCAAATAAAGAGAAAGCAGACACGCAATCGGGAGGAAAAGAAACTACTGAGAAAATTATAGACTCTGTTGATCTTAATGTTTCCTCTCAATTATTGAAACAATATGATCAATTCGCTCAGCAATTGGGATTGCAGGATAAAGATAAAGAGCAAGTAGAGCAGGATGTCGAAATCAGTCCTGAACATCCGACAGGGCAGATTGTATTGAAGATTGAGGAGATCCCTCCTTTAGATGTATTTTACAGCCCTAAACATAAGGCTGTTGTTAGGAGACAGAGAAAAAGAAGGAAGATGGATCAGGACATGTTTTCTACTCCATAGGAAGAATTCATGAATATTGTTTACAAAAATACTGAAGTGAATCCCTCTGAGGATCTCACTAAATTGTCCCAATATGCAGGAGCATATAGTGCTGCAACAGTAGATAAAGTTGTAGAAGTTTCTCAGATGATGACTCAGAAATATCTCTATATAGCTTCACTTGAAGACCAAGCTAAGGAAAGTCAGCAAAATATTACTCAATTGCAACAACAACTACAAGATCAAGAACTCAGGTCTAAAGAGTTAGAATAAAATCTTGCCAAAGAAAAGAAGAA
Organism: Pinus albicaulis; assembly: GCA_034641835.2. Classification (NCBI taxonomy): domain Eukaryota; kingdom Viridiplantae; phylum Streptophyta; class Pinopsida; order Pinales; family Pinaceae; genus Pinus; species Pinus albicaulis. The sequence continues at coordinate 1,612,720,777 of CM076582.1, read as the reverse complement.
AGTTGATGAGCAGGTCTTAGGAAAACAACAACAATTGAATGAAGAAATTTCCAAGTTACAAGGTTTGTTACAAAATGAGAAGAATGCGAAGATTGTGCAAGAAAAGGAGTTTCAAACAGCTTTAGATAGGTTCAAAGATTTCCCTAAATTAAGTGAATTCAAATCGGAAGCTCTTGAAGCTAATAAACTGTTGTCTCAGCAATTGAATGAATTTTGTGCAAAATTATCACAGGCAGAACCATTTTGTGATATTACCTCATCCTTGATCTAGAACATTATTACTCTTAGACAAGAAATTTATGATGCTGATGAAAAGATTTCTGAATTTCTTACTTGGCAAGATACAGAAAAAGGAAGAGAAGCTAATCTTCCTAGGATAGAAGAAAGACATAAAGAAATCTTGTTTACAGAATGGGAACATCAGATAATGAAAGCTGAGAGAGCAATATCAAGAGCTAGGAGCATGATGAGTAATATCACGCAATTTATCAATGACAGCTTGTATTCAAGCAATCTCATTTCAGACTGTGTTCCTGGCAGTTTGCCTAAAGTGAAAGAAACTGAAAACAGATGGAAGGAAGAAATGATGAATAAAAGTCAACAAATCGACAAACTTCAAGCAATATCTTGGGACAGTATGTGGACTCATTTAATTAAGCCAACCAATCAAAAAATGGCTATTAAATTCCTTTCAAATGCTGTCGATTGTTTAATTCCAGAATTTTCCGATGCCACCTACGCTGGACAGCTGCATTCCGAGATGAGTCATCCACCTAGGCTCCAAGATATGATGAAGATTTGAAACTTGGCTACATCAAGCAAGAAAGAAAAGCAATGAATCAGTTTCATTTAAGATAGCATTTCTGTTTTTAATTTGATAGATTGTAGCAGTAGTAGTAGGATTTTGTTATGTAATTTCTTATTTAAATCCCTCTCATGCATTTAGAGAGGGATCCGGAGTTGTAATATTTTTTGGACTTGGAGCTTACATTTTTGTACTCCATTCCCTCTTATATTTTATAAAGGATCACATCTGGTGATTTTGTGTTGAAATTATCTTCGAAGTGTTGCATTTCTGTACCTTTGGATTTGATTTTACATCGGAGTTACTGGATTAGAATATCAAATTTCATTTTACAGTCTTCAAGATGAATGAGGTATTTCTATCTGTTCACTGTTGATTTCCTTTGTTATATGATATTCGCTTGAAAATTTGCTATCATTTATATATATTTGGTCTTCATAATGTTTCCTTTTATATATCATTTCTGAGTATAATTGAAATGTTATCTTTTATAAGCATATATATATGGTATACAATGATGAATGCAATATGCTAATATAACTCTGTTTAATTTCTTAAACAGAGTTATCTTTATTCGTTTCTGCACATTTCAATCTAAATAATAATACATTTTCATGGTTATTGTTAAATTGGAACAATCTTAAATTGTATTCACATATAATTACTCGGGTTAGTGTTAGAAATTCTTTATCAGCATTTAGTTTAATTAGATAGTTTTATTTCAGTCAATTTAGTCCCATTTCCACTCATCCAAATCAACCCCTCACCAACCCATTTAGTTATAAGGAAACTGGTCCTTTAAATCCAGTCGGAGCCACCATACCAAATGGAAAATGAGCTGTCCTAATGTCCCGACCGGGTGGTTTTCCCCAATGTTTGAAGCAGAGATTTTCTAGGCTTCAACATTTTTGGTGCTAGAAGGAGGGCATGAGCTATGAATGGCAAGTAAATATTTATCCACAGGCCATTCTGAGAGCAAAACACCCTCATTAACTTCTTCAATTTCTCTTGAAATTCAAAATCCTAGAGAAGAAATTGTAGAGAATATTCAGACACCCACTACCAAAATCTCAAAACATTCAGACAAGCAATCTCCTGAGTCTCCTGAAGTTCAAGATTTAATTCATAAATTGAAAGGATTCTCATTATCTCTTGAAGAGTCTGAAATATCTGAAGGTAGTGTAAGCTCAAAATTTATTCCTTCGAAACCTCTTACTAGGCTGCAAAGTGAAAAACTTGGTATTCCTCCGAAAGAATTTCCTTTACCTAGTAAGGGAAAGACAAAAAGAATTCAATCGGAATCAGAAAGTGATATAAGTTCATCATCTCATATTCAATCACCTGTTTCTGAAACCACAACTCAACAAAGTGCAGTTGTTTCCACATCATCTCCTCAAACATCATCTCCTCAATCATCATCTCCTCAGTCATCATCAATCTCAACATCATCTATTCCAACAACTTTTATTCAAACACCACCAGTTTCTACTACTCCTCCAATAGTCGTTCCAATAATGGCTAGACCATGGCTACTCTAGGGCCAGTCAACATGGCTGCACCTTTACATGATTTACCAGACAATCCTGGAAAATGGCTTCCAAAATTTAGTCCAGATCTTAACATTCAAGCTGAAGAACATATCAATAACTTTATGATGGCTGTAAATTTGAATGGAGTCACACATGAAGATGTTGTAGTCAGATTATTCCCTTATACTCTTCAAGGAGCAGCAGGATCATGGTACTTTTCATTACCTTCGGGATCCATAACAAGTTGGGCCATTTTTGCAGATCATTTTTTAACCAAATTTGGAGATGACTGATCAATAGCTACTTTACTCAATGATCTCTCAAATTTGAAGATAGAACCCAAATAACCCATTAAATATTTCAACGCTAGATTCAACAAACTCTTGAACAAAATCCACATAGATTCACAGCCTAGTGAACAAGTCAGAAGTGAATGGTATATAACTGCCTTACCCTCAAACATAGCAATTTTTGTAGATAGAGCTGCAAAACCTACATTAGACGAGAATATGAAAGAGGCTATTGCAGTAGAAAAACGAATTATTTCTCTAGAAAAGAAAAATGCTATTGAGGAAAGGAAATCAAAGAAAGTCAGCTTCAAAAATGATTCAAAGAAAAAGGCCAAAGATCCATATGACATGGAGGGTTTACAGAAAGTTCTTAAAACCATGCCAAATGAAATGGTTGAAATAAAAAAACAAGTAGCTGAAACTTCTACCAAAAAACCATTCCGAAATTTCAGAAGAAACCAAGTTGAATCTAAACCTCCTAATGCAATCTCTAATGCAGAATCAGAGGAAGAAGAAGAAGAAGAAGATACATCTTTAGTATCAGATGAGGAAGATGAGAATGAAGAAATAGCTGAATTACATGGAATGTGAGATTTTATCCTCCCTAATTCTGATAGTGAGGTAGAACAAGAAGCTATGCCTGTAAGTACTAGGAGAAAATCTACAGCAGAGCCTATACAAACAGCTCCTAAAAAGAAAATCACAACTCCAAGTACCAAAGACAAATCCCCAGCAAAGAAAGCTTTTCCATTACCTACTCAAAATCAGCCATCTTCTTCTAATCCTCCCACATCGACAACAAAGACTTTAGTGGTGTCAGATCCTATGGAGTACAACATTGTCGAAGACATGAAAAAGATCAAAGCCAAAATTCCCCTACATGAACTCAGTAAACTAAAACACCAGCAAAAGTTTCTATTGAAAGAATTAAACGCTACACCAATTTCTCCTTTACCAAGCGGTGTAGTTGAAAAAGCAGCTAGAGGAGCTGGTAAACCACCAGATAAGGTAGATGCTACTGATACTGTGCTCATTGGAGAAAAGTCAAATTCTCAAACTCCTCCTTTTCTTCTGACATATGAAATGTACAATAAGAATCTGCATAATTGTTTGATTGATTCTGGAGCTTCCTCTAATATAATGCCTACTTCTGTTTGTGCCAAATTGAATATCGAACCACAGAAATCAACAGTTCATATTGTTCAATTAGATCGCTCTAAAGTTCAAGTTGTAGGAGAAATCAATTCAGTTACTATCAGATTAGCTTCTGATCCTAGAATTGTCCAAAGAATTGATATTTTGATTGCTGATATTCCTGAATTCTATGGATTAATTTTAAGCAGGGACTGGTCTGCAAAACTTAATGGTTATATCTCGATTGATTATTCACATATGTGGCTTCCCTACAAAGGGAAACCAAATCAAATCAAAATCGAATGAGAAAAACATATGACACACACTGTCACTGAATTTGAACAACCTAATGAACCTGTGGCATTCAACAACAATATTCTTGGAGGTTATTCTGCTGAATCATTTCTTGGAAACTTCGAAGCACCCTAATCACCTTTTTCTGTAAATACTTTTGTTTCTCAAATAGAAATTTTTTCACAATCCGATTCTTCCAGAATTGTAAATACTTTTGATGTAATTGTAGATAAGTCAATAGATAAATCTTTATTTTGGTCGTTATATTTTGATGGATCAAAGTCTAGTGATGGAGCTGGAGCAGGATGCATTTTAATTGATCCAGATGGAGAGAAAACCATGCTGTCATGTAGGCTAGAATTTGAGTGTACTAACAATACTGCAGAAGATGAAGCCTTGGTTCAAGGACTTTATAAAGCTATAGGGTTAGATGTTAAATACTTGAAAGTCTTTGGTGATTTCGAAATTGTCATAAAACAAGTTAGAAATACTATTCATTGCCTTTCGGGACATCTTAAACACTATCAAACCCTAGTACAAGATCTCACTACTCATTTTTTAGCATTCAATATTTCTCCCATTCCTAGGAATCAAAATACATCAGCTGACTTGTTAGCTAATGTTGCATCTAAACTCCTTCCTGCTGAAGATTGTAGTCCTGATAGGTCTTCTGTAGAATTAATTTTTCGTCCATCTGTCCCAAACAATGTCACAAATTGGAGAGTTTTCTATCATGAACAAGATATTTTAAATTTCATGACTTCAGAGAAATCATATGATGAGCAAATTATTGATGAAGATGATCATGATTTACAAATTGCTTCAAAAGGTAATGAAAATCCCATTTCGAAATTTGTTGTTAAATTGGAGGACTTATATGATATTAAAGATAGATTCAAGAAAGTCACTAATGCCAAACTTCAAAGTTCCACTTTGAAGTTTGAATTAGTGAATCTTGGTTCTGATTCCAAACCTCAAAACGTTAATTTAGGACTCAATTTAGCACCAGAGGAAAGGAATGCTTTCATTAAACTCTTGAAAAAATATAAAAACGTTTTCGCTTGGAATTATGATGATTTAAAAACATATGATACTTCGGTTATTCAACACACAATTCCAATGCTTCCTGATATTAAACCTGTTCAACAAAAGCTAAGGAAGGTTCATCCAAATCTCAAAGGAAAAATCAAATCAGAACTTAATAAACTTTTAAAAGCCAAAATCATTTTTCTCGTCAGGCACTCCAATTGGGTTTCCAATATGGTACCTGTAAGGAAGAAGAATGGTGATATAAGAATCTGTATTGATTTCAGAAATTTAAACAAAGCATGCTTAAAAGACAATTTTCCATTGCCAACCATGGAACAGATACTTCAAAAGGTAGCTGGTTCTGAACTTATGTCCTTTCTTGATGGATTTTCAGGCTATAATCAAGTCTTAGTTCATCCAGATGACAGATTGAAAACAACTTTCAGAACAAAATGGGGAACTTATGCTTATCAAAAAATGTCTTTTGGTCTAATAAATGCAGGAGCAACTTTCCAAAGAGCCATGGACATAGCATTTAAAGGTCTGATCAATAAGTCAGTTGTTGTTTATCTTGATGACATAATAGTATTTTCAAAAAAGAGAACCAATCATCTACATGATCTAAAGCAAATATTTGAAAGATGTAGAAGGTTTGGTATTTCCTTAAATCCAAAGAAATCTTTCTTTGCTTTGGATGAAGGAAAACACTTGGGATTTGTTGTGTCAAAAGATGGTATATACATTGATCCAGATAGAGTAAAAGAGAGCTCTGATATTTCTTTACCTCATAACAAAAAATCCATGCAATAATTTCTTGGACAGATCAATTTTGTAAAAAGATTCATTCTTGATTTTTCTTTAATTGTTTTACCTATGCAAAATATGATCAAGAAGAATTCAGTATTCAAATGGGGGCATAAAGTGAAAGAAGCCTTTGAGGCAATTAAACAAGCGATCATTAATGCACCAGCATTGAGTACCTCGGATTTTTCTAAAGATTTTATTTTGTATACCTTAGCCACCGAGACATCCTATGCAGCTGTTTTAACACAGCTCAATGACCAGAAAATTGAAGCACCAATTTCTTTCTTTAGCTAAAATCTACAAGGAGCTGAACTGAATTATTCCGATGTTGAAAAACAAGCCTTTGCTGTGTTTAAATCAATCAAGCATTTCATACCTTTTCTCTTGAAAACTCATACAAAAATCATTGTCCCATTCTCTGCAGTGAGGCAATTATTAATTCAGAGAGAAGTAGGAGAAAAACGAGCTAACTGGGTAACAACTTTGCAAGAATATGATGTTGATATTAAACCAGCTAAGATTGTTAGAGGACAAGGTTTTTGCAGACTATTAGCAAGAGCTCATAACATACCAGAAAATCAAGATTCAAATCAAGATATTCAAGTAAGTCAGATAAGTGTTACAGATTCTGAATCTCAGTATGCTGACCTCATCTATTACTTGAAAAATGGGTATGCTCCTTCTAATCTCAGCTATAAGAGAAAATGTGCTTTAAGGTTAAAGGCTATTAAATATGAGATCATTGATAATGTGTTATTTAGGAAAAATTATGATTCAATTTTATTAAGATGTCTTGAAAAGACTGAAGCTGAAAAGGTTTTGCAGGAGTTGCATGATGGACCAGCAGGAGATCATTTTGGAGGTGATACCACAGCTCAAAAAATAATTCGTGCTGACTATTACTGGCCTACCCTTTTTAAAGATACACATGACTATGTAAGGAAGTGAAGAATTTGCCAAACTGCAAGTGGAACACAAAGGAAACCAGCTTTTCCTTTGCAACTAGTGAGTATTGAGCAACCATTTGAACAATGGGGGCTTGACATTATTGGTGAGATAGTACCTCATTCTTCCAAACAGCACAAGTACATCCTTACTGCGACTGATTACTTTACAAAATGGGTAGAGGCAATCCCTTTGAAGGTAGCCAATTCTGATGCAATTATTGATTTCATAGATCAATTCATCATAACCAGGTTTGGTGTACCTCAAATTCTTGTCTTTGATAATGCATCTTATTTTTCCGGAAATAGTTTAATAGAATTTGCAGTCAAAAGAGGTTTTAAACTGAAATATTCAGCAAATTATTACCCACAAAGTAATGGTTTGGCTGAATCCACTAACAAAAATCTCATCAAAATCATTAAAAGGACTATTGATCAAAATCAAAAGAATTGGCACAAGTCTTTAATCTTTGCATTATGGGCTGATCGTATCACTGAAAAAGATTCAATAGGAACTTCACCTTTCAATTTAGTTTATGGAAAAGAAGCCGCGATACCATCAAATTTAACTCTTCCATCATTAGCCGTAGTACAATTTATTGAAGAAAATCCTTCTTCATCCATTCAATTGAGATATGATCAAATCCTTAAACTTGAAGAAGATAGAGATAAAGCTTAAAGTGTTCATGAAAAACATCAATAGCTTGTAAAATCTTCTTTTGATGCAAGTTCTACCAGCTCAAAATTTTTGTCAATTGGTGATCTTGTTCTGAAATGGGATAAAGCACATGAAGAAAAAGGTAAGCATACCAAGTTTCAGAAAATGTGGCTTGGACCATTTCAGATTGTTGAAAAGATAGGCTCAAATACATTCATACTCCAAGATCTAATAGGTAAGAGAGAATCTCTTCCTGTAAATGGGCTTATCTTGAAGAAATTCTTTTCTTAGGGAGGCAACCCCTTCTTAAATTGTACATATTCCCTTCTGCAAAGTTTTTAATTGTTTTTGCAAATAAAGGTTGTTAATAAGTTTCTAATTGACTGTTTACTTGTTAGAAAAATTCTTAGGAAGAATATTATAAATATTTATTTTGTGTAAATAAGAATTTTTAAAAGAAATGATCATAGTCTTTTGATAGTTTTAAATAAGATGTTAAACTTTGAAAGATTATACCAATTATTTGCATGATCTTTTGAAAAACTTGAGGGAAATGTAAATCATTATAAGTTTATTAAGCAGAGAGAGGTTATCTATAAAAGTAAAGATTATTCAAGTCTTGGTACTCAAAAAACTCTGAAAAATTGTCATCCATTGATTCTTAAGGATAAAACTATTTCACCCCATTCATTTAGGTTGTGATTTTTTAGAATGTAATTCTAAGAAATTATGTAAAATTTTTAAGAGATAAGAGGTCTCATCGTGAGCCGACTTACCATATTCATAAGAAGTAATGAAACTGACATTACCAATACTGCATATCAAAACAGGGTAATGGCTTATAAATATAAGACAAGGGGTCTCATCACGAGCCAGCTTGTTCAGTTTAATTATAACTATTGAATGGCATTGTTATTAACTGGCTACCAAACTAGAACAATGGCTCTTAAAAATAAAAATAAAAAAATAAAACACAAAAAACATGAGATAATATGTCTTATAAATTTATCTTTTAAAAAGTCATAATCTTAGTTAAATGGGACAATGAATAGTTAATGGTTAAAAGGTAACCCTGTCGAAACTATGAACATTTGCGGACAGCAGAGGCAATACCTATGACAATAGAGTATATTATAAAACCAAACTTGGAGAAATTCACTTACTTCATTATTAATACCAATCAAAGCTTGAGATAACCCAAAAATGTTTTTATTCTCAAGAAACTAGAAAGAAATTGTAAATAATTTTTATTTTTTTCATAAGTTAGATTTTATTTTTGATTATCCTAGGATAGTTTTCATTATCTTTAAAAATCTTTACTTACTAAAAATATAGTATTCATTTTATTTTTTCAGAGATAATTGGTTCTTTCAGTGAATCGCCAATTGTTGTACTATACAACAACCCTCCCTTTTTTCTTAATTTTAGAAATAAAATTCATTTAGAAATAGGGTCCCTTTTTCTTTTTATAGAAATTAAAGAATTAGAAATAAAGATTCATTGTTTTGAAAAAGCTCATCTTTGTTTATATACAAACCCAAATCCTCCGATGCGATTAGTTCGATCGCAAAACTTCAATCGCAAAGAGTTTAAGTTATTCATTCACATACTTCCGATGCGATGCGACCAGTCACAATCGCATGATCGGGATACTCTTTAATAAGCTCTTTGCGGTCAAATTAAAATTCCCCGATGCGACGCGCGTTATTACAATAAATGCTTTTCAAAAGAAAACAAACATTTGTTCGTTTAAACGAGAAAACTTTTATATGGTAGACCCCACCATCGGAAATCGGAGAAAGCCATTAGCAATTCTTTTCGATTGAAACTCCCCGATTGCGATCTAAACAATCTAATCAGAAATTGGAAAAGTTTTCAATCGCAATCGACCAATCGAAGAAATCTGTATTATGATATTTATGTGCCATTTGAAAACTTTCGATGCGATTGATAAATGACATTTATTACATTCGAAAAGTTCAAGATAGGAAAATATTATAATATTTCACAAGCGCCAAATCTCCATTTGTACGTGGGTATTCAATAGCAAATCGAATGAATATTGGTTGATGATTTCATTTTTAATACGTGAGTGTGACCCAAAAAGAACATTTACGCACTATACGAAACCAATAAATAATGAATCATGAGTTCATAATCGTTCCGTTCAAGTTGCTTGTTTGTCACGACTGAAATTTTATTGTTTTGCAGAGCCAAGGAACACCAAGCCCTTTCATTCACAGACAAAGGGAAACAGCATCAAACGCAGAAATGTCGAAGAGAGCGAGAAGAGCCAAGACCGCTGTTCCAGTTAAGTTTGTTGAGACTCCTACAGTCTCAAAAGAGAAGCCAACAAAACTGAGATTAGTTACAGATACATCATGCCAAGGGCTCGGAAGAATGACGTGGGAAGGAGTTTACAATCTATTGGAGAAACAAAACCCCAAAGTCACAGTGGAAAAAGCATCAGTTCCAGACGAAGATAGCTTAGATTCCGACTCTGAGATTACTAAAAAATCACTTGCAAATTCATTTTTGCATCGAATTGCAGCCAGAGCAAGCATCATGCCTTATTATGATGTAATTTGATGGGTCATCGATAGTGTGAAGATAAAGGACAGAACGTTTGTTTCAGCTGCTGGAGTGTCTTTTGGGTCGTTTAAAGCAGAAGACATTAAGGCAATGTATCATCTTCCTGATCCGCATAAGGTGTAAAACAAAGAATTTATCAAAGAGTTTGTTGATAATAATAAAGTTCAATCCGATCCTATCAAAGATTGGAGGAAAAATCCTGAGAAGCACAGAAATGAAGCATCCAGTATGTATTCTGTAGATTCCCTCTTACCTTCGTATTTCTATGCCGTTGCCATGATGTGTAGATTATTTGGCAATGATAATTCCGCTAGGTTTTCTATACAAATGGTCCCATTAATCTTAGCTGCTGTCAATTCCGATATTATGGACTGGGCTGTTATTCTCTCTGATAGAATGGCTAATAGAATACTCGAGTATAGACAAGATAAAACCGCTGGAAATTCCACTCCTTTTTTCTTTTGTGCCTATATTCTAGACGCTCTTTGTTTTAATTCCGAGTTTCCCTTGTTAGGATGGAAATGGAATCCCAAAGACCCTACCCCAATTCATATATATCATAAACTTCTTTGGAAAGTTCATTTCCAAGATAATGTGTATAGAATCTGCCATGGTTTCCTTATCCCTGTTTTTCAAACCATTTTCAATCGCTTCCCTCCTAGATTCTCTGATAAAGCTAAAGCTGACTTATCCTCAATAGGAGATTGGTTTGGAGAGGAGAAATTTACATACATCAGGATTTTTGGGAGTATTGTGGAACCCCATTTTCTTCCTCTTATTGTTCCAGACAAACTTCTCGCCCAGGAAATTTCCTATCAATTAACAGTTGAAGGAATATCCAGAGCTTTAAACAAAAGTAAGAAGAGACTGTGGCCTCAATTCCCATTCAATTGTGGTCAGTTTACTTTAAATGACTTCAAACATGCAGAAAAGGAAGTCGCCAAAATAAAGGGTTGTAAATTTGCAACTATTCCAGGGAGACAGTATGATCCGCGACAGATAGCCTTTAATGTTATTGCTTCAGTTTCAATTGCTCGATTTGAGCATGAACCAGATGAGTTTGATGATTTGTTTGTTTCGTTGAATGATTTTCCTCAAATCTATGATTTAGCCAAGTCTAAATTCCAGAAGGAGGAAATGAATAAATTTTTGTTATTCAGAAGTCAAAGATTGTTGAGAGTTCCTCTAGTTTCTGTTTTTAATTTGATAGATTGTAGCAGTAGTAGTAGGATTTTGTTATGTAATTTCTTATTTAAATCCCTCTCATGCATTTAGAGAAGGATCCACACTTGTAATATTTTTTGGACTTGGAGCTTACATTTCTGTACTCCATTCCCTCTTATATTTTATAAAGGATCACATCTGGTGATTTTGTGTTGAAATTATCTTCGAAGTGTTGCATTTCTGTACCTTTGGATTTGATTTTACATCGGAGTTACTGGATTAGAATATCAAATTTCATTTTACAGTCTTCAAGATGAATGAGGTATTTCTATCTGTTCACTGTTGATTTCCTTTGTTATATGATATTCGCTTGAAAATTTGCTATCATTTATATATATTTGGTCTTCATAATGTTTCCTTTTATATATCATTTCTGAGTATAATTGAAATGTTATCTTTTATAAGCATATATAGATGGTATACAATGATGAATGCAATATGTTAATATAACTCTATTTAATTTCTTAAACAGAGTTATCTTTATTCGTTTCTGCACATTTCAATTTAAATAATAATACATTTTCATGGTTATTGTTAAATTGGAACAATATTAAATTGTATTCACATATAATTACCCGGGTTAGTGTTAGAATTTATTTATCAGCATTTAGTTTAATTAGATAGTTTTATTTCAGTCAATTTAGTCCCATTTCCATTCATCCAAATCAACCCCTCACCAACCCATTTAGTTATAAGGAAACTGGTCCTTTAAATCCTGTCGGAGCCACCATACCAAACGGAAAAGGAGCTGTCCTAAGGTCCCGACCGGGTGGTTTTCCCCAATGTTTGAAGCAGAGATTTTCTAGGCTTCAACAGGTTATCAACCTCAAGGTTAGTACCCAACTCAAGGTTTCCAACCTCCTTCCGGTCAACCATTATTACAAGGAACTAGAACTTTACCAGTTAATTATCAAACTTATGTTCAACCTAGTTATCGTCCTTCATATGTACAACCTTTTATGGGCCAATACCCCAGAATGAATATGGTGTGGGATCCATCTCAAATTCAACAAACTATGAAACCAAATGTGCAGTTACCTAAGCAACTTGGATAGCCCATAGGTTCTGGTCCAACCCAGCAACTTGTCTAGCCTACCATTCAAGTGTCTGCACCTGGTTCTGTTTAGTAGCCTGGGCCTAGTACACCTAGAACTCCGCCTCAAACTTCTGCTGCTGCTGCAACTTCTGTTCAACCTACCACACCTATTTCTGGAGTATCTGCAGCTCCTATTTCTTCTATCCCTACATCAGTGAAACTTCCTCAAGTATCTATGCCACAATCAGGACCTACATTTCAGACTATGACCCAGATGCCTACAGGACAAGCTGGTACAAGTACGGTTGTTGCTAGTCAACCATAATTTACTGATCAACCATACCAGGGACAGTATCAATTTGGATAGTCTACACAAAATCCAACTTATCAGTATCAACCATACCCTAGGTATACTTATCAAATACCTCAACAACATCAGTATGGTCTGGTTAATCCTGGTTATCTAGGAGGTTTCACGATTCCCAATGCGCATCCAATTTCAGGATATACTGGATATCCTCCTCCTGGAACTAGTTTTATCACACAAGGTTATCAAGACCCTAGCCATTAATTACCATTTATAGCAACTTTATATTTACCTGATCTATCACGCCTTACGAATGATCCTATCTTTTATCTTCCGTATTGGCCGCTGATGCCTAACAAGTTGCCCAGTGATATTCCAAAGTTTGAGGGTAAGTCAGGAGAGGGCCCATCTAATCACGTTATGACTTACCACCTCTGGTGTGCATCCAATTCACTAATCGATGATTCGATTTGATTGCATCTTTTTCAGAGAACTCTCATTGGTCTAGCTGCCAAATGGTACATTGAGTTACCACACGGCTCATTTACTAATTTTAATGCATTAGCTACTGCTTTCTTAACCCATTTTCTGTTGCCTGTCAGAGACGATAATGGCACGAAACTGCTGACTTCATTAAAACAATCTACGTCTATGTACATATCCGATCACATTCATGAATGGAGACGTAGAAGGCGTTTGGTGACTGTATTTATTCTGGATCAAATTTTGGCTGAATGGTTTATCAAATCGTTATTGCCCAAAATTACTAAAGATGTGGCCAAAGGAGGCATTGTTACAGAAGAGCAAGTTATTGCTCAGGCTCAGTACCTTGACCTTGTATATACACAGTTGGGTACTCTGTATGATAAAATCCCTGATTTACCAAGACCTAGTCAATTAACTACAACTCCTTCCGGTTCTCATGCCACTGATGGTGTAATTGGTTCTATTAGGACTGTAAAAGTAAGAACAAATCTTCTAAGATGACTTCTCCTATTATCACTTTACCCAATTCACCGAAAGGAGATTATTTCGTTGAAACTTCTACTGATATTCATGTTGTATAATCATCTACAACCAAACCTAAAACTGGTGGTAAGAAGAAGGTAAGAATAAAAACAAAAAATCTTCGAAAGACAAAAACGATAAAACTGAACCAACTGACGAAAAAAAAAAACCTCAATATCCTTGTCTAATATGTGATGAGGATCATTTTACAAAAGAATGCCCGCATAGAGCTAAGGTATCGAAATTAATTAAGGGTTCACCTATACCTGTTGTCCTGAAGGATCCCTTTCCTGCTCAAAATAGCAACATGATTGGATCTTCCTCAAATGCGTTAGAGGATATATTTATGGTAGCAACGCGATCGCAAGATTACGAAAGGAAAAATCCCGGTAAAGAAGCAGAAAGTTCTAATTCAGCATCAACTACATCTTCCTCAGTTTCTGATCCGCTACACATTGAGAAACAAAATCCTGACTTAGTAATCAAACCGCCTGCTAAAGGTGTACTTCGTAAATCAGCTTTCAATCCACATGCGAGAGCTACTCAGAATTACAATATTGTTGAAGACTTAGCGATTTCCCCTTCAGCAATGTCTGTTTTGGAAGTGCTACAATCATGCCTAGCCCAAATAAAATTACTATTGTCAGCCTTGGGAGCCATAGAACTCCAGGATTCGAACCTCATGATCTTCGATTTAGATAATTTTACACCCTGCCTACCCCATCAAATGGCTTTTCAAATTCTGGTAATAGTCAAAAACAAACATATCTTTCCTATTGTTGTTGATGAAGGGGCTTCTACATGTATTATGTCGTTAAAATGTTGGAAATCACTTGGTTCTCTGACAATTAATCAATCGCTGACTATCCTCAAAGCTTTTGATGGCTGAGATTTCCAACCGTATGGTATTTTACAGGATCTACCAATAGAGGTCGAAGTAAAAACCAGTAATCTGGATGTGGAAGTGGTTGATGCCCCTCTAGATTACAACCTTCTCCTGGGTCACAGTTGGTCTTACGCCATGACTATTGTTGTATCATCGACCTTTTGTCTCATCATGTTTCCTCATAAAGTAAATATCGTTAAAATTGATCAACTCTCATATTATTCATCCGACCTAGCTTCTACTGATAGCATCCAGCATATCGGAAAATCGACTGTCCCTTATAAGGATGTCAAGGTAGGTTTGCTTAAAGATTCGGCTTTACTGGGAACTTTTTCCCTGCCTGCTCCCAACGTACAACCTCCTATTTCTAACATCAATATGATTACATCAAGTACTATTTCCTTTGATGATCCTTGGATAGTACCTTCAAAATCAAAACTGGACTCTTTCGATGGCGCGATGTCTTTGAGTTCTTTTGAGTTAACATATCAGGAAGTATAGTCATTTTCTGATACTCCTTCAACTGAATATGATCCAGTGAATGTGATCAATGAGGAGTCACTTTCAATATCGTGCTCAGCTTTGACATCAATTTCGGATCTTGATCAACACGTATTTAATAATGATGAACATATTCGTGAATTTTTGTCTATCGATGAATTACCATGGGAAGATATGCATCATAGGTCTTCGTTTTTACCTGATATCGATCATTTTGAGAATGATTTTTCCTCTATTTTTACTACTGATTATGTCAAAGAACCTCAGAATCCTCTCTCATCTTCCGATTCTAAATTGAATTTAGAAAACATTTCTACAACGGTTCCCATTGACATTTCAGTAAAACCCGGAATTGTTGAAAACATTCATATAGGTGCTTCTTGTATGACTGATGAAATCCAAGCATATAAAGCCCTATTTCAGGAATTCCATGACATTTTCACTTGGTCATATGAAGAAATGCCAGGAATCGACCTGTCGATTGTTGTTCATGAAATTAAGACATACCCAGATGCTAAACTTGTTAGATAGAGATTACGTTAGATATATCCACAAAAAGCTACCGCTATCAAAGCAGAAGTTGAAAAATTACTTCGTGCAGGTTTTATTTATCTGATTCTGTTAATGGATTGGGTATCAAATATCGTTCCTGTCAACAAAAAATAGGAACAATACGAGTATGTATCGATTATAGGGATATAAATCTAGCTCTTCCAAAAAACAATTATCCAATCCCTTATATCGATCAAATTATTGACGATTGTGCTGGAAGTGAAATGTTTTCGTTCATGGATGGATTTTCTGGCTACAATCAAATCAACATACTCCCTGAAGATCAACCCAAAATAGCTTTCATTTGTCCATGGGGGACTTTTTCTTATCGAAAATTACCTTTTGGACTTAAGAATGTTGGCGCCACTTTTAAAAGGGAAATTTCTTATGCATTTCATGACATTAAACACATTGTGCAACCCTACCTCGATGATTTTCCTGCTCATTCCTCGCACAGAGCAGATCATATCATTCATTTACGAGCCATTTTTATATGATGTAGGCATTATAAGATTCGTCTCAATCCTCACAAATGTGTTTTTTGTGTACAATCTGGACGACTATTGGGATTTATTGTCTTAAAAGCAGGCATTCGTGTCGATCCATCGAAAATTGAGGCTATCATCAATTTACCTCCTCCTTCTACTCTTCGCCAACTCCAAATTTTGCAAGGGAAAGAAAATTTTTTACGTCGATTCATTCCTAACTATGCTGAGTTAAAGAAAGGATTCACCAGGTTGTTAAAACCAAATATTCCTTTCTTTTGGGATGAGATCGCTGATCGATCATTTGATGCTATTAAAAATGTGTTGACCCATGCACTGTTACTGCATCCTCCCAATTACAACTAGGATTAATTTTTGTACCTCGCTACTTCTGATTCCACGATAGGAATGTTTCTAGTTCAGGAAGGTGAATTCCATGGTGAACATGTGATTTACTATCTTAGTCGCAATTCGCATCCGACTAAAATAAAATATTCACATGTGGAGAAACTGGCCTTGGCAGCCATTCAAGTTGTCCAACGTTTTCGTCATTACATAATTTTACAGAAAACAACAGTGATTTCTGATTGTAATCCTATGATGTATATCTTGACCAAACAATTGCTAGGGGGAAAATACTCCAAATGGATTGTTATCCTACAGGAGTTTGACTTGGAATTTGAAAATTCCAAATCAAAGAAATCATTGATATTTGTTGAACTTATGTGTGATTTCCCACGTACTGATACAGAAACTGTGGTGGAACAACCGATCACGGAAAAATCCTTGTTTCTTATTAGTAACATTGATCCTTGGTATGGAGATATCATTGTTTATCTTCAGACCCAATATTTTCGGCCCGAACTGTCATGGTCACAATGACGTAAAATCCGTTTCCAGTCTCAACAATATCATATTGTTGGCGACACACTATATTTTCCTGGTGCTGACTCTACCTTTCAACGTTGTCTCACCCATGAAGAAGCCGAAAAGGTTTTAAATGACTATCACTCTAGAGCATGTGGTGGTCATATGTATGGGTATGCCATAGCCCAAAATATATTGTGTGCTGGTTATTTTTGGCCGTCCTTATTCAAAGATTGTATTTATGTGGTCTGAAAATGCCATAATTGTCAAATTTTCAATCGCAAGATGCATGCACCACCTGCTCCTCTTCACCCTATAATTGTTGTCGGTCCTTTTGAAAAATGGGGCATTAACTTCATTACATGTAACCCTCACTAGGCCGGGAGGCATGGATATATTATTCTAGCAGTAGATTATTTTACCAAGTGGACCGAGGTGATGCTTACATTTGCGGCAGATGGAAAAACTACAAATACTTTCGTGTTCAATCATGTAATTGCTCGTTTCGGTGTACCCCAAGAAATAATTACTAACCATGGGAGCCATTTTCGAAACATCATGATGACCGAGCTAACTGACCAACTTGGCCTACGCCATGACAGTTCTACACCATATTATCCGCATGCTAATGGTCTGGTTGAAGCGATTAATAAAGTTTTAGTCACCATGATCAAACGAATCATTGGAATTCATAAATCAAATTGGCATACCATGCTATTTTTAGCACTTTGGGCATATCGGACCTCAGCAAAAACATCGACAGGTTTTACCCCTTGTCAACTAGTTTATGGTTTAGAAATGGTATTACTGATTGAATGCGAGATACCGTCACTCCAACTAGCCATAGAGTTACTACCAGCCACTTCTGAGGAGGAGAAATGCTTTTTTTACTTAGCTCAATTAGATGAGAATCGGTGCACCACTGCATTAGCTACCGAGCCTCATGTGAAACAAATGAAAGCTCAGTATGATAGAAGTGTTACACCTCGTATTTTTCAGAAGGAGACCTAGTTTTGGTATATGACCAAGCTAATGATAAGCTAGGGGCTGGGAAATTTGAACCCATGTGGCATGGCCCTTATATTTTCAAGCGACAACTTGCAAAAGGGGCCTATGAATTGATTGATTTTGACGGGGTCTCTTTAGGCAAACCCAGAAATGGGCTTTACCTGAAGAGATATTATGCTTGATTCTTGTGTGGAGATTTTTTTCCTGTATATTAGCTATTTTCTAGCTGGTGTGTTGTAGATTAGAAACGTGTGCCTAGCTTAAGTGTGCTTTTACTACTATTCCTACTTATCTGGATTACTCTTGATATTGCATATGTCGACATCTTTTCAAACATACATTGGTTTTGCTGATGTCGCTTGTCGTAGTACATGGAATATTTCTTCCACAACCTGGGTTATTTATTCACCCATTGATGAGTTAGTATCTATGCATGGGGTAAGCCTCGGTCAAACGACGAACAATATTACATAATATAGCGCAGTTATTGAGTTATTCTCTGAATCCATTTCAATTGGAATTCAGAGTTTGATCATTAGGTTAGATTCTGAGCTTGTTGTATTACAATTAAATCGAGTGTATGAAATTAGAAACCCAGTGTTGTTAAGATTATTTTTGAAAGTTCATCTCTTGGAACAAGAATTTGATTATATTGAATATCAACACATTCCAAGAAATTTAAACACATTGGCAAATGCAATATCTTCTAGTGTTATAAACAGACATTTGCGATAATAAAATCAGTAAATTAAAATTCGATAACATGTTGGACAGGTAACTGAAAATAGTAGTATATCATAGCATAGAGTAGTGTTTCAAAAAATAGTAGATCGTCCTCAATCATAGGTTCAAAACACCTTATGATCAGGAAAAATTGATATGAGTCTATACAGTCGATCATCCACTATCCGTGGTAATGATCATGATAATATACTACAGCTTATGCCACCCTGCTTAGGAATCTCCTGAATGATCTAGGAATCCCAATGACATATCTCTGAAAACGAAGTGGAATGTCATCTATGGTAGTCTCTGGGATGTCCATAGTCATTCACTCCATATGGTGTTCCAAATCAATAAGGATCTCTGCTGTCTGATCCTATGGTGGTGGTGGTGGTGCTACAGTTGCATCCCTTTGCCTCCTCTCGAAGGGGTGGAGAGTGACTGGTTGACGTGGACCCACATCTGCATTTTAAATTTTTGTTATCAAATTTTGGACGATTTTAAAAGTAAAAATAAAAAATAAAAATTAGAGCATGTCAAAATTATTTTTTACCTGACTCATCCCACTGAACACTTGGAGGAATTGGCATATCACGATCATCGCATTAATCCATCCTAGCATAAGGGAAGTCCTCTATCATGAAGAGTTGGTGTTCTAAGCAACAGAAATAGGCCGAGGGAAATCGAACAATCTCTCCACCCTCATTGTGTGATTTGAATCTTGGGGGGAGGCCCCCAAGATCTAAGAAAATTGAAATGGATCTGATAAGATCTACAAAATTAGAATGCCAAAAAAAAATAGAGAACACAAAGCAAATAAAACCACAAAGAAACTTATTTTATTAAAACAGAGAATAACTGTAGAAGCTACATTGTGGTGGACAATCTGTCCTTTTACAAACTGAGGCTTGTTATTTATAGCCTTTTTTGAGTTACAATACCATGTGCAGATACCATAGAGCAATACCATGGGTAGATACCACTTACAATACCATGGGTAAATCCCATGCGTGGATGAATATCATGGGTGGATACATACCATGGGTCGCTTACAATACCATGGGAGAATAAATATCATGGGTGGATGAGGTTAATGCCATTTACAATACCATGGGTAAATTCCATGGGTGGAAGGATAACATGGGTAGATGAATACCATGGGTTGATGCCATTTTCCATTCGGATCATTGTGACGGCCCATCAAAGCTACCCATCGGACCATCCAAGGCTCTCAGACTCTACTAGGATCAACTGGAATATGTTGTGGGGCCAGTAGAGGAATCCTCTCTAGAGAAAAAGTAACCACGATCGATCCATATCCGAATTTATTCAACTTCCTTTTCTTTTCCCTAGTTAGTTGGCCTTTGATATTCGTCAACACTGCCTCGCACTAGTTGAATATGGTGCCTCAGAAACAGTCCACTGCAATCTGCATTTGAGATCTAGTAGCAGCATGCAAAGTTGCACTTCCACATAACTTGGTTACGGTAAATGAAACTACTTTCAACTCAGGACGGATGATGGTTTTGATATCAATCCGTTTATCTTTAGGATTGGCCTCATCATTGCAGAACTCTAGTTGCAGGCTAGCAACAGACTGGCCACCTGGTCTAGCCCCAAATAGAGAAATTGGTTCGCCTCTTTTAGACAAACCAGTTATAATTATATGTCCTCCAGCTCGATTTCGAGCCTATTGCCTCCAATCACTAAGCACTGGCCTTATACATCCCACTTGTTTACCAACCAAGTGAGAAGATCTACTTGAGCTCTCATGCCACTGACAGCCTAGAATTTAAGTAACTCGCATGCTCTCAAAAATTGTAATGTAGGTGTATGAATCATTGCAGCTTCATCCACCTCCTCGTGTTCACGTTCCCGCTAGATATGCATTGTAAATATCCTATAATGAGATAAATGAAAGATTAGAATAATTTTAAAAAGAAAAATTTGGGTAATTTGGAGAGAAAATACATTTTTAAATTCTTCACGACGCCCCCGCACCAGGGATAATTTTAGGGGCGAATTTTAGCCCAAAGGAAAATTTTAAGGGATTTTCAATTTTAATGGGGCTAATTTTTTACATAAAACCCATTTTCTATAGTTTAAAAAGTTAGCCCAATAAATATTTTAAAAAATAATTAATAATTAATTATTAGCCCACCAAAAAAAGGGGCGCATAACACTGGAAAAATGAAATTCGCCCGATTTTTTTCTTATGGAGCAAATTTCCATGGCATTCGCCTGGATTTACAGGGTTCAAATGGGGAGTTACAGTGATTCGCCCCAATTTTTTCAATGGTTAGGAGAGGTGGCTGGCCGCTGGACACCGATCTTCTTGCTGGCTGAGCCAAGGCGACCCTCTCTGGTCCGTTCGTTGTTAGGGCCCTTCCAGTTGGTATATAGCAGAGATATACAGTTCGAAAAATATGGTATTGGTGTTCTTGTGGGAGATAACAGTGTGCCAGAGCCGCGCTCGACCTCAAGCGCACGCCGGATTTACAAGTTCGCTCAACCTCAAGTGCACGTCGGATTTAAAAGTTCGCTCGACCTCAAGCGCACACCGCTTTTCGCCAGTCTGTTCAAGGGTATGCACCTTCAGTTCTATTTGTACATTGAATACGATTGTCTGAGAAGCCAAGCCCAAGAAATAGTTTCGGATGATAGATTCTCTGAGGTTTGTATGCAAACGCCACTTTTCGCCAGTCTGTTCAAGGGTATCCACCTTCAGTTCTATTTGTACATTGAATACGAGTTCTATTTGTACATTGAATACGATTGTCTGAGAAGCCAAGCCCAAGAAATAGTTTCGGATGATAGATTCTCTGCGGTTTGTATGCAATGTGTTTGGGTCTCACCGTTAATCAACTATAGTGTTATAACTTATCAATATGTCTCTCAAGTTTCTTTGGTTTTAACTTTTTGGCATGACAATGGTAGAAAGCATCTGCTGCTGAAGGTTTTTCCTGGCAATGATAGTTTCACAGAGGATGAAACACTCTATGTCATCTTCGCTTGATTGACATAATCAGTATCAGTAGTATGGTTTGTCAGATCAAGGATGGCCTTCATTAGCATCATAATTATGATTGTACCATAATCTCAAACTTGTTTGGCAATAGAGTGATATGACATTACAACATGGATAGATATGTCTCTGTTTTGAGATTTTCATCTATCTTATTCTACGAAAGGGCTCAGGGAATCACATCTCTTTTGGCACAAGCATACTCATTTCTTATAGCCTCAGAACTCTCGTTGCTCAATGGATTGGGTCTTTTAATGATTGGATGTGCATCATTGTTGGGTCTTCAAATGTTGCATCTCTGGGATAGTAAAAGGCCTCATTTTAGAATCTCTATGTATGTTACACATTCTGATTGAACGGTAAGACAGAGGCACAGTTCTCTGCTATATGCATCATTTCGTTTTCTTTATGAGATCTAAAGGTTGTACTCTAATCCACTTGCTGGTTCCTCATCTTGAGATTCACATCCACTCTCTGAAGACTCGCACTGTCTCCATGGTTCAGTCAAATTATATGACACAATGTTTTGTCACGTGGATGGATGGCTCAATGAACAGTGTCTTGCTCACTTTAAGTAGTTTGGCGACTTGTTTAGTTCTTAATGCCTATTATGGTTTCATATACCCTTGGGCATCGCCTTTCTAGAAATACCAGCCAACCTATAGTAGCTTGTCCTCTATGATTTGTATTAAGATCACTGAACAGTTACACAGAATATGATCTCTGATATGATAATAAAATTTTGAGGATGATCTTGTTGCATTTTAATGAAGGAAATAACTCTAGTCTATAAGGACTTGTTGTTAATCTCAACTCCTTGATATCAGTGACATAATTCTCATTATGATGACAGTGCTCCTGTGACAGAATTGTAAACTCCCCTCTTTGTCAATCCAACCAGCATCCCCTGTATTCGGCCATCGATTTTCTCTAAATGCAGCTGCAATGGCTTCCTCTTGGCCCCAATACTTTTGCATCACATGAGGACCCTTTGTTAATATATTTCCCACATTATATCCCTCATTCTCATATAAAAATGTATTGCTTGGTTCAATCTGAATTTCCACATGAGGGGCTGGCTTTCCCACACAAACTCCTACACTGTGATCTCTGGAAACATCTGGATTGTGTAATGCCATGGTTAATTTCTGTGTGTTTCTAGCCATGTCTTCTCTGATCATTGGATCATAGGAAACCATAAAAGTCATTGAAGAGCAAGCCTCTGTCATACCTTTATAGTCATCAACAAGTTACCAGAAGGGAAATGAGATCAGACATCAAGATTGCAATATTATGTAGAAATGGATGATGGCAATAGAATGATTGCGAGAGAAAGGTTGGCAATCATTTTAATTTGTTTCTTTGACAACAGTAACTCTGATTATCTTAGTAACTAAGATTTGCAATACTTGAAATAACAATATGGTATATAAATATTTCCTTTTCCATTAAAAATTTTGTTGCATGTATGCATAACTATCATTATTACAGTTACAAGTTACAATACTTCAGGATTTAACCCTCTGCATATGTCAGATAAGGATGTGACATGCATTTAGCTAGTCTCAAACCATTGACTATGCCTACATATGATGAAAATAACTCTGGCTTATAGCACAAAAATAGTGCACATTTAGTTTGTAGTTTGATATCAGTTAAAGCATGATTTCAAAATAAATTAGTGAGAAGTGGTGGTTGTGAATCCTTTTTGAGGTGTGAAGTGCTCTTCTTTGGAGGACATTTTTCACCACAATAGCGGTTACTATGGTGGTGAAGGGATTCATAAATTATTTTGAAAATGGAAACTGTGGTATATTTGGAAATTTTTTCCTGATAGTGTTTGATGTCATTGTTGTGTCAATCACATATCAGGTTGTTGATATGCTTCCTGTGATGATACTTGGAGTTATTGGAGGGGTATTGGGAGTTTTCTATAACTACCTTCTTGTCAAGATTTTCAGGTTCTATGCCCTTATCAATTACTATGTATATTTATATACAATGATGGTTTCGCTTTAGACCATTTTTTGCTTTTGCAAAATACATGGATTTTGTCCATAGATGGATGTTATTTATATAGAGAGTGGTCTATATCCAAAATGCTTCTTTCCTCTGTTTCCTCTGTATTGACATATTATTTCATTTTTTGACTTCCCTAGCTGGAAAAAATTCACACCTTATCCTTCAGGGGAAATGTTCTATGAAGGATGTCTAAACACTAATAGAAAAGAAAACTTCAAGCGATCCCATTGTCCATAGGGTTACTAAAATGAACTTGCAAGCTTGATTTTCAACAGAAATTATGGTATTATTAAAATATCTTCAGCTCTGCCATAGGAAAGGAGTTTCATCAATCATCAATCATGCTTTACTTTGTTACTATTTTGGCATTGGGGCTGGTCACATATGGACTCGTGCTACCATCAAGTCTGTTCAATCCTGTTATTTTGATAGGTCCTGCATATGGTCATTCTTTTGGGGATCTTATTATATCCTTCACTAGAATCGATGAGGGGCTTTATGCTTTGCCGAGTTCAAATTATTTCCTTGGAGGCTCAATGAGGATGAAAGTTTCATTTTTTGCTATCCTTTTCAAGCTAAAAAACAAATTGTCATTGCTCCATTTTATAATGTTGGTCCTAATAATATCAAAGCCAAAAACATGTTGCTTCAATGTCAGCATGTATAATTAAATTGTGCACTTAAAGGGGCATCCATTCGTAGAAGGTCATCCTGAATTGTATGTGGGACACCTAAATGTTGGTGATGATGTTACAGGTCAACTGATAACCTTTCCAAGAATAGATAAATTTTGAAATATTGTACATATTTTGATAAATACTAAACACAATGGCTTTGCAATCATAGATGAACCTCTATCATAAAAACCAGTCTTGCATGGCCATATCCTTAGGTTACACTTGTTGGTTTTACCAAAGAAGAGAGAGTTTCAACTTTAACAGACTGTCGTTTATGCAGAAGTAAACCAAAATTTTTGTTTTGGTGACTTTGTAAAATGAGGTTCGAGAAGGGATCTCAAGATTGAGTACATACACAAAAGTTCATAGGAATATCAAATGTATATTCGTTTACATCCATTCTCTAATACCTCACCATATATTGTTGTGGATACCTTCTCATTTACATCCATTCTCTAATACCTCCTCCTAATTATTTTTCATTTTACGACAAGTAAGCATGCGGCATATTTATGTGGTGCTTAAATAAGTAGGGGTACGTGTTCACAAACAGAATTACCTGAAATTTTGTACTCTTTCACTTATCCATCTTGTTGGCAGGATCATAGGCTTCCACATTAGCTAGCTTTTACAACAAGACCATTGTATAGTGTAGGTACAAATTTATATGTAGGACCTCCATACTGGCACAGACTAAGCATTGTTTCCATATTTCGGTTTGAATTCATAACATAAAACTTTGTCAAAATTATTTCACATTTGGATATTCTATGGTGGTTCTCACTCTCATTTTCTTTCCTTCGCATAGAGCTCCTATTGTTTGGATACTAACACAAAATGAATTATGTCTACATAAATATTTGATCTCCATCCTTATATTAAAGAAGTAAAACCAAAAATGTTGGTACCTTAACCATCTATGTTAAAATGAGCACCTACTCCCAAATGCAAATATTGAAAAAAATTTAATTGAAAAAAGTAAGTGTACCATCAATAACAGTATTCATTTTCAATTATTTATGTTTCCCCAAAGTCATAATTTTTCTAAGAGCAAAGAAACCTCGGAATGCAGAAATGTCATGTTAAATGTAAAACAACTTGTAAGAATGTAGGGTAAACCCCACTTAATAATCCTTATCATACTACTATGTCCCTAACATATCCATTTAAAAGCAAGCTTAACCAACCTCATATTTATGACTAGTCAAATGACACTATTTTATACAACATAAGATTGAAATTATGTTTTAAGTAAAGGAATAAAATTGGAGGTATGAATATCAAAATAAGGTTGAACTAATCATTTAATTTTTTTTTATTAATTGATGTGTGTCACTTCAATTTTAAGTCCTCAAGGTGTTTTATTATTTGGAAAACCAATTGATAACCAATAATTTGCATATTTCAGGAGTTTAACGATTAATATGAAAACTTATTATACCAATAAATCTTGATAGGTTCTAACACTAAGATGGAATTTTCCTACATAAAGTAGAATATCATGTCTATCATATCATAGCAAAACATGCTTCACTTAGATCAACCCACTATCCACCAGATGAGGTTTCTTTCAGAGAGAACAAAATATACCGATATATTAAGTAATTTAAAAATGCTAATGTCAAGAATCTATTACCAATTGTGACTTTTCCTCCAAAGAACATCATAACGTGAGAAGCTTATTTAGCTCAAACTTGTATAGCCCATGAAAAAATATGCATTGAACATGTGCCAAAGAAGCTGTAAACAATGTATATTCTAGAAAGAGGTTGTAGGAGATGTCATTTCCATGCAGATAGAATGTAGATAAGATAAGATAATAATATACATGAATAATTCCTAGAAAATTTCAATGGGATTGAATATTACAACAATTGTGGGAATGCAAGTAGGGGTGCAAGTGAAACTCCTAGAAAATTCCAAAAATAATCTAAAGAAAGAAAATTGCTTATGTATGACATCAGAACACAATACAAAGTTGTGATAGAGGTATGGTTCTACAAAATACTAAATGAGGTTGTCTGAGATTAGAAACGTGGACTACTTGAGCATATGATGAGAGAGAGAGAGAGAGAGATTGGTAGATAAGGTTGATGATGTCAAGGTATCCTAAGTCTAATTACTGAGGGAAACAAGGTCAAATTGTGCACTATCTCACTTTTGAAGTCCTTTGGAACCATCTAGTAGTTGGATTGTATGATATGGGGCAATATGTATGATTGAGGGAGACTCCTAGCAATCACGGTGAAAGAAGGAAACTTTGAACTAGGAGGTAGTGGAATAGACAAGAGGCACTCAGCTGATATGTAGATACAAATTAAAATGATTTGTTTCTTTGACAATAGTAACTAAGATTTTAATTTGTTTAGAGTGCACTATGGCTAAGGGCTACTCCCTTTGGCTTCCCAGTGGTACCTAGACAATACAAGTTAGAGGGCATTCATATACCAAGTACATAGAGGAGCCAAACCACAATAGTATGGCAGTAAAAGAGGGCCATGTTAATATACCTGATGTGAAGCAAATCAATGCAGTTGAATCGGGTGCCCAGCGAAAATTCAGCTCTTCAAATTCTCCTGCATATTGTCCAACAGACTCTGCAGTAATCACTAACCAAATAAAAAAAAACCAAAGATCAGTACAATTTAAAATTGTCAAAGTAATGTGAAATAATTTTGACAAATAATTTTAAAATTGGCAACAAAAGTCTTATAAAAGTTTTGATAGAGGTTAAGAGAACTCAAGGAAAACAATGAAGGTTGGGTTGATGAGTTGTGCAAAAATTTACTGTATTGGTCATTCTATAGAGAGGGCATTAAGGCATAGAGCAAAAATTGGGATCTAGATGTTGAGTGGTAGGTAAAACATTATGGATTCCAGGTGGTAGGATATGTTTGGGCCACATGAAATGGATTTTCAAGCCGCTCAAAATGCAAATGACAGAGATTCCTTACATTTGGAGGTAGATTCCTTTAGAAAATATCTTTAAGAAAAGTAAATATCAATGAAAGCCCCCTCATGATTTCATCCTGACTTGAAACACCAGTTTAATACTACCATAGAGAAGTTAATAGCTTACATTGAGGAATTCATTTAATATTATACTTTGGAAATTGTTCCTTGCATGGAGAGATTGTCTTATCTTGATACAAGCCTCCTTTTTCTTATTAAAAAATAGAATGTAGTTAATTCTCATAAGTGAACCTGGTTCATAGATGTTTTTTTATGCTTGATTCTGATTATGGAAATTCGTTGGAAAAATAAGCTATAATTTCTTTGGACATGTTCCTCAGAGAAATATTCAATTACGAAGAAAAGGAAGTAGACCTTATAAATGAAAAGTAAATGTGATGAATTCAAATAAAACCTCAAAATGAAGAATAAATTAGGGAATTGTAGGACCTTTTATGTAAATTTTATGAGAATTTTAAATAAATGAGAATGGATAACAGAAAAATAAGAACTAATATTGAGCAGACAAAAAGCAAATTGTTGTAGTTAGAGAAAATCTGATATTTAAGACATCTGATATTTTTGTTTCTTGTATCATGATGATTGTTTTATTTTCCTTTTTAATTCGATCTTTGAGATATCTCTTCTTAATCTAGTTCCTTGACATTTTGTAAATGGCATGTATACGTTGGCAATGATGGCAGTTATACAATTGTCGTTCATATTCTTCATTTCTCAAAAAGTAAAAAGCATTTGTTTGATGCACTTAGTTTCTTTTTTGCATTCATAACATTAAAGGAATTGAAAAGAAAAACTTGCATTTGCATGTAGGATTGTGTTTTTTTTGCAAAAAAGGAACATTAGGAAATCTGCATTTAGTTTTGTGCTAAATGTTTTCTTTTGTTCATTGATTTGCTTGCTCACAAAATTATTTGCTCTCTTCCCTTTGTAGCTAGGTCTTTCATTGAAAAACTAAAAGTGAAAAGTTTGCTTATCATTCTTATTTTGCATTTAGGAATTTCTACATACATCATCGCGGTACCATTGAAAGGCAAATTGTTAAGCAAGATCAACATAAAATTAATCTCAATTTATCTAAAAATGCATTGGAACCATAACAATAACATTTAGAAGGTCTAGGCTAGAGACGTGTTCCGGCGTCGTAAAACATAGCAGCTGTCGTTAACTTTTCTGCGATACATTCCGAGTGTGATATCTCACCCCACGTACGTAAGTATATTGTAGCACGTCCCTTGGGGCGGCGTTACAGTACGATAAGTATATAGGTGGTGCTCTCACTGTGCGGTTTCGCATTAGACAGCGCTATTACGGACTTGGGCCTCCACGTACCTTCGGGTATATTTGGGAGGACAACTTTTAGGTGCTATCCATCCATAGTGAACCGAGTCGGACGCCTTTAAATTGTGATACACCAAACACAGCATTCGGGGAGATTGCCTGCCCGTACTTCTTGGCTTGCCAGGAGGTATTCTGCAGTTCACAGTTTACTGGTAAACCCTTTTGCCTAGCATTACCCTCTTTTTGTTTATTTATTTTTGGTTAAAATTAATCAGAAATCATGGAAGAACATAATCCTACCCCCCGTCGTTCACGTAGATTAGCTTTAAAACCACCTTTACCACTAGAAGTTACTTCTAGTAGGCGAAGGTGATCAAAATCTGCCCAACAGTGATGTTGATGTTGTGGATGATATTACTTGATGCTTCATGATGGGTGTTCTTTCTCACTTTCACATAATCTTGTTATAGTCTCTGCTTGATGCTTTTGTTGCTATGGTCATGTCAGGTATTAATTAATTGTCTTCGATGTTCAATGTGTGAAGAGTGCAAATGTTCCCTTGATGCAGTTTAAATTCAGGCACAATAGACTGCTGTTATGCACCATGTTTCCCTGGCTCCTACATATTGGAATATGCCCAAAATGATTTTGGAGAGTGATATCCATTCATGGAAGGATATTTGCACTCGTCTTTCATGGAAGTTTATTTGCACTTGTCTTTCATTCTCTCATGAACCAAGTGAAATTTCTTGGGGAATTTCTAATCAACAAGTTTTAGGAGTTTGTGTCAGATTTGGGTAGACTCGTAGAATGATTAGCTTGTGGCTGCTATAAACTCTTTTTGTCAACCCATGGATGCATGGGTTAAATTTACACTTGATTTGCAGTTTCCAATGATTTGACACTAAGAATCATTGGTTGACTGTGGTGATTCGTTGACTTCTTTTCTTCTTTTTTGCCCCTTTCCCTTAGATGGTCATTCATGGGAGGGGAAGTTCCAATGAATGTATGATTTGTGGTGTGCATTTATCTATTGGTTAACTCTTTGGTAACATCCCATGATTGTTATTTCAATGGAACTTGGTTAAATAACAAACACTAAGTGCTAATTAGTAGTTTTAAATGTTTGATACAATAATTAATTTTGCTTTATAGGATCCCAAACGTGCTTTTTTGGGCCTGAAACTTTACATGGCACCCGTGTGTTTACAAATCATGGAAAGCATTTGAGTATTTTTAGGTTATTTCATGGCCATACTGGACGTGTTTCACTATGGAAAGGAAACTATGGTCAACAGGAGGACAATGTCTTAAGGGATTTCTTTCCATTGATAAGTAAAAGAATCACTAGTAACTCACTAGTTTCCTTCCTCACTTTTATCATGGAAAATGATAGAGGATATGTTTCAACTTCTTATAACCAATTCTTTACAACTTAAGGGAGAGGTGTTTTGGAAAGGATGATTAAAGTTATTGTAATATTTTGTTGTTTTGTTTAAAGCTTTCAAGTGTTCATTAGGTGATTTGGAGATATGATTTAATTTAGTGGAAATTTTTTTTTATATTTTATATTTGAATGATGTTCTTTGTTTTATAGATGATGACTCATGATGTTATTGTTTTGTGTATAATGATTTATTTTTGCTTTTGGGCTTGGGCCTTGGCACAATATTTTAATAAAAAATTGCATAATGGTTTTTGTGAACATTACACTTATTTTACTTTGAAAGCTACTTACAAATCTAGTAATTCTCAACTCTTGGAAACTATTGATGCAGGTTTCTAGATTGATTTGAAATTTTACTTCTGGAATATTCAGTGAGATGTCAAAATCTAATCCCGGGAAGAAACCATCAAGGCAAATTGATGTATTATCATACTTTAAAAAGTCTCAATCCAAGAATACACATTCTCTTCATGCTTCAAGCTCCTTTGAACAATCTATTACTGAGAGAGATGTTAACTCTTGTGAAAATGCATCTGATATCCATATGATGGATGAAATAATAGGTTCCATAAGTGATCAGGGTGAGATAAATGCAGTTTCAACAGAAATTAATGATGAAAATGTTAAAGATATTTCCTTGGAAGGTGACACAAACCATTCACGAAAAAGGAAAAAAGGCCAGTGGACCATAGGGAGAAAATTCCAAGATGATTGGCTCTCAAGTTTTCCATTTATTGAAGAAATACCTTCTACAAATGAGGATTTACAAGAAGTTAAATATCTTGCGTGTAGTTGGAAAAGTTGCAAGGTAGTGAAATTTCAGATGAAGCTAGATACAGTACAAAAGCATGCAGGAAAGGTTTATGAAAAGAAAATTGTAGATGGTAAAGAGAAATCTATTGTCAGATGGAAATCTTTGGAGGAATGCCGACATAGCCAATGTGTGGAAGAATACAAAAAAATATTTAATAAATAAGAAGAAACTTGAGGCAAGTGGAGGAACCATCATATCTCAATTTGAAAAGACGATGGAAAGAAGTTTGTTATCCAAGACGATACAATTGAGCACTGTATTTCACATCTTAAGTAAAGGTCGTCCTATGACAGATTATCCAGATTAGATGAAATTTCTATCTTTTCTTCACGTGCCAAACTTTCCATCTTCTCATTGGTCCATAACTAGTGGTTGGGAATGGGCAAGATATCTAGCTCAAGTAGAAATTGATGATTTGAAACAGAAGATTGCAAATGCTAGGTTTTTGGCATTGTCTTTGGATGAGGTTACAGCTATTGATAATACTTCATGGATTTGCATGAGCATTTATATGGTTAATGACCATATTAGGCATTCCTATCTACTTGGGATTAAAAAGATGAGAGAGACTTCTACAGCCGAAAATATTTATGAACTTGTTCTTAATACTTTGAAGGAAAGTGGTATGGATCATTTAATGATTGCAAAAAAGTTGGTATGTGTTGGAGCAGATGGAGCATCGGTAATGCAAGGACAAAGGAATGGTCTTTGTGTTCGACTACAACTATCGACTTCACCATATATGATTAATATTCATTGTATGGCTCATAGGATGAATCTTGCATTTAAAATAGTAAGCAAGTTTCCATTGGTTTCAAAAGTTGAAGATCTTGTACGTGAGACTCATGCATACTTTTCTCGTAGTCCCAAACGATATTTAGAGTTTCAACAATTTGCATATGGTGTTACGGATGGAAAAAAACTACTGAAAGATGTTGATACAAGATGGATCTCTTTAAATGGACCAGCTCAAAGACTATTTAGTGAGTTCAAATCTTTGGTAGGGTTGATGTATGCAAATCGCTACAATGTAGACAAAGCTCAAGATCTTCTTTTTCGACTAACTGATATAGAAACATTATTGACATTGGCTAGAATTCTTCCTATGCTACATGAAATGAATGTCCTCGTGAAAATGTCTCAGAATCGCACAATGTATATTGCCGAATACACAAATGCGAGAAAGTCAGCATGCCTTGCATTGGATAATTTGTATATGATGTCGGACTCTTTTACTGGTCCAGAGTTTACAAGTTGGACTAAGATCATCAATATAGAAAATACTGAAAATTTTTTGACGTTTGATGAAAAAGGGATACTATGTATCACAGTGCATGGGTATATGGTCCCCTTTCATTATATTAGTAAGACGGGACGAATCACCAAAGATTGCCCCGTGTCAAGAGACCAATTTGATGATATTGTTATCTCAGTGAGACAAAATTTGATAGAAATTGCAAGATCACTATCATCAGAGATAAGAGAACGATTTCCTCGAGATGAATTGTTGGAGGCCATGTGTGTGGTATACCCTCAATATTAGAACAATTGTCAATGTCCAAGAAATTTAAAAGCCGATTTTCAAAAGAGATTAAAATGTTTAGTAGACCACTTTTGCAAGAAAGTCTCGATACATGGAGAACAAATTGAAGGTATTTTAGATTCATCAAAATTGTATCAACAAGGTGGATGCTTTGCTGAAACATTGTGGAAGCAATATCCTTTTTTGGAGAATCCTAATGAAAACGGTGCTATAACAAGATTATGGAATACTTTAAGTGCTAGCCAATACCTGCAAGAAAACATATCAGAATATTTTAAATTAGCAGATTTGTGTCAAACTATGATTTTGGGATCAGTGGAGGATGAGAGAATGTTTAGTGCACTATCATTTTTGAAGTCAAGGTTGAGGAACAAGCTTGATAAACATGTGGATACATGTTTAAGATTATATGTAACAAAGTATGACGTTGACAATTTTCCATATGAAAGAGCACTAGCGCTTTGGCGATCAGATTGTGATAGAAGGGGAGAAAACAATATAACAAATTTATCTAATGAACTTGATACGGAACATAATGTTTTGGAGGCTCATAATGATAGTACATCTGGAGAAGATCATGTTCACAATGTAGAAAATGATGACCAAGATGAGAATTGGGAAATTGAAATACCCTAGGACTCTTATTTTGGTATACATGTTCCGTTGATCATGCAAGATTAATACATGTCAAATTCAGGTAAAAATGGGTTCTATATTTTGTATTTTTCATTGTAACATTGCAGCTACATTTCTTTCATGTGTGTTATTTTAAGATTGATGTTTCATATTTAATCCTTACATTGTTTGCTTCTTATTTGTGACAGGAAATGAAGTTGGATTTGATGATTTTGGGACCTATTTTCACATAGATAGTGTTTGACTAGTATTAAATGATAAATAACTAATTTAACAAGACTAATGCAAAGCATCAATGGGCTCATTCAAGTACATGAAACTACCTTGATGTCTAGCTTTGACATCTTAGAAAATTTTAATGGTATATATGTTGCTTGTGTTTGGGGAATTTTGTTGAGTTTCGAGTTTTATATTTTCTTGGAGAATAATTATTGATATTTGGAAAATGTGTGATTTTATATTGGTATTGGAAACGAAGCTAGTTTTGATCTTTGATTGGAAATGAAATCAGATTTGATGAAGTTGGGACCTATTTCTTTTCACATAGATAGTGTCATAGTATTAAATGATAAAGAACTAATTTAAGAAGTCTAACTCTAAGCAACAATGGGCTTATTCAAGTACATGAAATTGTGTTAATGTCTAGCCTTGATATCTTTGAAAATTTTAGTGGTTTGTTTGTTGCTTGTTTAGAGGATTTTGTTGAGTTTAAAATTAGTCTCTTGAATGCTTATGGTTCTCATATCATGCATATATCGATAGATCGATAGATCTAGTTCTATTATTATAATCATTATTGTTTTCTTTATATATTTGGTGGTTTGAGGAAAGATATTTTATTTCCTTTCACTTTGTGGCATGATTTCGACATCTTCACCTTTTAGAATATAGTAAAATATTTTTCTTATTATAGATTTTTCTTGGAAAAGAATTATTGAGAGTTAGGTGCAAATGCACAATGTTGTGTAGCATTAGTGTGATAAATAGTGCAAAGCATAGTTTTGAAGATTAGTCTAAGTTGACTCGTACCTAATCAACTCAGTCAAGTTGATTGTTGGTTGAATGGCTAATTGTTGGTTCAATGGACAGAAGGTCTTGCAGGCACAATTACCAAAGGGAAAAATGGAGCCCATCATGGGGTACTCTTTGTAATTCTCCACCACTGCTACCTTTCCTCAAACTCCTCTCCAACCTCAATATCAGTGCTAGTAGTAGCATGACAAACAACACTACGCTTAGCAGAACTAGAAGAACATGTTTTCCAAACTACACGAGAACTACTTCCCTCACGAGTCACCATGTGCCATGCTTGGTCTCGGTGGTTCTCTTCCTTCTACTCCTAGTTCAATTACCATATCTTCATTGGAACCAACACTCCGAACTCCACTAGACAACGATTCACCATTTTGTAGTAGTGATTCGCCATTTGTATTGGTGATTCGCCATGATTTTACAGGATAATATAATCTCGTGAGAGATTCGCCAAAAAATTATATATACATATTATATTATTAATAAAATCGCCTTCCATTTTTCCTATGTATCATGGGGATTCGCCTATTTTTTATATATAAAAATTTAGGGGGGTTCTTAAAATTATCCCTGCCCCGCACTTTTTGTTCAGAGACAGTGCATAGCTCCGCACAGGCTCTGTACTAAATGTGC
This sequence comes from Pinus albicaulis, assembly GCA_034641835.2. Taxonomy (NCBI): domain Eukaryota; kingdom Viridiplantae; phylum Streptophyta; class Pinopsida; order Pinales; family Pinaceae; genus Pinus; species Pinus albicaulis. The sequence goes on along the minus strand of CM076582.1, from coordinate 1,612,686,021 downwards.
AGGACCATGACATTTTCTTTGTGAGAAAATGTCGGGGTCTGCAGGTACCGTGTGTCTCACCTGCGAACCCCCATGAGCGGAATTTTGAACCTATTTCTTCCCCAAAAATTAATTTCAAACCCTAAATTAAGAAAATGAATGGATGAAAAGCAAGGAAAAGAGAATGTGGATTAACTAGAGCAGACATTTTTCGATTTGAACAGTCGGTTTTTCTGGAATCTTCTTTGGAGCATTTTTTGCCAAAAGCTCTCAAATTTTCACTCTGAACTCAATGGTAAAAATGAATTTGGAAAACTCCTTTTAATAAGTTTTTTCGAATAAATGAAATTTATTTTTGTTTATTTTTCACTTTAAAAATATGGTTTTTCAAAATATTTTTATTTTATTAAAAGCAGGTATGTTTAATTTTTTGAGTTTTTGTGCAGAATACCGGATTTTTTTGGGTAAAATGGTCATTTTTGATGAAAAGTATACTTTTATCACTTTTTCGGGCTTTTAAAATTTACAAAAAAGCGAAACCATGGAGTCCTCTTTTTAGCCCTTTTCAGATTCTCTAAATATGAAAAGATTACCGAGTACTTAACTATTCGAACTCGTTAAAGGGAATGAACAGTCGTCCTTTCAGTATAAGTTTACCCCTTTTCCAGACTGAAATGGAATATTTATGAAAAAGGTATACGTTGACTAATCATGGTAAATAGAGTTCTCTCCCGCATTATTTTATCCTTTTTTGGCCCAAGAGACTAAAATCACGAAAAAGAACACCCATGGATTTTTCTTAAGTTTTTTCTTCTGACTCCCTAAAAATGAAAAAACATCAAGTTTCTCCTATACTGGACTCGTTAAAATTTAACAGTAAAGGACCTGTCGATTACAAACAGGAACGGACCACTCCTTCTTAGGGTTCGATTTTAAACTAAGTTGGACTCATCCGAAGGATGAGCTTATAAACAAGCAAATGTTATCCTCTTCAAGCTTGTCAAAAATAAAGAGGTACTTGCCAGAAATGGTGGGGGAAAAAGAGAAAACGAATTCATTTGTTACACTTTTATTTAAAAGCAGTATACCACTCTTGAAGATGACACTTTTTGTCACACTTGTACCTGGGTTGGGAAAATCCTTTGCCTATCAGTTAATCAAACCACATTGAAGGTCTTCAACCGGTTTCTGGGTATTAGCTTAGGGAAATTGTTACCAAACCATCTGCAGTGTCGTTATGTTTTCAATAGGACAATCAAAAAAACCATTCATCTGCAAAAATTTGTCTCCATTCGCGTTGACCATCCCTGAGTCAGTCCTTGCAAAAAAATTCTTCAAAACTTGATCTATGGTTTCGTGTCATGAGCTTGCTTACGACATATCACTTTCTATCAACGACAGCTCATCATCTAGGAAGTTGATCTAGAATCCGTCAGTACCTTGGAATCTACATGCCTTAATGGTAGGTTTCTCACCTTCGATGTTAGGTTTCATCATTGACCTTCGATCGAACGATTCCATGAAATGTTTGACTTCAGATCACTTATTCACATTTCATGGATTGTACTGAGTACTTTGAGAGCCATTGTCATTATTGGTGGTTTCTCTCACACTTGTTAACAGTTCACATCATTGACTGGTAATCAAGTGGTTTCTACCATGTTCGACTTCAACACATTTAATCACATGGATAGAATCGTACTAGTTCGGGAAGTAGAAATCAAGACCCTGGATCTAGTTTCCACCATCCAGGCTGCGAGGAGTTTTATTATTCATTATGCAGTAGAATATTCAAGACAGATGGTTGCATCCATGCTGTGTCTACACTATTGATGCAATATTAAAATCATTTCTATATCAGAACAAGTTTGATTAGTTTTGATCTGAGTATGGGAATGCCTACCTCAAGGATGATATATATATATATATATATATATATATATATATATGTTTTTCATTGAATTTTTTTACAGGGTTCCAACCGAGGTGTCCACAGGCTAATCCTTGAAATGATAAAGCACATCACTCTTCGAATGCTCTCATACTTCGCACTTTATGGGGAAATTTGTTACACTGAAATTTGTCACCATGATGTTTTAGTGCTCCCTTAGAAGTCTAAAACATTAAATTTCCTAAAATCAAGCCTTGAAATTGAGAGAAAAGCTCATAAAAGTCTTAAAAAAAATTGTACCGTACTTTCTCTTAACATTGCCTGCGGTGCTGCACCTTTTTGTTCTAAAGCATGCAGAGCTAAATGCACTTTTTCTTCATTAAGGGTGCGGACCCCTGTAACAGGTAAAAAAAGGGCAGAAAGTAACATTTAGAAGCCCAACAGTCAAATCTGGAAGTCTAGAAGCAATTATCCGGTCGAAGGTTCGCTCCTATCACGTATGTTTATTCCTCCATTATGGGAGCCTACCCCTTGATTTATGGAGCTCAATCCCTTCAAAAGAGCATTCTATCCCTTCTTATGTGAAGCTGTAACCTCCCCTCTTTTCCTATAAATTGAAGCCATAGTGCAGCTTCAAAGGGAGTTATAATTTCAGAATTTTTGAGGAGAAATGTTGTAGAGACTCAGACTCTCTTAACTGATGATTATGTGGGAATGATTACACACCCATGTGCATTTTAGCTGAGAGAGTGAAAATCTTGTCAGAGTAAAAGAAACGTCTGTTCTGGACCCCAGGAAGGCCTGTACGACATCAAGGCGGACACGGTTGTAAGGCTCTTTCTTCATCAAAGATAATACGAATGAATACCTTTTTCTCAATGAGTTCTTTAATTAAGTAGCTTGTTTATCATGTTTTATCAATGAGTTATTTAATTAATTAGCTTATTTCTTGAATTCCTTGATCATCTTGATAGATATATATCTCGTGAATTAGTTTATACTATGTAGGTGCTATTGATTTTTTTCATGTTTGTGATTACAGATCTTTGAAGATGACTCTTTCAAGAAACTGGAAAGAAGATCATTATGAATAGCACTAGACTACAGGTAGGTCTTCAAAACCTCTGTTGTAGCTAATTATGGAAATAATATCTACAGAAAGTATTTTTTGTTTGGTTGTTTGTTGCTACCTGTCCGTAGGACACTTGGGAGGTCTGTCTTGTCAGAAAGAACGACTTATCCGTCCAACAATGGGGGATGTCAAAGTAGCAGGCAGCAACATGAGGAGAGCTTCACATGCCAGATCACCAACGCTACTCTTAGGAGGATTGATCCTTATTGGAGATCTTAGCTCTTTGTAGAGTACTCCAAGGATCTTGGTGCATGCATGATTCTTGATGACCTAGATGGAGATGACAGATACATGGTGGATGATGTGGTCATCTATTCCTATGGCAGGATCTTCTTGACTAGATCTTCTAGTATTAAGGAGAAGCTGCTACATGTAGCACATGAGGTTTTCTCTTCTATGCACTTTGATGCATATTTACAGTTGATGGAGGAGTTCACTTGGGAGGGCATTCAACATGACATATTTTAGAATATGAAGAGATGCATAGCCCAGATGGTGATAGAGATGATGTCACAGCCACCTTCCTAATCATTGGGAGTAAGGGGGAATTCCCAGTTGAGCCACTTCAGCTCAAGACCTCAAGTACATGATGGAGGAGATATAATTTCACATTTTGTATTGTACTTCTTTTCCTTGTTTGAGCAGCATGATGTAACAAGAAGAATTATCTCTTCTTGCATATTGTATGATGATGTACTTGCAACTAGTTGTAGCATTCATCTTGGATATATTTTTGATGGTTTGTGGGGGAAGCCACATGTTTCTTGGTGTGCACCATTGACACCATATTGTAACTTCATGTTTTCATCTTATGAGATGACTATGGCAGCAAACAAGTGGCTGGTAGAGCACTTGTTATTTCTTATGTTGATGCAAGCAAAGGATACACTGTGGTGGTTCCATGGGTGGAACTATGATGCACTCTCTGGTTGTCAATTGGCAACTTCTTTTTATTGTACTGTGCTTCCATATATTTCTGACATGTTTATGTTCATGGGGAGATTTGTTTGGAGAGGGGGCTTGAGAGGGAATATGCCCATTGGGATCATGATTCTCCCCATTTTATATGTTGTACATTTCAAGGGGAACCATGGGCAAACCATGATTGCCACATCACACTTTTTCTCTTCTTGTGGGAGGAACCACTTGGAGAACTTGAGGAGGCACTTCATGGCTGAATTATTTGTTGGAACATCATACAAGTTGACCATCATGATCTTACTTTATGGCTTGTATGAGGGAGAGATGAGGTAGCAGAAAAAAATTTTGTTGCTATGGTTGCACTTGGGAGAGTATGGGAAAAATTCTTCCCATATTTTTCATGAAATTTCTAGAGAGAAGGAAGGCACATTTATGGTGCATGGAGGCTACCCTTCAGCATTGAAGGATCATGAGAGAATTCCATGTAGGAAGAAGATCTTCTCACATATCAGCATGATGGTGGATGACCTTGGCATATGGAATGTCAAAGAGAGGAGTCATGGAGCCTTATCACAAAGGCTTACAACATTGTCACATGAGAGTGTGTTCTTATTGATGGAGTGTTCCAAGGAGTATATGTATCCCTTATTCTTGCAAATTTTTATGAGGGGGTCCTCATGGGGGAACTTATACATGGACCTCACCTTCAGCTCACACATGATGCATGGTAAGGAATACATTTATGTGCTTATTGATTACTCTATTGAGTATTTTTACTTTCTCACCCTATGTAAACAATGCATTGCTCCACATAAGAGCAAGATTGTTTATGGGTTTCATGGTCACTTTAGGGCCAAATATTGTAATGTTGATAACCCATATCTACATGACTATGGGAAAGTGCTGTATTTATTTGATTGTACATAGCTGGTATATATGTCATCTTACTTCTTTATAGTAGATGAGCTAACATGCATAGCTGCACATTCTTTGAAGAACAGCTTGCCACTTGATGCTTTGAATCAACAGTTGAAAGGACTGCACTGCATCCACCAGAGAGACCATATGTATCATCCAAAATTTCACATAACCTTCAGCCATTTTTGGCTTTGGATGCCATGTGGTGATTGTGTGCCATTCATCTTGTATGGAATGGTTTGGGTTGACATGACTCATGACTTTGGAGGAAGGGTCTTTGGAGACTTAATCTTCTTCTGGCCATTGGAGGGCAATCATGTTGCAGCCCAAGATCAGCATACCCTCTACACTTATCATCAGTGGATAGGATGATAGCATGGGATAGGCCCTCTTTCATATCATGTTCATTTATTCAGTCCACCTACATTTCAGGAGCCCAAGGTGGAAGAGATCCTTCATGAGTTTCCATGTTGGAGGGTGACTCACTTCATTTGGATGATAGCATGGGTGAGGGAGGCACTCATTCACTATGTTGGTCATCACTCCTACTTTTTGGAGGCCATGGGACAACAAGTAGGTTTACATTCACACTTTCCACCTTTCATTGATGCAGACAAGTTGGTTTTGCACACTTGGGAGGAAGCATCGGATGACAGTTTATTTGCAGATTCTCTTGATGCATGGATAGAGGCTATTGATGAGAGGCCGCATGAGGAGGAGGGGAGAAAATTTTCTCTCCCTATTCCTTTTCTTGAGGACAATCAAATATTTTGGAGGGGAGGACTATAATGTTCCAAAATTTTAGCCTCAAAGCTAAATGGAACATTAGAGTTAGCAGCAGCACTAGTTTGTGAATAAATGGGTAGAAAAGCCCATAAGTCTCCTAAAGAGGATAAAAACACTCCAAGTGTGAAGGGAGACACTCTTTATAGCTTAATAAAACACCTCCATGTGTGAACAGGGATAAAATCAAGCTGTTTTGACTATGTCAACAGCGAAGTTTTAGAGGAGGAGGAATCCAAGGAAGAATAACGCAGTTTTGGAGGGAGATGTATCTTTGGATAGAGATGACCTAATTGAGTGGGGCCAAGGGCAAGAAAACTCATGTTTTATATAAGGAAGAGGATGGAAGCATTATTATTCACGTCTTATATTATTTTTCATGTCTGCTCAAACTTTTTCTTCCTCTTGCTATTCAGCAGAGTAGTAGTGTTGTTTAGCACAGGGTGTTCTCGAGTGGGAATCCCACCTCTTTCATTTGAGGAGCCTCATTGGGAGAGTTGTCATTCATCATTCCACACCAGGTTTTTAGGCCAAGCTTCAGCCAACTCCATCAGTGCAGTTTTTCCAGAGATTGTGCAGTGTTGGTGGGTGCAGCAGTGGAAGGGATTGGAATCCCGGTTCCTGAGCTAGTTTCTCATTGGAGGAAGGTTTCCTTCACTTGAGGGATCTGTTTGGAGAGCTCCAGAGCTTATTTCAGATATGTAGTATCAGAACACACATTTCCAATACATTCCCAGCATTGTTCCAGCTAGGGAATGTGTTATTTTGGAGGCAATGTTCACTGTATGGTTCGGTGGCTTCGTTGCAGTGTTTCCTTGTGATTGAGAGGTTCATCCTTTCAAGGTGTTAGCCACCTATAATATTTTGTCAAAGCAAAAAGGTGGCTAAATCTGTTCAAGGCTCCAAGTGAAAATTTCCCTTGAAAATTTATTATCCTTAAAGACTTGTGATGTCCTCATCCTTTAAATAATCTTCACTGCTATTTCCATTGAAGAACTCTGCTGTTTATGAAAGAAATTGTTATAAAAAGGCCTCTGAAATTGCGCATTTTCACTTATTTCACTTCATTTTCATGAAGCCTTCTTTCCATTTTTTAAACCCCCATTTCCCTCTAAAGGCCTCCAAAATCCCTCTAAACCTCTAAAAATCCCCTTTATTGGTTTAAAACACCCCTTTTCCCCTTTACCGAAAGCCAAGAAAACCCGCAAAAACCTTCATTTTTGGCCTAAAAACCCATTTTTTACACTAAGGTCTTAAGCCCCTTTCGGCCTTGGCCCTAGCCCCTTTTCTGCACATGACCGGAGCCATAGCCAGGCGCTAGCCCTTAATCGCTAATTGTAATTGGAGTTTCATTTTTCCTGACTTTTCTTTCGTTCTTCAAATTTTCCGATGCGATGAGATTTTTCTCCTTCGATCGCCGATGCGATCTGTACCGTTGATCTCTCCCGATCCAACGGCTAGGATCTCTTCGCGCTCCATCACAAGCCCTCCATCATTTCCCCTCCGACTTAATCCTGACCATTAATCTCTTCCAATCCGACGGCCAACACTTAATCGCATTGTGCAAACACAGACTTCCCTTTTTATTTCCCGATGCGATGAGCCCTCTCCTCTGATATTCCGATCTAATCTTGACCATCGAATCCACAAGAACCGATGGCTGAGATTCGATCGCACTCTACTTATGAGCCCATCACCCGTGCCTGTCGATTTAATCCTGATTGTCGATCGTCCCTCCAATCTGACGGCCAGCGCTGCATCGCATATTGCAAATCCAGTCTTCCCTCTTTTCTTTTCCTCTGATAGTCTGAGTCCCCGATTTGATCCTGACCATTGAATCCACAAGAATCAACAGTCAGGATCTCATCGTGCTCCGCGTATTCCTTTCCCCTTTTCACTATTCCGTTGATCCCCGATTTAATCTCCACCGTCGATCTTGCTCTCGATCGGACGGTTAGTGCTTAATCGCACATCGCAAATCCAAAGTCCCTTTTTTTTTCGCCTTTGATGTGCGATCACTGATTAGATCTCTGCCATCCATTCCTATAGATCCGACGTCCCTCGTATTTTCGCTCGTTCACTTACCCAGTTCAAAAATCCGCTTTCTCTTTTGATCTCAACCGTCCGATCCACAGATCTAACGGTCCTAATATAACCCCACATACCTTTTAACCCTGCAGCTTTTGAGCCATCGCGTTTCTTCCGCACCGTCGGATCTGAGGCCCCAGATCCAATGGTCACCATTCAATATCGCGTAACTATTTCTCCTAAAGTTTAACGCTTCAAAATTGTGTGATATAAGTGGTTTTAGAATTCCACGTGGCATTCAGTGTATGATATCGCATTTTTTTGGCCAAAATCTGAAACCACTTGAAACTTGCGCAAAAACCATTCCCGGTTCTGCTTTACCACCCACCCTCTGCAACTTTAGCTTTTAATCCTGACCATCAATCTCTGAGATCAAACGGCCCACATTATATCTTGTTTTCATTCATCCACCACTCATTGGACCTTCCAAATAACCCCGTTGAAATATCTCCACCGTTGATCTCTTTCATGATCCGACGGCCCTCGTTTAACCTTCCTCCGTACTCTCAGTCCCACCACCAAATGTCCCCGTTTCCTCTCATTTCGCCTTTTTCCTATGTATTTTCCCCAACATAAACTTTTGCATTTTAACACTCAAAGTCATTTTTCACACATAATTCAGTCTAAGCCCTGGTTTCTTGGAGTTGTGCCATATAACCTTTCTCCGCCGCATACGATTTCTCTGTGCTTTCTCCTTCGCCTCTGCTAAAGCCTTCTGAAGCAGTTTTAAGCCCCCACGCAGGATTTCATAACATGTTTATCATGTTTTGCAGGTTTCAAAGGGGGTAAATTCACACTGCTTTCATAGTCACAGCTATGGTGAAATACCATCACAGAGCCGAAAATCACTGAATAAGAAATCACATTAAAGGCATGATATTGAAGATTAATAAGCCAAATCCATTGTCAGCACAGATTAAATACAAATCATTGACCACAGCAGCAAAGAGGGCATATCAGAAGGACATTCCTTTTACTAAAGAGAGGACTAAATCACTACTGCCCATCCTCTATTCTTCATCAAGCTCCAGAGCAGTTACTATTCTAACAAGAAGTCCTAAAAACTGCCAATGCATTAGTTACAAAGTATGGAAGACCTGAAAGGTAAATCTTCATCCTTTCTTGTCTCAGAGAACAAACAGAGTACTTTCAGCCAGAAAGTACTTCATGGAACATACCCTCGGAGTTATTATCAAACTAACGAAGACCCCAATTCATCTAAGAGTACCGAAAGTCAATGTGAAGATATTAAAACAGAATGGGTTTCGAAAGACACTTCTCCCTCTATTTTAATGAATCATTTAAGTTCTATCTACCACTACTATCACTCTTCTGCCTATAAGAACTCATAAGAAATACATTGTAAATTTTGGTCGATTATTGAAAAACACTGATTGCAAGCTATTTCGCTGAGTTAGAGTTCTATGCATAGAAGATTGTAAATAGGCTAGGAGATGATTTCTGGATGATATCAAGCTATTGGACAAGGATGTATGTGACTGGTTTTTCTCTTCTAATATGACAAGCATGTTCATTGGATCCTGATCTAAATCGGTGGTGATGTGTTCTATCTTTGTTATTGTTTTCCCTCTGTTATACATCATGTTTCATTTTCTCTGATAAAAATCAATAATTTTAGCTTAGGATATACTCCTACAAGTACCCTAATGCTTCCTGCACTTCCTTATCTTCAATGTTTTCTGCTATTTGTGTATCTAAGAACAAATTCAACATAATTTAACCAGTATAGAAGTTGGTTTGTCCGTGCTTACTAATGTATGAATTTAGAGTTTGTTTCTTGGATGTTCTTGTTTGGTTTCAGCTGAAAGAATTGGGAAACTGGGAGATTTAGAGTTAGCCCTATCCCCTAGGGTCATTTTCCAACAGTTAGCCTTTCTAAGATCCCATTGAGATGAATGCCGAAAGCAGAGAAGGTTCAAAGTCTTTCTCTGATCTTAGACTTCACTCTATGTTAAAATTAAATGTTTTCTATTGTCTGAAAGTAGTCAGGAGACTGCTGGATTGTTGTCTTCAGAGTTAGCCTCATTAGGAGTTTAGATCATAGAGGTTAAGGCATATCCTGTCCGTATATTTACTCTGAAGTGGTCACCTTCGAAGGTTTTCCTTGTTATTCCCATTCATTTCCTTAATGTTTCATCACATACTATCATCTTTAAAGATCCTCTGATATATATGACTAACCCTTTGAAAGACTTGGATATTTGAATTGAATGTAAACCCTTTTATGACCCCATTGCCCAATGTACTTGTGTTCTCTTGAATTTTCTCCCCATCGCCCAAAATCCTTCTCTAATCATTTCTTTACCTTACATTGAACCCTTCTTTCATGTTTCCCAACCAAACAAACAAACAAAATAAAAACCCTTGTGCCCTATAACTAGCCTAATACCTTAACTTGAACTTCAAATATATACATTTTTTTTCCTTTATAGAGAGATCCATCTCTGGATCCAGGAGGGCTAGATCCTGAGATCCCAAAGTGGTTTGATGTTGTCTTGTCATTTGGTATTGCCAAATCTACCAAATCACAGGAACCACAACATAATGGCGACTCCATTGGGGACTTTGAGTAAAACACTCTTTGAACATCTCCAAGAACTCAAAGAAGACCAATTAGCCTCGATTTGGTAGGTAATAACTGTGGTGGATAGTAATTCTTCTTGGAACACTTTAAACCTTCCACCTGGCGACTCCACAGTTCCTAAATGACCAAAAGACTCCACTGGTGATCAGTAGGCTACTGATTATCTTTGTTTTCACAAGACTCCACTGGGAGACCAGTGTCATCACAACATCATCCATACTAAAATAAACACATAGGATTAAGCTTCTTTGTTTAAGGATAGTTTTCCTCTTGAAGGCTATCATATCTGGCTACTTTCCTGCTTTCTTGATCTGAAACTTAACATATCGGCTTCAAGAAAAATACATACTAGAGCTTATCCTGATCCAAATCCCCCTGAAATAGTTGATAATCTAGAGAGAATTATTAGGAATTACCACACCTCTAGGGATCCAACTATTGACCTACCCATTCATAGAGCTAACTCAGCACCTGAAAACTTTACATCTCTATCAGATACTCAATTTGAATTAGATTTACCAAGTGATTTATCAAGAACTAAGTCATTCAATGGTATAGATCAGACAGACTTTGAGCCTCCAATTTCACCACCACATAGTGGTAAACATATTGGTGACAGAGAAACCCCTCCATCCACACTTCCTGATATCCATTTCATTCATATTTGGGTCTCTCTCACCCTAAATATGCTCAACAATTTTTTGCCAGTCCAAGCATTTCTACCATCAATATACCTGATGCTTAAGCTAATCCTTTACCTCCACAAAACACTATCATGGCAGCATGGTATGCCCCCCTAGTGTTGCCACAACCCTTGGTTCCTTTACCCAATGACTATCAATCTAAAATCCCTCATTTCACTGGAAAAGAATCTACCATAGCTCAACAACATGTAGACAGAATGGAAGATGCATTTCATTACATGGAGATAGATGATGAGACCGTTAAGATGAGAATCTTTGCCCAAAGTTTAGGAGGAGAATTAAAAAATTTGTTTAAAGGCTTAGCTCCTAATTGCATGAATGACCTCCCCTCTTTACATCAAGCTTTCATAAACAAATGGGAAGTCAAAATCAACCCTCTCTAAATATTAGTAGAGTATAAAGGTCTTAAAAGAAATCAGGGAGAGAGTGTTCATGATTACTCCACCAAGTTTAACAGTGTCTACAATGCTCTTCCACCCCACATGAAACCTCCCCAAGGAATGGCCTTAGTGAAATATCCAGAAGGCTTCGATGATGACATGGCCGATCAACTAAGGGAGAGAGACTATACAACTCTAGAAGATATGCAGAAGGGAGCTGTAAGTGTAGAGATAAACTTAATTGAAAATAGAGCTAGGATGAGGGCTGAAAAGAAGGTAACCTATAGGGAAGACACCACAGCTTCTACATCTGATCCCAAAATTGATAGTCTAGCCAAAAACATGGAGATGCTAGAAATAATGATGGAGAAAATGGTTGTCCAAGTCAATAATCATAATAGAAATCAGTCTCAAAACCAGAACCAAAACTTTAGGAGAAACACTACCCCTAATAGACAGAGGGATTCTGATCAAAAAATCATACCTCCCTTCCAAGAAAAATTCCCTGATGAAGATGAGGGAATAATAGAAGAATCAGAGGGAACTATTATAAACATGGTGGAAGTGGATAACCAAGATCACACCTATCTCGCAGAATATAACCAGACCTCATACACACATTGGGATGAGGAAGGGTTAGAATCCGAATACTATAGGTTAGGATTCAAGAATGCCATCATGCAGGTCCGAGAGCAATATTATCTCAGAAGCAAAAAAATCCTAGAAGCTCCCAAACCAAAAACCTCTGAAATCACTATTAAGAAAAGACCTGAAAAGACTCCTAAAGGGACTGCTGAAAGCAACAAAACAACAACTGAGAGTTCTGGAAAAAACAAGGACAAAGACATACAAACCACTAATGAACCAAGTCAAGAAACCAACAGCACTAGCATTGCAGCTAATGCTCCTGAAAAAAAGGTTTCAACAAATGTACATAGTGAAAATCAGCAAGCTGATTTTGCAAATAAAACAGTGACCAACAAAATAGAATTGAACATTTCAAAGAGTGAGTTTCCTTTCAATCTACAGAGTGAAATTGCTAAAATCAAAATTTATGTCCCTCTCACTGAGTTGGCCACCCAGGATGCATATAAATTTCAAATTTTGAAAGCTTTAAACTTAGAATAAAATAGTGACTCTATTAACTTAAATGATGATCAACCAGCTCTCTTGTTTGGCCCAAAAATTGAAGGGAAATTTTAGGAAGGAGTAGTGCCTCCTTTCTATTTCAGTCTAAATATCCATGACAAAATCTTACACAATGCTATGCATGACTCAGGGGCTTCACACAACCTCATGCCAAAAGTGATCATGGAAAAATTAGGCCTAGAGATAACTAGACCATATAAGGATTTATATTCTTTTGACTCTAGCAAAGTGAAGTGTTTGGGCCTGATCAAGGATCTCTATGTGAATTTGAACCAAATCCTACCCAAGTGCATGGTAATGGATGTTGTAGTGGCTGATGTACCCCCTAAGTATGGCATGTTGTTGTCAAGATCATGGGGTTCCAAGCTACAAGGTACAATGAAAATGGACATGACATATGCCACTATCCCTGTTTTCAGTCAGCTTAGAAGACTATATAGGGAAGCACGCATGAAATTCATGGTAAGAAGCCCAGAGAAACCAGAAAATTCTCCTCTTTAATTTGTCCATACATACCTAGACTCTTTTATCCTTTACAATGATGAGTTTACAGATGAAAAAGAGCTAGAGAATAAAAATTCAAATAGTGGAATAGAGCCCACAAATCTTGACATAATGGAAGCTCTGGATACAGAGGAAAACGAAGGAGAAACATCTGAACAATCTGCAGAATTAGAAAATCATAACCAAGACTATAAAGAGCAGATTACCCATCAACCTACTAACCTCAGGAAACAAGATGACAGTAGGCATGAAACTGATGAAAGATTTGCTAACAATCCCTTATGGAGCATGAGCTTTGATGGTTCTTGCACTAAAAGGAATGCAGGAGCTGGGGTATGGTTGCACAATATTGAAAAAAATTATGCTGAGAGTCATGCTTTCAAGCTAGATTTAAAATGCACAAACAACATAGCAGAGTATGACGCTCTCCTCTTAGGACTGCATCTATTGAAAAAAATAGGAGCTGAGAGGATAGTTGTTCATGGAGACTTGGAACTGGTCATCAAAAAAATAAATGGAGAGTACACTGCCAAACATCCCAGGTTAAGGGCATATAGAAATGAGGCCATGGATCTGTTGAAATTTTTTGTAGAATATGAGCTTGTGTTTGTCCCTAGAAGTCAAAACATACTTGCAAATGGATTGGCATGTGCTGCTAGTTCATATCAGAGACCACTTAATGACATACAGATCATTTTTCAAACAAAATAAAGACCAACAATACCAGATAATGAAAAATATTGGCAGGTCTTTGAGGGTGACAAACAGATAGAGGATTTCCTACTTTCCAGGAATGAGTTTGAGTTACCTGATTCAAACTCCAATCCCAATGAAAACAGTTCAGATAAAGAGCCCCCTGATGAAGAAAAACCATCCCCTACTGCAGAAATAAACATTAACCAGAGAGTTTGAAAACCAAATATAAGAATACATGAATACAGATAAAGAGGACATAGAGGTACTGCAGTCCAAAGACAAAAACATACCTAGAGGACTAGCACCCCTAGAGGACCTCTTTGATTTTAATGATGTGGCAAAGAAGCCCACTATAGAACCCACTGAATCTGATGTTGAAGAATGCAATATAGGCAGCAAGGATAAGCCTAAAATGATCAAATTATCTAAGTCTTTGCCAGCACATATCAAACAGAAATACATTGATTTATTTAAAGAATTTGTTGATGTTTTCGCTTGGAGATATGAATATTTGAAAGCCTATGACAAAGAGATCATCCAGCATAAGATCCCATTGAAATAAAACCAGAAACCTTTTAGGCAAAAGCTGCGTAGAATAAACCATGTACAATTACCTCTGGTAGAAAAATAAATTAAGAAAATGCATAAGGTTGGAATCATAGTCCCTGTGAGGTTTTCAGATTGGGTATCTAACCTTGTGGCTGTAAGGAAAAAGAAAGGAGAAATCAGGCTATGCATTGATTTCAGAAACTTAAACAAAGCCTCCTTAAATGACGATTACCCTTTACCCAAAATGGAACACATCCTACAAAGGGTAGTTGGTTCTAAGAGGATTTCTCGATTAGATGGCTTCTCAGGGTATATCCAGGTCTTAGTACTCCCAGAAGATCAAATTAAAACAACTTTCACCACTCCTTGGGGCACTTTCATGTATGTGAAAATTCCTTTTGGATTAATGAATGCTAGTGCCACCTTTCAGAGAGCTATGGACATTTCATTCTCAGAAGAAATAGGTCACTTCATTGTAATTTACCTTGATGACATAACAGTTTATTCCAAAAATGATGAAGTGCACCTTAAACATCTGAGAAAGGTCTTTTAGAAATGCAGAAGGTATGGGTTATCTTTAAATCCCAAAAAGACAGTGTTTGGTCTCCAAGAAGGTAAACTTCTTAGTCATATTATATCTAAAAAAGGGATTAAAATAGACCCAAAAAGAGTTGAGGAAATATTGTAGATTATCCACCCAAGAAATATCAAGGAATTGTAGTCCTTTATTGGGAAGATTAACTTCTTGAGGAGATTTATACCCAACCTAGCAGAACTCCTTAGAAACATGACAAACATGCTAAAGAAAGAGGTAGGAGTTAAATGGACTCTAGAAGCAAAGAAGTCTTTTGAATTGGTAAAACATGCACTCACCCGGGCACCAGTTCTCATCAGCCCAGATTTTACTAAATATTTCCTTATATTCTCATTTTCATCAGAACATACTGTGGCTGATGTCCTATTGCAGAAAAATCTAGAGGGACAAGAGCATCCAATTGCATTTTTTAGCAAGGCGCTAAGAGATGCACCTCTGAAATACAATATCATGGAAAACAAGGCCTATGCCTTGGTAAAGGCCTTAAAGGATTTTAGAGTATATATTTTACATTCCCATATTATTGCATTTGTTCCTAACATAGTGGTTAAAGACATTTTGTCATAAGATCCAGATGGAAAAAGAGGCAAGTGGATTGCTATGATATTAGAATATGATTTGGAAATAAAACCCACTAAACTCATCAAGGGTCAAGGCTTAGCACAACTAATGGCTAAATCTAACTTAAAAGCCCTTAACATTAATATGGTAGATGATTTGGATGAACAGGAAGGATTACCAGCTCCCACTGTAGAAGAACAGTTCCAAAACTCACCTTGGTATGCTGATATCTTGTATGTGCTTGTAAATCTTAATGCTCCTCCTAATTTATCTAAGACAAAGGCAAGGTTTTTAAAGTTAAAAGCTAGAAATTATTGCATTTTAAATGAATTTTTATATTGGAAAAATGAAAATGGTTTATTGCTTAAACATTTGCCTGAAGTTGATGCAGAGAGGATCAAGCATGAGTTTCATGAAGGAGAGTGTGGAGGCCACCTCTACTAGAAAACCACTGCCAATAAAATCCTTAGAGTTGGTTATTACTGGCCCACCCTCTTCTAAGATGTCCACAAAAAGATAGTTGCCTACCACAAATGCCAATTTTTTGAGGGCAAAACAAAAATCCTTCCTTTACCTTTACAACCAATCACTGTTGAAGCTCCTTTTCAACAGTGGGGCCTAGAATTCATAGGGGAAATCCATCCAGCTTCATCTGCCCAACATAGATGGATCCTTACAGCCACTGACTATTTCACCAAATGGATAGAGGCCATCCCTTCTAGGAATTCCACAGACTCAGTAATCATAAAATTCCTTGAAGACCATATCCTATCTAGATTTGGCTGCCTTAGGAAAATTATCACTGACAATGTTGTTGCATTTGGTTCCAAAAAGATGATTGATTTTTGTCACAGGTATCAGATTGCACTTGGTCATTCTACTGCTTTTTACCCTCAAGGTAATGGGCTGGTATAATCATCAAATAAGAGTTTGGTTACCATCATCAAGAAGCTGCTGGAAGAAAACAAAAAATCATGGCATAACAAGTTAGTGCATGCTTTATGGGCAGACAGGTTGACAACAAAGAAATCCATTAGAATGTCTCCATATCAGCTAGTTTATGGATCAGATGTAGTATTCCCTACCATTTTGGGAGTACCATTGATAAAATTGGTCCAAGAAATATAGTCAGAAGAAGATAGCACGGTAAGGAGGATCAATCAGACCATACATCTCCAGCAAACAAGGGAAGAAGTCTACAACAAAGCTCAGAAAGTGCAAGAGAACATCAAGAAGTTGTTTGATAAAAGAAGAAAGGCCTGTGATTTCAAAATTGGGGACAAGGTCCTCAAATGGGACTCTAGGAGAGAGGATAAGGGTAAGCATGGCAAGTTTGACAGTTTATGGCAAGGCATTTACATTATTCAGTCTGCAATTGGTCCCAATGCATTCTTTCTACAAGAATTGGATGGTACAGATCTGTTTGGGGGTCCTATCAATGTCAGGATGCTCAAAAATTATTACTACTAATGTTCAAATTAAAGCCTCATTTCCATTGTAAATACCATTGCTCTATTTTGTTTTAAGAAAAAAGAAAAATAAAAAAAAATATAGAATAAAGGTTCAGACATGCTCAAATCTTGAACCTATGAAGTTCCAAAAGAACAGCTCAAATCAGATCAAAACCTGAGCCAGAGAAAGTGAAAGGCTCATTCTAACATGCTCAAAAATTGAACCAACAGAAGAAAAGAAGGAGCAGCTCTAACAGGGTCAAAATCAGAGCTGAAATGAAGAAAGGAAAGTGACTCTAATAAGCTCAAAACCTGAGTCACAAGAAGAAGGAAGGATGCTCTTAAATTTCAGAATTTCAAGCCTTCAAATTTTGTTTTTAATTTCTGCAAAGTTCAATTCAAGTGAAACTTGTCTTTATGCCTTGGACCCACAGCAAATCAGACAGTCTAATCCTGGTTTGGCTGTGTTTCAATTTCTGTTTTAGAATGTAGAGAATGAAGTCTACCAAACAGTTTAATCCTGGCAGATATTAGTTTAGGTAGAGAATCTATGAGTCCAACTGTTTAATCTGGTCTCATGGAGAAATAAGGGTAGAATTAGATTAGTTTTTGCTTTCAATAAAAAGAATGATGAAGAAGGTCTGCAAGTCTAAATGCACCTTGAAGAAAAAATGTTAGTATAGTAGGATGGGTAGGTAGTTGTTTGGGGAAGTATTGCTGCTGATATAATGCTTTCATGTTTGTAGAAGCTGATCAAAGAAAAAATATGGTCAAGGATCAGGCTTTGGCCTACTTCCAAATATTATTTATGAGATTCTTGACATCATCAAGAAAATTCCATCCCCATGTGGAGCCACTGTTAGCCACCTATAATATTTTGTCAAAGCAAAAAGGTGGCTAAATCTGTTCAAGCCTCCAAGTGAAAATTTCCCTTGAAAATTTATCATTCTTGAACCCTTGTGATGTCGTCATCCTTTAAAGAATCTTCACTATTGTTTCCATTGAAGAACTCTGCTGTTTATGAAAGAAACTGTTATCAAAAGGCCTCTGAAACTGCCCATTTTCACTTATTTCACCTCATTTTCATGAAGCCCTCTTTCCATTTTTTAAACCCCCATTTCCCTCTAAAGGCCTCCAAAATCCCTCTAAACCTCTAAAAATCCCCTTTATAGGTTTAAAACACCCCTTTTCCCCTTTATCGAAAGCCAAAAAAACCCCCAAAAACCTTCATTTTTGGCCTAAAAACACATTTTTTACACTAAGGCCTTAAGCCCCTTTCGGCCTTGGCCCTAGCCCCTTTTCTACTCATGACCGGAGCCATAACCAGGCACTAGACCTTAATCGCTAATCACAATCTGATTTTCCATTTTCCCGACTTTTCTTTTGTTCTTCAAATTTTCCAATGCGATGAGCTTTTTCTCCTCCGATCGCCGATGCGATCTGGACTGTTGATCTCTCCCAATCCAATGGCCAGGATCTCGTCGCGCTCCATCACAAGCCCTCCATAATTTCCCCTCCAACTTAATCCTGACCGTTGATCTCTTCCGATCTGACTCCCAGTGCTTAATCGCATCGCGCAAACACAACCTTCCCTTTTTCTTTCCCGATGCGATGAGCCCTCTCCTTCGATCTTCCGATCTAATCTTGACCGTCGAATCTACAAGAACCGATGACTGAGATTTGATCACGCTCCACTTATGAGCCCATCACCAGCGCCCGCCGATTTAATATTGACCGTCGAGCATCCTTCCGATCTGACGGTTAGCGCTGCATCGCATATCGCAAATCTAGTCTTCCCTCTTTTCTTTTCCTCTGATAGTCCGAGTCCCCGATTTGATCTTGACCATTGAATCCACAAGAACCAGCGGCCAAGATCTCATCGCACTCTGCGTATTCCTTTCCCCTTTTCACTATTCCGTTGATCCCTGATTTAATCTCCACCGTCGATCTTGCTCCCGATCGGATGGTCAACACTTAATTGCACATCGCGAATCCAAAGTCCCGTTTGTTTTTTCGCCTCCAATGTGCGATCGCCGATTAGATCTCCACCATCCATTCCTACAGATCCGACGACCCTCGTCTTTTCGCTCGTTCACTTACCCAGTTCAAAACTCTGCTTTCTCTTTTGATCTCAACCGTCCGATCCGCGGATCTAATGGTCCTAATTCAACCCCGCATACCTTTTAACCATGCAGCTTTTGACCCATCGCATTTCTTTCGCACCGTCAGATCTAAGGCCCCAGATCCAACGGTCACCATGCAATATCACGTAACTTTTTCTCCCGAAGTTTAACGCTTCAAAATTGTGCGATATAAGCGGTTTTAGAATTCCACGTGGCATTCAGTGTATGATATCGTGTTTTTTTGGCCAAAATCTGAAACCACTTGAAAGTTGCGCGAAAACCATTCTCGGTTTTGCTTTACTACCCACCCTCTGCAAATTTAGCTTTTAATCCTGACTGTCAATCTCTAAGATCGAACGGCCCACATTATATCGCATTTTCATTCATCCACCACTCATCGGACCTTCCAAATAACCCCGTCGAAAAATCTCCACCATTGATCTCTTTCATGATCTGACGACCCTCGTTTAAGCTTCCTCCGTACTCCCGGTCCCACCACCAAATGTCCCTGTTTCCTCTCATTTCGCCTTTTTCCTATGTATTTTCCCTAGCGTAAACTTTTGCGTTTTAACACTAAAAGTCATTTTTCACACCTAATTCAGTCTAAACCCTAGTTTCTTGGTGTTGCGCCATATAACCTTTCTCCACCACATATGCTTTCTCTGCGCTCGCTCCTCCACCTCCACTAAAGCCTTCTGAAGCAGTTTTAAGCCCCCGCGCAGGATTTCATAACATGTTTATCATGTTTTGCAAGTTTCAAAGGGGGTAAATTCACACTTCTTTCATAGTCATAGCTATGGTGAAAGACCATCATAGATCCGAAGATCACTGAAGAAGAAATCATATTAAAGGCATGATATTGAAGATTAATAAGCCAAATCCACTGTCAACGCAGATTAAATACAAATCATTGACCATAGTAGCGCAAAGGACATATCAGCAGGACATTCCTTTTACTGAAGAGAGGACTAAATCACTACTACCCATCCTCTATTCTTCATCAAGCTCTAGAGCAATTACTATTCTGATAAGAAGTCCTAAAAACTGCCAATGCATTAGTTACAAAGTATGGAAGACCTGAAAGGTAAATCTTCATCATTTCTTGTCTCAGAGTACAAACAGAGTACTTCCAGCTAGAAATTACTTCATGGAACATACCCTCGGAGTTATTATCAAACTGATGAAGCCCAATTCATCTAAGAGTACTGAAAGTCAATGTAAAGATATTAAAACAGAATGGGCTTCAAAATACACTTCTCCCTCTGTTTTAATGAATCATTTAAGTTCTATCTACCACTACTATCACTCTTTCGCCTATAAGAACTCATAAGAAATACATTGTAAATGTTGGTCGATTATTGAAAAACACTGATTGCCAGCTATTTCACTGAGTTAGAGTTCTATGCGTAGAAGATTTTAAATAGACTGGGAGATGATTTCTAGATGATATCAAGCTATTGGACAAGGATGTATGTGATTGGTTTTTCTCTTCTAATATGACAAGCATGTTCATTGGATCCTGATCTAAATCGGTGGTGATGTGTTCTATCTTTGTTATTGTTTTCCCTTTGTTATACATCATGTTTCATTTTCTCTGATAAGAATCAGTAATTTTAGCTTAGGATATACTGCTGCAAGTACCCTAATGCTTCCTGCACTTTCTTATCTTCAATGTTTTCTGCTATTTGTGTATCTAAGAAAAAATTCAACATAATTTAACCAGTATAGAAGTTGGTTTGTCTATGCTTACTTATTTATGAATTTAGAGTTTGTTTCTTGGATGTTCTTGTTTGGTTTCAGCTGAAAGAATTGGGAAACTGGGAGATTTAGAGTTAGCCCTGTCCCCTAGGTTCCTTTTCCAACAGTTAGCCTTTCTAAGATCCTGTTGAGCTGAATGCCGAAAGCAGAGAAGGTTCAAAGTCTTTCTCTGATCTTAGAATTCACTCTATGTTAAAATTAATTTTTTTCTATTGTCTGAAAGTAGTCAGGAGGTTTTCCTTGTTGTTCCCATTCATTTCCTTAATGTTTCATCCCATACTATCATCTTTAAAGATCCTCTGATATAGATGACTAGCCCTTTGAAAGCCTTGGATATTTGAATTTCAGGTAAACCCTTTTATGAGCCCATTGCCCAATGGACTTGTGTTCTCTTGAATTGTCTCCCCGTTGCCCAAAATCCTTCTCTACTCATTCCTTTACCTTACATTGAACCCTTCTTTCAGTTTTCCCAACCAAACAGACAAACAAAACAAAAACCCTTATGCCCTATAACTAGCCTAATACCTTAATTTGAACTTCAAAGATATACATTTCTTTTCCTTTATAGAAAGATCCCTCTCTGGATCCAGAAGGGCTTCCTGAGATCCCAAAGTGGTTTGATGTTGTCTTGTCATTTGGTATTGCCAAATCTTCCAAATCACAGGAACCACAACACATGGGAGGAAGACCTTGAGGGATCTACATCAGATCAGACATATTTAAGCCTTATACACTCATGTACTTCAGTGTTTCAGTGGTTATTCATTAAATTACTGAATATCACATTTTGTTTGCAGAGTGTTTGACAAGAAACCCTTGCCAGTTTCTTTTGTATTTTGTATAAGGAGATTAGATCTTTGTTTTCCAGCACTTTTAATAAATATATGAGTAGATCTAATTGTTTCCTTCATTTTTGAGTGTAAACCCTCTCTTAGACTGCGCAGTCACTTATGCAGCAACTCCGGTATTTTGCAGTCTTGGGGTTTTAGCACTTTTTGGCAATCCTAGGTGTGGGAGATCTATTTAACCCACCTAGTTTGCTTTGTTTAAACTCTAATCTTGGATTTAGATTGTATATTGATTAATTTATGGGATCCAAGGGTCCATTTCAGTGTTTTATTGCAAATTTTGCTGGAAATGCATTTTTAGTGCATGATTCATGAGTTTTCCCTAATTTGGAATATTACATGCCCTCAAATGAAACGACCCGACCCGAACGCGTTTGGGTAGGTGCCCTCACACGGAGCAACACGAAGTGCATGAACAAATAAAGGCACAAGGGAGAAAACGGAAAATGGGCCGCACGAACATGAAAAAGGCACCCGTGCGGTCACAACTTAGCAAATTTGATATGGCCGCTCTCAAACGAAACGACCCGACCCGACCCAAACACGTTTGGGCGGGCACCCTCACATAGCGTGCCCAACCGAACGAAGGCACAAGGGAGAAAATAGCAAATGTACTGCATGAATGTGCACAAGGCACCCCTGTAGTCAAAACTTACCAAATTTGATATGGCAACCCTCAAACGAAATGACCCGACCCGAACGCATTTGGGTGGGTGCCCTCACACGGTGCGACATGGCCCACACGACCGAACGAAGGCACAAAGGAGAAACTGGCAAACCGGCTGCATGAACTTGCACAGGGCACCCGTGCGGTCACAACTTAGTAAATTTGATACAGGTGCCCTCAACCGAAACGACCCGACCCAAACGCGTTTGGGCGGGTGCCCTCAACCGAAACAAACGGACCCAAAAGTGTTTGGGGAGGTGCCCTCAACTAAAATGACCTGACCTAAATGGGTTTGGGGGGGCGCCCTCAAACGAAATGACATGGCATACCTGACCGAACAAAGGCATGAGGGAGCAAACGGCAAACGAGCTGCGTGAACGTGCACAGGGAACTCGTGCGGTCACAACTTAGCAAATTGATATGGTTGCCCTAAAATGAAACAAGTCGACCCGAATGAAGGAATTTGGGTGGGCGCCCTCACACGGCACGCCTGACTAAATAAAGGCACAAGGGAACGGATATCGAAAGTGAAGACTACGAAACTCGGTTAACATTTCTTAAAAACAATTGGTTAAAATCTAAGGGAAATTACAATGTTTACTGTCATCTCTCTTACGACGTTTATTCAACACGTCAGAATACCAACGCTTATCCTTTAATCATCGCAAGACCGATGGTTATCCTTTGCTCGTCACAATACTGACGGTTAAGCTAAAATACATTGCATTACCGATAATTGCTTTAAATGTCTAAATAGCGACGTTTTCCCCAAACCACTGTCGCACTACCAACGCAAGTCATAGAAACGTCACATGTCCGACGTTGCGTCCCTAAACATCGTAACACTGATGATTTCCCTAAACATCGAAAGAACGATGATGTTCCTAAACGTCGGTATAGCGACGGTTGTGGGTGGGATTTGAAAATGTGATAAAAATTGGGGAAATTTCCGACAATAAGTCAAAAGTGTCGGAACTAAAGTGTCGAAATTTTGACCAAATTTACTAGTGGCAATTACTTAATAAATTGGGTGCCAAAAGAATTATTTTGCAGGGAGATTCAGAATTAATCATCAAACAAATTAAAGGAAAATATGTTGCTAAACACCCTAGATTAAGAGCCTACAGAAATGCAGTGCACCATTTCTTAGATACTTTTATGGAATATGACCTAGCAGTAATTCCAAGAAGTCAAAATGTTATAGCTGATAGTCTTGTTGTTTCCACAAGTACTTGTAAAATTCCTCACTCGAAAAAACCACACACAATTGAAATAAAACATCAACCTGTAATACCAGATAACATGTGATACTGGCAAGTTTTCATAAATGACCAACAAATTGAAAATTTCTTACTGTCAAAAGAGGAGTTTGAGGAAACTCAGTTAGATTTGAATAATCAGGAAAAAAATCAAATAAAACCAGAAGATCATGTAGAAAATCAAATAGATGTATATAATCCTTTGGTAAACTAGTGTGGTAGATTAGATGTCAATAATAATTTAGATGAAAGTGTGTCTAAATTAGAAATTCATGAAATAGATTCTGAAAAAGAATATTTTGAAATTCTTCAACTAAAAGATAACATTTTTCCCTGGGGATTAGCTCCAATAGAAGACCTTTTTTACTTCAATGATGTAGCAAGGAAGCCTAAAATTGAGCCCATAGGAGTAGAAGTTGAGGAATGCAACATAGGTACTGAACAAAACCAAAAGATGATTAAGTTGTCAAAAACTTTACCTATTATCACCAAACAAAGATATATAGCCCTATTCAAAGAATACATTGATGTTTCTGCTTGGAATATGAGGACCTGAAGGTTTATGACTCTAACATCATACAACACAAAATTCCAATTAAAGAAGAAAAAAAATCTTTCAAACAGAAACTTCGAAGGATAAATCCAGTTTTGTTACCCTTAGTTGAGAAAGAAGTTAAACAAATTTATGATGCTAAGATAATTGTCCCTCTCATATATTCCAAATGGGTGTCAAACATAGTACCAACCAGAAAGAATACTGGAGAAATCAGGTTGTGCATTGATTTCAGAAATCTGAATAAGGTTTCTCTAAAAGATAACTATCCCTTACCCAAAATGGACCATATCTTCCAAAAGGTGATAGGATCAAGTGGGATATTATTACTAGTTGGCTTCTCTGGATATAACCAAGTTTTGGTTGATCCATAAGATCAAGATAAAACAACTTTTACCACTCCATGGGGCACTTTCATGTATGTGAAAATGTCTTTTGGATTGATGAATGTTGAGGCTACCTTCCAAAGAGCAATGGACATTGTCTTTTCAGAAGAGATTGGCCTCTTTATTGTAATCTAGTTGGATGATATAACTGTGTATTCAAAATATGACAAAGAACACTTGAGACATTTGAAACGAGCCTTTGAGAAATGCAGAAAAATTGGGATATCTTTAAATCCTAAGAAAACACTATTTGGCCAGGAAGAAGGAAAATTGTTAGGAAATATCATATCAAAATATGGATTTAGAATTGACCCTAAGAGAAATGAAGCAATCCTAAATATCAGTCCCCCAAAAAACATTAAATAACTTCAATCCTTCATAGGTAAAATAATTTTTGTAAGAAGATTTATTCCTAATCTTGCTGAACTTCTTAGAAACATAACCAATATGCTCAAGAAAGACTCTGAAATCAAATGGAGCATAGAGGCTAGGAAATCTATTGACATGGTAAAACAGGCATTGACAAAAGCACCAGTGTTAATCAGTCCAGACTTTTCTAAATATTTTATAATATTTTCTTTTGCTTCTAAGAATACTGCTGCAGTTGTTTTACTGCAGAAAAATAGTGAAGGATTTGAGCAGCCAATAGCCTTCTTCAGCAACGCTTTAAGAGATTCTTCTCTCAAGTACAACATCATGGAAAAACAAGCCTTTTCACTAGTCTAAGCAATTAAATATTTTAGAGTTTACATTCTGCATTCGCATGTAATTGGTTATGTACCTAATATATGGTAAAGGATATCTTAATGCAAAATGGACCAGATGGAAAAATAGGAAAATGGATTGCAATTATTTTTTAGTATGATCTGGAAATAAAACCTACCAAAATAATTAAAGGACGAGGACTTGCCTAACTTATGGCTGAGTCCAATTTTCAAGCTCTAGACATAAACTTGGTGGCAACTTTGGATGATCAAGAGGAGCAGGCAACTCCACAAATCAATGAAGAATTTTTAAATTCTCTCCAGTATGCAGACCTTATTTACATATTGTTCAATTTAAATGCTCCTCCCGGTCTTACAAAAACTAAAGCTATATTTTTGAAATTAAAGGCAGTAAAATTTTGCATCATTGATAATTCCCTTTATTGGAAAGATTCTGGTGGCCTATTACTGAAATATTTGTTGAAGAATGATGCAGACAATATTATGCATGATTTTCACGAAGGAGATTGTGGTGGCCACCTGTATTGGAGGACTACTTCTAATAAAATTCTCAGGGTTGGTTTTTACTGGCCCACCCTTTTTCATAATATCCATAAGAAAGTCACAACCTGCCATCAATGTCAAATTTTTAAAGGTAAAAAGAAACTTCTACCCTTGCCACTAAAGCCCATTTATGTCGAAATCCCATTCCAGCAATGGGGTTTGGATTTCATAGGTGAAATACATCCTCCTTCCTCTGCCCAACACAAGTGGATTTTAACAGCTACATATTACTTCACTAAGTGGATAGAGGCCATCCCTTCCAGAAATTCCACTGATATTGTTATTACAAAATTCCTTGAGACTAATATCTTTTCCAGATTTGGTTTCCCAAGGAAAATCATCACTGACAATGTAACAACCTTTATGTCCAAAACGATTATTGAATTCTGTGATAAATATCATATTTATTTAGGACATTAAAAAAAGTATTATCCACAAGGTAATGGACTGGCTGAATCATCCAATACAAGTCTAGTAAACATCATCAAGAAATTATTAGAACAGAATAAAAAGTATTGGCACAATAAGTTAATCAGTGCACTTTGGGTTGATAGGCTTACTACTAAGAAGTCCATTGGCATGTCACCATACCAACTTGTTTATGGGATGGATTTTTTCTTTCCATCGTCTCTAGCACTGCCAGTGATGAAGATAATGCAAGAGTTACAATTGGAACCAAATGATGCACTCAGAAGGATCCATCAAACCATTCAGTTGTAGAAAAAAAGAGAAGAAGTGTATAACGAGTCACAACTCATCCAGGAAAATATCAAGAAAATATTTCACAAAAGGGCAAAGGCAACTGATTTTTCTATTGGTGACAAATTTTTAAAATGGGATGCAAGGAGAGAAGATAAAGGGAAGCATAACAAGTTTGATAATCTATGGATGGGACTATATATTATAAATGCTCTTAGAGGTGACTGTGCGTTTTTTTCTCATAGATATGAATGGAACAAAGTTACCTAGTGGTCCTGTAAATGGCATGACATTGAAGCATTATTTCTCTTAGTCTAAATATTCTTTTACATCATTGTAAATATCATAGTCAACATAGATTGGATTGGATGTTTCCCGCAGAGAATGCCCTAAGCCATGGTCAACAGACCATCATAATATTTTTTGAAGCAAAAAAGGAATCAGATTACATATTGCTCATATGTGTAGATAGATAAGGCTACTGATTACAGGTTCTTGACACTTCAATGCATGGAAGTGTCATCCCCAGCTAGAGCCATTGTTAGAGTCCTATATTTCATAAGATCTCAAGTTGACTGAGTTTATTCTATCAATCAAATTTATTTTGTAAAATGATTTCCAATTTGCAAATATTTTTTTTTAAAAAGAAGAAGTAAATAACATAAAAAATCAAAAGAGGGTATATGTTAAATATATATAGAGAGAGTGTGAACCCCATCAAAAAGAAGAAAAATAATAAATTCTGAAAGTGTTGCACCTCCAAATGCAACTACTCTTAGTTTATCTTATTTCTGAAAATAAATTGTGTGCAACTTGTTTAAAATGCCACAATAGTTCAATAAAATAAAATCATATAGTTTAATCATGATTAAATTAAGTTTAAATTGCTTGTTTATAGGTAGTGAAAAATAATTTGTCAAATTGTTTAACCTTGACAGATTAATTAGTTAGGTAGAAAATAAAAATTGGTTCAATAATTTAATATGAACCAAGGGAGGTGTTGTAACATTATTTGTTTTTTATAAGTTAGAATGAGTAGTTAAATAATTTTCAAAATGATAAGGTAGGATATGAATGCAAAAGAATGAAAAATTAAAAAATGTTAAGAAAATTATTATTTTTGTAGGCATCCATGTTAATAAAATGTTAGGTGTTAGATGCTCTAAATAAAGAAGGCGAAATAAAATGTTAGGGAAGCAAGAAAGAAAAGGAAAACTTCATTCTGTTTTAAAAGATATGATTGGCTACTAGTCTAAATTCACCTATGGAAAAATTTATTTGTATGGTTTAAATCCTGATTATAAATTCATATCCTAAAGTTTTAAACCATAACAATATATCCCCGCCATAATTTCATTTCATTCCATTTCCCCTAAATCATTAAAGCATACCATTTATCCATTTTCATTTTCATTTTCCCTAAGTCATTTCCTTTTTATTTCATTACTGCACATTCAAATTGCTTTTCGCATCGACCAAATTGAAAAATCCTTTAATTTCTGTCTCCTACAAACCTTCTGAAATGTGATAAGCGATGATAGTGGGACCCATTCACCTGCCGCGCGCAAAAGAACCCTATCCCCCCTCCTTACCTTTTCGCATTCGCACTCCAGAACCATTATCATTCTTCCGAGTTTGAGTAAAATGAAGGCTGGTATTCATCGCGCCCAGATCCAATGGAAACCCGGAAGCACAAATTGCACGAGATTTATACCAAGGAGTGCCCCCGCAAGAAGTCTCGTTAAATCCGCTCACCCTCAAATTGATGGTTGACATGATCTGCAGGAACACTCCCTTCAAATTCCAAAAAACCGTTGAAGTGCCCCCGTGAGTGGTTTTAGGTTTCAATAAAGGACATTACGTAGTGATAGCTGGAGCCCATTCCCTTTACTTTTAAATTAGAGAAAGAAGAGAAATGGTGTATTTTCCTTAAAAGAACTTAAGGGTTTTGAAGGAGGCGCAAGAGGAAAATAGGCAGTCAGGATCAAAGCGCAGAATTGAAGCAGAGAGATGGACAATGGAGATTAAATCGCAATTTTCAAAGGATAAGTGCGAAGGTAAGTGTTAAAATCGCTGAAGCACGATATGCGATGTGGTGGGACCCGATTGCAATCGCAAATCGCAAATTTTTCAAGATAGGCATGGGAAGTAAGTGTTAAAAGCACCGAAGTGCGATGTGCGATGCCAAGTGGGACCCGATCACAATCGCAAAGTTTACAGGATAGGCCTGGGAAGTAAGTGTTAAAATCAACTAAGTGCGATGTGCAATTCCAGGTGTGAACCGATCACATAGCGCACAACGCAAGTTCTAAAAGATAAGTGCTAAAGAAAATTTAAAAATAGTGAAATGTGAAGCGCGATATTGGCATGGATGCGATGCAGTTCCAAGCTGAAATCTACATAATTTCAACTCCGGGTATATGGGTTTTTTACAATGTTTTGTTTAAAAAGGGGTCAAACACGGCAGAAAGGACTCGGGTAGCAAGTAGACACCATGAGTCAAGACAGGCAAAGGGTGTTCATACAACATATTTCGCCACCACAACACTCAATTTTCTAGCACAGTACTAAAAAGGTGGTGACTCAGCAACAGTCTTCCAGCAGAACAGGGCTAGAAATGCAGATGCACTCCTTTTGGATCGATTTATTTCCTTTCAGTTCATTTTGAGAAATTATAGATTGCCTTGTCACACAGGCATTGATTGTAATTTATTTTTATTTTTTACATAAATACTTCAGTTTTGGAAGTATCAAGGGTCGATTGATTGAGATTAGAATTAATTTTCTCTTTTGGAGTACTGTAAGCTTTTTCAAAGCACCGGAGCATCAATAATAATCAGACCATTCACAGGATTCTTGTGGCTTAAATACTGGGGATGTGTTTTCTCTATTATTTTGTTTCCTTGTTATCTTTCATTGTAATCATCCGAACTCCAATTGTAAAGCAGAAAGCATGATGAATAGGGTTTACTGTTGAGTACCTTATTCTAGCCGCGTTTACAATCATAATGTTTTCCACTGAAGGCCAAACTAAATAATTCTTAATTGCTCTTTAGTTTTGCCGAAACATTTTCATCTTTCTATCATAATCCATTTATAAATTCGAAAGATCCAGTAATTATTCCTAGCTTGCCCTATGTTTATTCTGTGAAAAATTGATGCAACTATCGAGTTATATTTTGATTCCATTGCCCAATAGACATTAATAAATTGAATACAATCAATTTTCCAAAATCCAAAACAAAACTCAAAACCCAAGTACAATCATAACTAGCCTAAAAACTTATCCAAACAAAGTTAAAACTTAAAGAGAGAGCCCTCTTTGAAACTGGCATGGCTAGATCCCAGTTTCCAAAATTGATTTGATGTTGGCCTATGTGATTAGTTCTCACAATATCTAATAAATTACAAAACACTAACACATGTCACAGTACTCCAAAATTTTATTTTATGTGATACATCTCACTTACTCAAACTTTCCTTTGTCACAACATATTACTTAACTCCAATATTTTTTCCATATGACACGTCACGCTTCTCATATTTTCCCTCTTTCAGTGTATTATAAAGAAAATTTCGTGCATGTGTAACATATTACATGGACAAAAATTTTAGAGGGGTGCAATGTGTGGCACTAAAACTTTTCTTTGATATAATCACATTTTCCTAAAGTATATCACAGCCAAAAATATTTTAGGTATGATACACAATGCTCCAAAAACCTGTCACACCCAAAATTAAGAAAGGCGTGGCATATGCATTTTCTGAAAAAAACTCATGGAAAAGGTTTTAGTAGACCAATTCAAAATAAATGCTTTACGTTACTATAGTAATCCATTGGGGAAAATAGCTAAAATACATAAAAATATAAATAAAAATATATAAACCTATAAAAAAAACTACCTGAAGTAGGCACTGAACAACTTCTTTTATTTTAGAATTATATATATAGATAATCCGAAATTATTATTTTGAACATAAAATAAATATTTTGTACCATTTTATTAAATACGTATACAACCTTTCATAAGAAATATATAACTAAAAAATATATTCCCATGATATTTAATATTATTTTGACTTAAAACATACACCCTTGTGTAATGGCCTTATCTTTAAAATAACTTATTCATAACAATTCCTCTTCACCTTCAATGTCCAATTCCAGTTCCTAAGTTAGTCTCCCCTTAATGAATTTATTAAGAAGAGGAGACCTCATGTGTGAATCAGATTTTACAATTATAAGTATTAGACATTAAGCATAATTTTTTTAATTATATTTTTAAATAACCTTGATAATTGTAAAACATTTCGGAAGTGAGTTGAGAGGTTTACGGGTGGGATGACCTTTTTAATTATTCCTTTTTAACTCAATTTAGTTACCACGTATCTTACCACTCCTCCATGTGGATCTGAATTTTAATTATTCTCTATTTCATGCAATATAATGTGTGAGAAATAAATGGAAATGAATTGAGGATATTTTTAAGAATGTTATATATATAGTTTCTTTGCTATGTAGATTTAATGTGTGAGAAATAATTAAAAATGTTTGGAGAATAGTTTTGAATATATATATATATATATATATATATATATATATATATATAAAATGTGCTAGAAATAATTGGAAATGTTTTGAGGATATTTTTGAAGATGAATATTATTTGAGTTATATATATATAAATAAATAAGTGATAAATTATTATTTTAAGTGGAATGATTTTTATTGGATTTAAGAATAAAGATTATAAGAATATAAGTTTTAAAGGTAAAGAATGTTAAATATGAGGTTATATGAAAGTTGTATGTTTTGAGAAAAATATTTTGTTAAGTACGAATGAAAAAATTACTAAATTTAAATGTTGGAATATGTTTTTAGAGAAATTCTAAAGAGAAAGTGAATTTTTTGGATTTTCTTGCATTATAAAGGTCTTAGTTTTATCCTTTGAGGAAGGAGATGACAACAAGGCTATGAACATGTAAATCAAACCACATCTTAGTCTGCATTTTATTCCAACAAACCCTTAATGGAGATGAGGTGGATACATGAATTTTACAACTTTGATTTAGAAAGAGACATTGTCCTTACTAGTGCTCATGATGAATTCCCATACTTAATTTTATTAAAGGATTCACTAACCCTACATCCCTTGATTGAGTAGAAAATTGTCCAAAAGAAGAATTTTATATATGTGTGTGTCTGTGAGATCCTTAATTAGGAAATATATATTTAAGATCCTTAACTAGGAGAGGAGATGTAACAATCATTAGTATATTTGTAGAAATTATTTAGGGGTTAGTTTTAAATATAAATATCATAATGGTGATTTTTTTTTTCTTTTTATTCCTTCTGTAAATCAAGGTTCTATCCACTCATCAAAAAATAAGTAAATCAGTATCAAAATGCGGGTAGTCTCATCCCGACTAGGTTTGTTGACTATCACTAGCAGTAGATGGCAAATAAACAAAAGTACAACTAGGGATACAGTCCATAACTTAGTAGGCCAAAAAAAAAAACACACTGCCCCAGCTGTGTGTGTGTGTGTGTGTGTGTGTGTGTGTGTGTGTGTGTGAGAGCTACAATTATTGGCCCTGCCCGCGGGACGCAGGAGCCCACGCCATGCCCCCCCCCCCCCCCCTCTGTGTGTGTGTGTGTATATACCATGTTCTTTCCTTCTCTTTTTTTTTCTGACCAAGACACCAATCGGGTCCTCGACACCCTTCGAGAAACATTGCTGACCAACAGTACCTGTACGCCCAGAACAACGTGTCTTACCTCATCCACTGGTGCTGCTCCCTCGCATCACACTTCCCAACTTCCCAATTCTCATTGCTCTCCCACTTCAAGTTTCTCTCGAGCATCCCCTGCCACCACAGACCCCCGTGAATTCTTGTCCCATGCTACTAGCGGTCCTACCTTCCCGCGTGGGGCATTTGGACGCTTGACCTACCACGACCACCTTCAAATCCTTACACCACCCCCCTCCTAGCTGAAATTATTTTTGACTTGGTTGTGGAGAAAGAGTTTTGTAGCATGGGTTGCATTATAACAGAGACATGAACACTGGCTAACAATGTTACCACCCAATTCACCAAAGCTTTAATGTGAGAAGCTTTCAACCCCGAGTTTGCACAATTATTTTGATGGTGAGGAAATGTCGATCCAATATCTCCAACTCAAAGAGTTATAAATAAGATCACTAATAGGAAGCACACCAAGCAAACAAGAATATTGCTAGTGCCTCTGTCAAAGGAAGCAATAGGAAACAAAGACGCAAACCAGGCAACAAGACAACTAACCACCAACCCAGTAGGCACGAACACCCCTGATAACGGGAAACCATAAACACCTTAGTACAATTATCCCCCCACCAACCCAAATAAATTCACCGAGCAATGGGTCGCAGGCAAGCACAAAAAAGTTACGAAAAATACAAGACCCGAGAAGAAAATTGGTTGACAAGATACATAGATGGCCTCACAAATGTAGGAGGAGTCTAATAAGAGAATTGACAAGCAACACACAAAAGGGATCAAATTCAGGCATGATAACCAGACACTGATCACTTAAACCTATAAAAGAAACTGGAAACCACAAGTCAACCACACACACAAAAGGGAACTTAGCGTTTTTATAACTTGAATGTTGGAGAGGAGACGCCGACTACAAAATCACCACTAGTCCCATACAGGCCACTGACCAGAGAAACTAGTAATACCACCTAAGATCAATCCTGGAACATCAAACCACCAAATGATTTTATCATAATACCAAACCTAGAGATAAACGATCACCCTATACAAACGTCTCGCACCCTCTTGCAATACTGATGAGACTGATTGAAAATTTTCACTCTATGCCTTAAATTCCCTTGTACTGCTAATGCGTTGGGAGGATGATATGACCATCTTCCTAGTGTTCAACATCATAAACCATGTGTTCGAGTGTCCTCAATCTTCGCCACCCCCATTGGGGATGCTTCTTCTAAAGACACTATCCTATTGAACTCATCAAGATGGGAGTTTTGTGAGTTGAAAGGCCAGTCATTGAGAAAATTCTGACCTTGGTGATAACTACCCCATTTACCTAACCTATCAGCCACCTGATTCCATTCACTACACACGTGCTTCGTGACTACATAATCAAATAAGGGAAGCCAGGGATGTATAGGTTCTCCAATAAGCTCAAGTCTCTAGATTTTGATCACCTTATATTGGGGTCCCCATTAATAAACTTTTTCAACATAGAAATTGCAATTTTGGAGTTCCTAGGGACCTGTAATTTTTCCAATCTGATTTTGGCTACAATTTGGAGCCCTTTATCCAATGCGAGGAATTCATAAAAATTATTGGTAGAGCTATCACACGAGCCCACAAATTTTTTTATGACTTTCCCCTTATCATTACGAATTAAACCACCCAGACCATCTAGACCAGGGTTTCCTTTAGACACACCATCAAAGTTGAGCTTAAAAAACCTAGGTGGGGGGAAGAGAAAGGTGTCAGGCGAGATTCCCCTCATGGAGGGCAGGCAAGCGGGGCACAAAGTAAGAGAATTTTGGTTGAGAGCCAAGTCCTTCAGAATGTCATTCTCCCTTCCCTCATCTTTCCAATCTGTTATCATAAAATTGCACTTGATTGACTTCTAATCAGACAACTCTATCTAACTGTTTCAAACTAGCTTGTGACTGAAGCTTAGCCTCTTCAGTCAAAGATGGATCTCTTAAAGGGGTTTATGATTTTAGATAATTATGAAACTAGATGGATAAATCTATTTGAAAAGTAACTTTATTTTGACGTATGTAGGTTGAAAAGAATATAGGTCTGCAACCATTGGGCTTACAGAGTCAACAAATCAGTATATTCAGTGGCAAGGTTTATTGACAAGGAAGCTGAGGCAGATGAGAGTTTTTAAAAAAGGAAAATCACACATAGAACATAGGGAAACATAGTCATTTCATCAATAAAGGAAGTCAGAGCATAAACATATGAATTATGAGTAATAAAGATGAAATATACTACAAGTGGTACACATAAAAATATAGATCATAAAGGCATTAAAAACTCCATGAGAATCCTAGGTCTGTCAAGAACAAGTCCTCTGTATTACTAATATAAGACAACTTACATAAAGTAGCAGTAGTGCAAAAAAACTCCAACCCCTTACAACTTCGATAATATTCCTTTAAATAGACCTTCTTACATCAGAGATGGTCTGCCTCTTGGCTAGATTCATTGAATCATTCTAATGACACCTTACATAACATAAAAACATGTCTTTTAATCAGAAAATGACTGCTATACTCTAAAACAATCCTTTTCCTAATAGGACTCAAACTCCTATTTATTACATCAAACTATCTTATCTCTTAAAACAGTTACATATCTGACAACTAAGCCTCACATGTTCGAATAAGCTATGACATAGCTCATCACTGCTTGACATCTTAAATATCCTCCTCAACATATGGAAACAAATCCTATTTTTCAGGAAAACATGACCCTATCTTCAACAAAGGCTTCAGCTGATGAGTTGTCTTCATTTCATGGTCTTCAAGTCATAAATATTTGGTGGCAAGGTCCCTTGATCTGTTGGATGTGTCCACCAGTTCAAAACTTCTTCTAAACTGCTCAAAAACCTTTAAAAACATCTCGCTACGAAAACAAAGTAGTTTCGTAGTGTGCTTTCGTAGCATCCAAAAAATTACTTTTAAACTCAAAATTTCTGCTTCTTTGCTATTCCATAGTGTTCATCATGACCTGACACATCATCACTACCATTTCCCCTCCTTGAAAGCTGAAAAAAGTGGTTTTAGAAGCAAAACGAAAGCTACAGAAATTTTCGTAGCATTTTCCTGGCTTCAAGTTTAGGAAACGCTACGAAATTGTGGAAAACTGTGTAATTTCCAGATTTTGACCCTGTCTCAAAAAGGTACATTCCAGCTGTAGAAACTTGGTTTTCAAAATTTCATTATCCTCTTAAAACATAATCAAACTAAACTTGAGAGGCTTGAGGTGTTTCCTCTTCATTAATTATGAGTTGAGATATGGGTTCCTCAACTACAGTCATCTTTAAACCTTTATTCTCCAGCTCCTCATGGATCAATTCTAGCTGCTCGTGGAGGTCTTTGACTTGGTCCTTCAATTTTTTGTTGCTATATTTCAAGTGCAGTTTCATTCTTCTAACATGCTTCACCTCTTTCCTCAATGGCAGAGTCCATTTAATTAATTTTTGTGTATCATCTAAGGTCTTTGACACACTATCAACCTGCTCTTCCCAAATCTTTCATTTTCTCAAACTGCACTTTTTGGACATTATGTTTCCTTGCCTCTTTCTTCAAGACTGATATTTCATGATTTTCTAACTTCAACTGCTCCTCAAGGACCTCAATATTTTTCAATAATTTTCTCCTTTTCTTTCTTTTGCTTGATAACTAGATCTTCTTTTGCAGGTGATGATAGGTCAATGATACTTGGTGGTGGCTGGACAGTGTGAGTGACCCTCTGAACTTGTTTACTGCTTTCCAAAAGTTTTCTAGCATGTATTTTCATGGGTTTCCTAGCCTGAAACATGAAACCTGCATCCTCACCTTCAAACTATAACTTCTTTGTTGATTTGTCTTTCTTGAGATTCTTTCCTCCCTCATCTATACCTTCAGCTTGAACTATGTGGGTTTCCTTAATATCAATAACATGCAGGATGTCTTCTAAATTTCCCTTAGCCACTATTTGGCTTCTTCTAATCCTTTTGCCGCCATGTTTACTCACAGTTCGCTCTTGTTTTGTAGGTGAAACAACAGGTGTATCAAGTTTCTGCAATTTCTTTGTTTCCATGATTACTGGTTCACTTTTCTCTACCCCTATAGTCTCACTTTGTTCTACTACTGAAGGTGATGGTATACCTCTAGGTTTAGGAGTAATGGAATCCACCTCAAAACCACTGACAAACATAAAAGAAGCCAGTCTCTGCCTAATATTTTTAACTCCTCTAAAACCAGCAACTTGATTAAACCATGATGAAGAGTGAGGTTTCATTTCCTTCAGATTTAGCTTGAACTTTATCTGCCATTTTTTCTAAGCTTCTATATAAATAAAAAGGTAGATCAAGAGATTTCTTACCAACAAAATGTAGCAGAAGCCTGAAATGGTAGGAATACACCTTATGACACCTCCCTTCACAAGTGAAGTACTTTTGAATGATAAGCAGTAACTTTGAGAAAGTTTCTTTCATGTAGCTCCTTGGAATGGCATTTGTAAAGTCAACCTCACTATGTTCTGGCTTGATACATTCCTTACAGTCCTACATGTTGAATTTGAAACCTTTGAACTATTGTTCTTATTCTCTTGGAATTCTTGTTGCTACTGCAATAGTCTCTAGTGTTATAGTGAGGTTCAACATTCCCACTTTTGCAGCTGTCCCATTGAAACTTAGGGCAAATTATTTAGAAACATGTACATGGCATCCCTGCAATATTTGGAAAAACTGTAAACACCCTGTTCTTCTAAAAACTTCTGAATTTGTTGGGTCTTCATTTATCAGGTTCATGTCTGATGGCTCATATATGAGATAGTGGCCACCTTTTTTGGTCTTCCTTTTTGCAGCCATGGTAATGTTATGTCTTCTCTTCCTTGCTTGATCAGTGATACCTGCAAACCTTTGAAAATGCTAGCCATGGCTTGGGATTAGTGAAATAGCTCTCCAGAGCTCAATAACATGCTAATAGGGAGCAAATAATGACAAATGACTCAAATGGGAAAATTTTTAGAGTTCGATGACAACTCATGGCATAATCATGACTCATACATGCTTAAAATGGTAATAATGACTTCAACCATGACCATTGTACCTTGATTTAACCCCAACTGACTCGAATGGCATCTACCCTAACCCTTTCAATAATTGAATGACACGTAGCACCTATTTTGAAAAGACAGACAAGAATACCTTCTTTTGTAGCATACTTAGTGTATTTCTGGGCAGTTTCGCTATGAAAGTATTAGCAATTTCGTAGCAAAAAGTGTGTTTTTTCTGTGTAATTCGCTATGAAAGTAGGGATTCTTGGCTAAAATGACCTTTTTGGAGTTGTAATATTGGTAAATGAAATATGTCAGGAAATAGTGACTGATGTGACATGAAAAGACTTGAATAAGGGTGGGTTTGGACCTTAGGATAGGCTAATAAGAAAAATTTAAAATTTTCCTTTACCAAGTAATGAAAAGTGAATTCTATGACTATAGCTTTGACACATGAACCTATAAAACTATGTCGAATGATGTTTCATTTCTTGCTGAGTGATAACGGTGGCTCAACTTGGGATGGTGTGCCCCTATGGTACACCAAAGAACCTGTAGTTCCAGTGCTATCCATATTTTTGAAAACAAAAACTCTAAAATTTGTCAAGCTTTCCTTCAAACTCTAATGGCCTTCACCTCGGGCTAAATATTGATGATCAACTTGTATTTATTAGCATAAAGACATATAAAAATGGAATATATACAATGGAATGAAATATCAGCGGAACTTAAGAGGAATAATTCTTCAAAAACCTGCCATTGACAGGCCCTCCAGCACAAGGTTGTCCATCCATCTCGTGTAGAATGTAAGTGTTGCTTCAATGGAGTCCAGCTACTCTGAATGGATATTTCCAAATATTCTCAAACTTACCATGTTTCCCCTTTTCTTCAATCTTGTCCTCCCATTTCAAAACCACATCTTGGATTTGAAAGTTTTCCTCCTTGATCTTCCTATCAAATGTCTTCTTGATTCTGTTTTGAGATTGTTGATTACTATTATAGACTTCCTCCCTTTTCTCCTGCAAGGCTATCAACTGATTTATTCTCCTCTGAATTGCATTTGGCTCCTCCTCCAATCCTTGCAACAGGTTCATGAAAAGCACTCTCAAGGATGTAGAAAAAATGGCTTCAGATCCATATACCAACTCATAAGGTGAAGTTCCAATTGATCTCTTTGTGCACACTTTATCAGCCCATAGAGCATAATTCAGCTTCAAATGCCATGACTTCTTATTTTCCTACAACACCTTCTTAATAATCCTCACAATACTCTTGTTAGAAGATTCATCAAGACCATTACCTTGTGAATAATATGCAGTATAATTCCCAAGTGTAATGTGATATTGATGACAAAAACGGATTAGCATCTTGGATTTGAATGCCTGTGCATTATCATTGATGATCTTCATAGGGAAGCCAAACCTAGAAAATATATTATCTCCCAAAAATGAAATGATAACTAAATCATTTTCTTGCCTAGTTGGGATTGCTTCAATCCACTTGGTGAAATAATCAGTTGTTATCATAATCCAGCGATGCTAACCTGAAGATGATGGATGAATCTCACCAATAAAATCTAGCCCCCACTACTGAAATGGCGCCTCAACATAGATAGGTGTTGTGGTGTGTTTGGTGCACACATGTACGAAATCACACTAGTTTAAGGGGTGTGGTTTACCCCTTTAAACTATTGGGAACAGGCAGAAAGAAGTGGATTAAATGAGCATACTATATATAAAAATAAGCATGCAAATGTAATCTAAATACTAAACTAAAACTAAAAATAAATAAACAGAATCTCTGAACGAGTAAAACGACACAATAATGCAAATGATGGCTCTAGGCCCCTCTTATTGAGCACTGGTAGTAAGGAGAAGAATACTTTACCCTCTTGCCAAAGGGCCCCTAGAAAATGGTTATAAGTCCTGATGCAAGGATGTGATTATCCCAAGCTTGCCTCAGTGCAGTCTCTGTCTCTCTCTCTATTGTGTGGACTGAGCGTGTTGGGTGGCCAACAAGTGAGTCCCCTCTGTCTTTAGCTTCGGGTCACATGCTGCTGGTATTTCTTGGGAAATTCTGGCCAACATAACAATGTGATCACCCATTCTTCATCTCATGGTGGCTTTATATAGGGGATTTCAAATCTTCCTTCCCTCCCTTGGTACATTGTGGATGATGACCCAAGGGAGAGGTATCATTCCTTTGTGTGCTACAAATATTCCATTGTGTGCTCACATAGTGTCTAAGGAGGCATTGGTGGTTGTCCTTTAGGTGGCTTCAAGTAAGGAGTAATTTGTCATTTTATTTATATGGTCTTGGATAGTGACATTTCGACACTCTTAGGAATGCGTGCTTATCATGCAAAAAGGCACGCAGAAGGCACTTTTCTTGAAGGATAATGTGTGCAATCAGCATTTAAGACTAGTTCAAATTTGATTTTCCTTAAACCTTTGAGATTTTCAAATACTTTCCGGATCCTGTAATGTCTTCTAGCCCTGTAAATCCTTTGGCTTGACATTAATTAATGTCATCTTCTACTGTACGATTTTCCAGTGTTAACATTTTCCCCATAATGTGTGAGGTTTAGGAAGGATTGTATAGTCGAAATACATTATAGTTTCTTTTTTGTATCGTGCGTAGAGAGAGAGAGAGAGAGACCTGTGTGAAGACTTGGGATTGAACACACCCTGCACCGTTTCCAAGAATGACCATGTCTAAGGGATCCTTGCAAGAAAATACAATTTACAATATATATACAAAATTTCAATGAGGCAGGCATGTCCCATGCTTGTGATGCTACGGCTAGTTAAACAAAATTGACATATATATGTTCTGTCTATGTCACTACTATGGTAGTGATGCTGGAAGTTATTGACGACGACTGTTGACGCCCTCAGGGAACTTTTTCTTTGACGATAGGTGGAATTTGGTACCCATATGCACAAACTTGGTATTTCATATAGCTCTACAATGTACACATAGGTGTTGGCTGGGACCTTCCCGTGTAAGCATTGTTGACAAAGACGCTTATGGAGGCACGGGTCTTCGATGGAGCTGATCAAAGTGCAATGGTTGTAAGGTATGATACCATCTTGACTTGAGAGCTTTTGTCGTAGTCAAATTTCAGGAGGATCGATGACATTTGTGGACAATGATGTCTCACACAGTGCCACCCGAGGATGCCCCTTTGCATGGAGAGGGGTGATCCAAGTTACCACTTCCTTTTTCGAATATAGATGTTGACGTCGAAAAAAAGGAAGCCTCAACTGAATGAGAGGTTGCCGATATAAGGGATTGAGGACCTCGATGTGGTGGGTTTATTATAGGCATGTTGGTGAGAGGTGACTGAAAACTAGTAATGGGGATTGAGTGGCCCAAGATCGGAATATACTTAAGCATCTTCATGATAGCCATAGTTATTTTTGAAGGGGAGAATCTTTGGATTCGGTAGGACTTCTAGGGAGGGTGTAAACTAGCTATTGATGTCATGATGGTTTGTGCGTGGGGGTGAAATACTCTGACCAAGGATTTTCAGGGACTGCTGCCATGGGAGAAAAGATGAAGTGTGAGGGTGAGGGGATGAAGTGCACCATTTGCAGTCTTTGTACACTTACCAAAACAATAAAATAATGGGGTTTGGTTTTTTCAAAACACAGAGACGGGTACCCCATAACATGAAATTGTTCGCTCACTTGATGGCATGAGGAAGGTGTTTTGTTGGGGGTGGGGGTCCCATTCGTTGGTCTCATGTGCGGCGTTGATGAAGTGGATGAAAAAGTATCGTAGACGGGATTATGTTGGTGGAGGTATGGTGGGCTAAATGCGACCCGCATTGGTTCT
This sequence comes from Pinus albicaulis, assembly GCA_034641835.2. NCBI lineage: Eukaryota > Viridiplantae > Streptophyta > Pinopsida > Pinales > Pinaceae > Pinus > Pinus albicaulis. Next base: position 1,612,644,917 of record CM076582.1, on the reverse strand, counting down.
CTTTTGATCTACTTGTACAACTGGGTTGTCTGGGAAGGGGGCTTCAACTTGTATGGTAAAATTGAAATTATGCATGATGAATGGATAGGCATGAGGTGCTTCCTGGACTAAAGTGGTATGGCCATGGCGTCGCTTATGTTGTGATATATGGTCAACTGTGGGTGACGGGTGCCATGGAGGAGAGGCTATACTAAGAAAAGCAGATGTATATCATGTGCAGGGTGAAGTGATGATAAACATGATCGGATATGAGGACCCTATGGTTTATTTCTAATAGAGAAATGATGTCAGGATATGCAAAGTTCTTTGGGACTCTATCATGCTGGGGGTAGAATGACACCTTCTATGGAACTTTCAGGAGATAACGTTGGTATGGTTTGTGGGCTTTCCTGCAAAAACAAGTACCTCAAACGAAAGCATCGTCTTTTTATCAAATATTATTGAAAGGCATGAGCTTTCAAAAGGAATATGAGAGAGGGCATACATCTCGTTGCTGAAAATTTATTTTTTCTGGAAAGCGAATGTGTGGCATCGCTTCGGTTCATCATGGGGTATTGATGATGGTGAAACTTATGGTTTGAATAATGGACCTTCTGAACTCTCGTTATGGTCCTCCAATTTTTTTGAAAAGGGAGATAAATAGGTGAATATGGCCCTTATTTAATTCATTTGTACTTGCCGAGTTTTGAGAGGTTAGAGGAATTTGTGTAGCATTTATTGTCGTTGCGGTTAGTCCGTGTACCAGGGACTAGCGATACTATGCCCAGGTAACTTCCATGATGTTCTGCACTTTAATTTTTATAGTTTGATGGTGTCAGGGTCCGTACAGACTGGATTTGTATGGATTTTGGGTGACTTTTACCCTAGATTACACGGGCGATCTGGGAAAAAGCGCGCCTTCTTTGTGCACAAATTTGAGTGACAGGCATGCGAGGGCACTCTATTCCCCAATTTTAGCACTCCCTAGGCATGCCTGTGTAAAACACAAGCATGCGATAAGCGCGCCTATCTGAGGGACAGGCACACAAAGGCTGAGGTTACAAAATTCTTTGGTTTTTTTTGCCTCTTTTTTTGTTTTTTCTTTGTACTGATGGGTACTTGTGTTGATGAAAGACTAGGGTGAAGGGAGTAGGACTAGCTCGAGATTTGAACCTCTTTAGCTACTGATGCTACGGCACGTCATCAATTGGTACTGTGGGGCCTTTTGAAGTTTTCTGAGAATGAGTTTCTTTGGTCACACGATCGATTACTACGGCACATTATTCAACACTCGCACATGAGGCACAACATGTTTGTGTTGCGTGGTAAAAACCTAATCATCCGTCCTGGGACGGATATATATTTTTTGACCGAGTTACTGCCTCAAGGTGAGGTGCTGAGGTATCCACTCCCTACAGGGAGAGTGGACTTGGATAGATTTCAGAGGTGGCATTGTGGTGGGGCACCTCTTATGGAGGGTTGCATCAACATTGCTTCAGTTAAAAATGTGGAAAAATGGTGTGCTCTGGCAGTGATCGTACGACTGACGAGGTCATTTTCTCTGCATCGGGCATCCGGCCCGCAGGTTGGAGTTTTGCGCTGGCTGAGGTCCGGGCATTTTTTCTACTTCTCCCGCTTTTGTTTTGACAGGATGGCGTCGTAGTTGAACAAGGTCTAACGTGGATCTACATCATTTGCATATGCTAGCATCTTGTGCAGCATCATGTATTAGAGGGTGGTGCTGCTAAGACCGGTAGTGGCAGTGCCTATTGGGGGGCCATGGGAGCCACGTATGAGGAGGTGGGCTTCGGTGATGCTGCGAGGTAGTGGTGGCATGGTGGGGCATTATTGGAACGCCACGGTAGAGGCCTAGTTCGAGGCCAACTCACAGATTTTCTTTCCATACCCGTATGTGAGAATGGACTTCCAGGGCGACCCACACATGGGTCTCCCTTTTGGTTACGTTTGGAGGCCTGCAAGTATGTTTTATATGTTTTCTTCACTTGTTTGGGTATATATGTACTTATGTGTTTTTCTAGTGACACTAACATTACTTCGGTTTCTTGTGCAGATGTTGGCGAGGTGGGCCACCCCGTGGCTCAACTAGTGGGCCACGATCCTCTGCAACGACATCGGGGTGGTCAAGGAGGAGATGATGTAGGTGGACTAGGTGGTGGTGCTGGCGGACATGCTGGTGGTGCTAGCCCTTCTGGGGAGGGCAGCAGCTCGGTTGCTGGAGAGGTTGCGTCTGAGTGAGCTCATGCTGATGTGGTGGAGGCTCGCATTGCAGAACTAACAACTCATGTTTCTGATCTTGAGGACTTCCGGGGTCGAGTGGACTACATGACCTAGGGGATGCCTGCTCGAGGTTTGATGGATGACTTTGAGGAGTTCTGGTTAGAGATAGTGATGTCTCGCGAGAGGGATTATTGGCCACTCTATGTCGGGTGGCAATCATAGTTGCGATGGCAGCTCTGGTGGTGGTACTAGGAGCAGTGGTGGGTCCAAGTGCCCCTCTTGAGGGGGCACCCCCTAGAGTAGTTTTGTACATAGGGAAAGCACCCGTTATGAGGTTGCTTCCCTTATTTTTTGATGACTTTTGTATCCTTGGGCTGGCAGCTGGGCCAACAACACTACTTTTTGTACTCAAATATACACATTTTGATATATATATATATATATATATATATATATATATATATGTATATATATATATATATATATATATATGTATATATATATATGAGAGATATTTTTTGCAGCTCTACATGATGTATCACCTGTTTCGGTTTATGTATCTTGTTATGTTGATGGATTTTTGGTTTTTTGCATGATGGCTTATTCGAGATGCATTCCAGTTTAGGATATTGTTAGATCAGTTTTTTGGTTTTGACTCCTTGGTACATGTGTAAATGTGATATAGTAAAATTGTATACTTAATATTTTGGTACGCAAATATTTTCTAAATAGATATGTATCTCTTGTCTCAAATATTTGGTTTAGTTGCGATACTACTAACTGGGAATCGAGGTAGACATGCATATGGCATATGCCCTGATGGAGGGCGTTGCACATAAGTTAGATGACGATGTCATATTCTTCCTGATTGTTTGTTGCTGAACCAATGCACACCCCACTTGAACAAAGTGGCGATTGGTCAACGTGGTAAATGACCCAGGCAGTTGCGGCTAAATTTCGAGACCATATTGATGCACCATTAGCAAATCTGAAATAGGGTTCATTTTGGTGATCCATGGTGATACTATGAGCGCTTTTAAATAAGTCTTTAGGTCAAAAAATTTTGAGCGGTTAGGTTTGCGTGTACTTTAACTCTAGGGGAAGGGTCGTTTTTGCCCTTATAGGTAGAATTTCTTTAGGTAGAGGCCATTGATGGGGTTATTGAGGCAAGTCCCGTCCGATTCTGTCAAGATGTATGCCCCTTGTCGGAGGCAATGCTTAATGATGTAGGGTCCTTTCCAGAATTTTTCAAACCTTCCTGGCCATAAGGCCTCTTTTTCGACATCGTAACGGAGGACTAATTATCCCTCGGTGAATGAGCGAGGGGTGATGTGGCGGTCGAATGATGCTTTTACCCTTTTCTTGTGGGTCTTGTTGTGTTGCAGTGACTAACGTCAATTTTCATCTACAAGCTCTAGTTGTACTAGGTGCTGCTCTAGAGGCTGGGTGTCATTGAGAAGTTTGATGATAGCATGCAAATTTGGGATCTTGTGGAAATCTATGAAAAAGCGCAAGGTATCTTGTTCTTTTGCGAAAGAAATGATATGGAAATACCGGGATGAGGAGATAGCAGTAATCCTATTGCCAATACGTGCTGATACAAATCGTATATAGTGGATTGTGTCATCGATGTTTGGTGAGAGAAGAATATTTGTAATGGGATTCTGATGAGCACAAGGTTGGGTTCCCTGCTAGGATGGTCAATTTCCGGTAGGTGGAAATTGTGCCTGCCGCAGAGGTGCCTGAATGTTTCCATTAGCGAGCATGACTCTGGTGTGTGATTTTGGCCGGTGCAGATGGTGCACGGTATCACTGAGCCAACGGAGTAGATAGTGTGAGATTCTATGCTACTCATTGTTCTTGATGTGGATGCTTGGAAAGGGTCTGGTGTAGAAGAGGTTGTCTTCTACTTCGATTTCCGTATTGCTGGCTTGGGTGTGTCTTCCTCTTTGGTGGAGTGTGGACTCAACGCAGCTCTTTCTGCTCTCATTTTGGGGAGGGGCACACATTTAATCATATGGTGAAAGGGTGAACAAATTCAGCAATAAGTACGCGTGATCTTCTCTTGGTTTGAGAGAATTTTTTGAGGGAGAGAAGAGACTATGCAGAAACTGTTTGCAAGAGGCTTCAATTCTTTGCATTGGTTGACTCGGTGATCATTTAGATCACATAGGCTGCATGTTATCCTAGGCTTGGCCGGGGTTATGATTTGTTGGTGTGTTGTCTTATCTTTCCTAATACACCATTGCGGGGGTGGGGACATTGACCCAGCGATGTACTTTTTATGCCATTCTCAGAGTTCGTCCTGTCTCTTCTCTATGGTATTAATCATGTCGATGGTGGGACGAATTTGGGAGGCATAAGTACAGTGTCACTCATAATGATTGCCCTGACATATAAGGAAAAATATCCTTGATATGAAGGTTCCGTCAAGTTCAGTTTGAGGTCCGATGGGGAACCCGCGCCGAAAGGTTGCTAAATCAGGGCAATGGACGACTACATGGTCTGTCTTTTTCCATAACGTACATGTTGGTTGTCCCTGTGAAGAGTGGTTGAGGGTAACTAGGGGTTTCCTGGTGGGTCATTCTTCATCTTTCAAGAACATGATGGATCCGCTCATCACACCCTCTTGGGTCATGGAGCTACCCGTGGAATCAGCATCCATGTCATCTTCTTGGGAAAGGTGGACTATAACTGAGCGAAGGCTAGTGAGGGCTAGCTGGAATCAAGGTATGTAGTGACAATTCTCTAAAATTTGATTGTCGGCGCATAATGGACATGTGAATTGTGCTACCTGTAGTCCAATGTAGTAAACCCTTTCGATTGGATACCATCTGTGGATGAGCTCCAGGGTTGCGCACTCTTTGAGGAAGTGACCACGTTCATCACATAATGTACAACGTATAATGGGCATAAATAGGGGTCTTTCTACAACCCTTCGTTCCTCTTACAAGTATAGGATGGTACGAGGTTCATTTCCGGATGCCTGGGTGGAGGGATCCTCTTGATAGGATTACTTGATGGCATGTAAGGCATCTCTATATCACGAAATCTCTAGATAATGGTAGGCATAGTGCCCATAGTTTTTGCAGAGAGCACATGCGTGATTGGTAGAGAGTGCTTTGCCTTTACCTTTGGTGGTAGGTTCCTTTTTACGAGAACGTGGCGTCGCGATGTCTATTTCGGAGCCAAAAGGAATGGTTTTAATTCATCCTGCTCTAGAAAGATGTGGGTAGGATGTGTTAGTCATCAGTAAATTTTTCCTATTTAGATGACTAAATTCTTATCCTAGATTTCTAGAAACAAAATTCAAGAATCTCGTGAGTTCTAGAAATCTCACTTCCTTCATTATCCTTAGGATTAAATTTTCACTATTCTACTACTCTATCAAAGCATGGCCAATCTCTCACTCCCCGAAGACAAAATCATGGACTTATGTCCCTCATTCTCACTATTTTTGCCACCTCTAGCTTTACCACTCTATTTCTGATTGTCTAAGCCTTCTACCTTTACACCTTGGTTTTCTAAATAGCCTAAACCTTTTTTTCCCCTACTCAGCAAGTGCCTCAAGCAGTGGTGATTTTAACTTCCCTTTCTAATGTTTTTAAATAAATCAAAGTTTTCAATTTCTTGGATGACAATGCATAAAGAGTTGTCAAAACCCTGTTTACATCTCCAAACCCTAATTCAAAGTTTTCAACCAAACACCTAATCCAAAAAGATACCACAATAGGTCATTATAACGTTTCCACATGGCTCCCTGTCAAACATTGGACAAATTTCTCTACCCCTTTCTCACTGTTTATTTTGTCATATAATGACCTAACTATGTTCAAGAAATCCTTCAGAAATTGTGACAAAGCCTCTAGGTCTAGGTGGTGGTGTTTAGGGAAAATACCTTGAGAAAAATATCTCCAAGTCAAAAATCCTATTTTCAATATCAGTCAGCCATCATTTCTTCTTATTTTTCAAAACAAAACCCTTGTCTATCCCTAGTTCATACACCATCAAAAGGTCATCGTGTTTTGTCTCAAGCAGAGCTCAGAAAGTTTCAAATCCAAGAAGAAATAGAGAAAGAAGTTTTCCATGTCTGAAGAAAGATGATCATTTCAAGCATTACCTTGATATACCTCAGCAAGGCTCTCCAAAGATAAAAGGCATCTATAAATGCATCTCTGCAGGGGTGTATAGATTGATGACAGTAAGCAGAGTGTGAGCAAAATAACACTTCAGGAAAATATTTCATGCTATGGCAGTTACTATTGGAAATCAGAGAAAGTACAGATTGTAAAGAGAAAAGACCTATAGGATTCAAAAGCGCCAAAAGGTCAAAAGTCCTCCATCATGGAAAATCCACACAAAGGTTGGATAATGTCTACCTCCAGTGCCTCATGCTAACTCTAAATGGCATTTTTTGCATTACTTCCCAAACATATGAGCCAACTCTACAAATCAGTCTTATGCAACCAACAGTGATAGTCTTCTGGCAAAAAGAGCTTTAAAGAAAATTAGGCATCATAGTGAAGATGTAAGAAGGAAAGCTACTTCTTATACCTTACCATACACCTTGGCTCTGAAAGGCAGTCAAAGAAAAATTCACTGCACCTTATGAAAACACATTCAAGGGAAAAAGAGTTGTTTCAAAGATGCATAGCAGTGAACGCTCACCATTTACAAAGCACATTATTTACTCCTGAAGATTCACAGTGATTTTATGCAAAAGGGATATACATTACTGACAGGTCCTCATAAAGAAAAGGGCATTATGATTCAAACGATTTCATCAAGGATAAATGCCAAAGATTCACTTTTGTATTTTATTTGTATTTTTCAAACAAACAGACATGGGTCACAGTGTTGAAATGAACTAAGTTTTATAGTTTGAAGGCCTCCTTCATCATAAGAAGAAGGCTCATTATGGTTTTGAGTAACCTAAAGTGGTTACAATTGCATAATACCTCCTTCATGACAAGCAGAGGGCCCATATAAAACTGGTTCAAAAGAAAAATCTTCAAATGATGTAGCAGGGTTGAAAGAAAACTTTGTGTTTGCAGTGTCTCCTTCAACCATGAGCAGAAGGAAAAAGCACTAAGTTTTCAAGAAGCCTCCTTCATTAATAATCAGATGGCACTTCGTTGGTTTAAAGGTTTTCCATGAAGGAAAAGAACATTTGTTTAAGGACCTCCATCATGATAAGTAGAGGGCCTACACAGTGGCTTTGATAAACCTAGGTAGTTGCATCTTGCATTGCCTCCTCCAAAATATGAGCAGAGGGTTAAATCACGAGGGTTTGAAATTTTGAGAAAGCTTTCAATGATAGACAGAGGTGAGAGGTAGTATGTTTAAAAAATTTCATTCAATGATAAACCAAGGCTAAAAGTAGTTTGGTGACATGTTTCCCTAAATGTTCGAGCAAAAGGCATAGGACAGACACTGTGTTTAAAGACATTCTTCAAAAGGTAAACAGAGATAAGAAACAGTTAATTTTGGGCCTCCTTCATGATAAATAGAGGGTACAGTTACTTCTAAAAGGCATCCTTCATTTATTAACTAAGACAAGGCCTAAAATTTGTGAAAGTTTGAAACTTAAATAATAAGCAGAAGGCATAACAAAGAGTAGTTGTTCAAAAGGCAGATCCCTTCAAAAAGAGGCAAAGGTCCATTTTTATCATTTAACAAAAGAAAGTTTAAGACTTTTTGAAGGAGGTAAAGGGTAGGTTCAAAATATTTCAAAAGGGCTATAAAAACCCTCAAAGAATGTTTTTACATATCATTGTTTACTTGGCAAAGGAAGAGGTTTTGTTTTTGAGGTTTCGGGCCATCACCGTGCAGAAAAGTTTGAACGCAACGTGCATGTAGCAGGACGCGACGCGCTTGTGACATTCTGCCGAAGAAAAACATAAAGGGCACAACGCGCTTGTAGGTTGGCACAATGCCCCTATCTCCTCGTCCGGCATTTAGAAGGCGCCCAACACCCAACCCGACACACAGTGCCCACAGTAGCGTGCAGGTGCTACGCGCCTATACACAGGAGCGTAGTACCTCTCCAAAGGTCTCCAAAAGTTAAAAAAAAAATGGTTTTGGCTTAGAATTTGGGTTTTTCAAAAACAACGGGGAGATTGCAAAGGTATTTTTCGTGCCCTTTCATCTTAGTTTTGGTCACAAAAATGTTTTGAAATCAGAACTTAAAAGAAGGGAAAATGATGATTTCAAAGGGGAAACATAGTTGTTTTCAAAGGTCTCCTGCTTGCTAAATAAAAAGAAAGAAAATGTTTTAGGAGAAAGGGATTATTATCAGTTTGAAAGACCTGTTTTGTTGAGTAAGAAGCCAAACATAGTTTTTAAAATAGAAAAGCATTGTTTGAAGAACAAAGACCTAGTTTAATCAAATACTTTTTTTGATAAGACAAGTAAAGAAAGCAGTAACCAAAACATGCCTCGAAGGAAGGTCAGCAAGGGTGGATTTCACAAAAGGTTTGGGCCTACTACAACTCAGGAGTTAAATGATTCCCCTTCAGTCCTTTTCAACATTCATGAGGTAGGGTGCCTTGATTTTTTCCAAAAGATCCAAGAAGTCAACAATCACCCTCCCTTGACATAATTTTTTTCCCTGAGGCTACAAGGAAAACATGTTCACATAGCAGGCCTTGATTTTGTTCTCACCCCTAGATCTGTGTCAAAGGCAACCAAGATCCACTATATTGGTGAGAAATGGTTCAAAAAATCCTATTTGGACCTAGACCACTACAAGCCCTTCTTCAAACCAACTTACCAAAATGAATTCAAGGCTATCTTCCCCTTTTTTCATCTATTGAACAATTATGTGCCCCTTATGAAAACCATCATGAGATATTTCACATGTGAGGGGAGATACTCTCGAGTTTATTCCTATCATGTCAGACTTCTAATGCATTTCACTCGGACTCAGTTGTTGAATCTCCCTTTCTTCCTCTACAAGAGCATAGACAATATGTCCTCCTTGGTTCAAAAGAAATCCCCTGCTCAGTAGAAAGCTAGTTTATTCCATCATTCTCTCATAAAAATTCTCATCCTCCATCAACTTGAACAAAAAGGAGTTTCTTGGGAATCCTTCATCTCCCATCCTAATTTTACTTCTGCCTCTTCATCTCATGGCCCATCTCATGTGCCCTCCTCACCCTCCACTCACTATGTCTCCCCTCCATTCAGCCAATCTACTCCCCCAAAGAAAGCCTCTCCTATGATTGACAGTGAAAAAGAAGAGTCTTCCGAAAGCAAACAAGAAGGTAGTGATGATGAGGAACACAATGGCACTCAAAAAAGTGGTGGGCATGAACCAAGTGACAAACAACAGAATAATGACCATGAGCATACTAATGATGGTGAAGAGAGCTCACCAAAAGATAAGGAAGTCAGTGGCAGTCAATATAATAGTGATGAAGGAGGTAGTGATGATGAAGAATAAAGCGGCCCCTAGTAGAGCAGTGAACATGAGCATAGTGGAACCTAGAAAAACAGTGAGCATGGGGACAACCCACATACAGCTAGTGATGATAGTGAAAGAGAAGAATCCAATGGAAGTAGGCATGAGGGTGATGAGGAATATAACAGTCCTCAAAAAAGAAATAATGATGAGGAACACAATATTCCTCAACAAAGTCAGGAAAGAAATAAAAGGGACAGTGAAAAAAGCACCTCCCAGCAAAGCAGTGACCATGGTGGCAACCCACACACAAAGGTAAGTGAGGAAAACAATCAAGATAAAGGTAACATACATAAAGAGGTTCAAAATAGTGGAGCTAATGAAGACAGTGGCAGTCAGCAAAATAATGATGAAAATCAAGCCCAAAATAGTGAGGAGGGTGGACAAGGCAGTCCTAAAGACAGTCATGATAAAAGTAGAGGTAGTAAACATGATAGCCCTCAAGAGGAAAAGTACCACAACAGTAGGAAAACAGTGAACAAGGCAGCCCTAAAGAAGAACATGAAAACAATGAATAGTGCAGCAAATTAGGTGATGAAGGAGGAAGCCGTGTAAAATATCAAGTTGAGCAAATGCTAGTGATGAAACCTCCTCTCTCTCCTCCTCAACACAACAAAGAACATGTGCTTGCTACCTCTCCTAGACAAGGGGCCATGATTCATTCCTCAAAAGCACCAAAGTCTATAAACACCAAAACTGCAAAGAAGAAGATCACTCCAGTAGTGACTAGTAATGTCAATAGTACGCTAAGGAGTAGAGGCAAATTGCCTAAGAAGAGTATTGTTGAATTTCCAAAGAGAACAAGAGCAAAGAATTCTATCCAAAGCAAGGGCAAAGAAAACGTTGAACAATAGGAGAGTAGCCATGAAAAAGAAAGAGAGTTTGACATCATACAAATAGACAGTGATGCTGAAGATGATAAAGCCAGAATACTTGAGTCACTTTTGCAAAATAGAGAAGCCCAAATCCAGGACTTAGAAACTGATCTAGAAAGGTCGAAGGACCTCATACACTTTCTACAAATTCAAAATAGACAGATGAGCGGGCTAATGGCAATCTATGAGGCCGAGGCATTCAAATACCAAAGGGAAGCATACAAAGCACAAGTCAAGCTTGAAGGGTATATGGGCGAATTTGATGATATTGAGGAAGAAGAGCAGCCAGTAAGAAAAATGCCTAGGACTATGGGTCTTCGGAAAGCTTTGGAGAAACAAAGGGAAGAATAAGCAGCCCTTGCTCGATCGTATACTCTCACACAATTGCTTGCCCAAGAGATAGAAACTGATAAAGAATAATGGCTTCAAAGAGCCAACAAGAATTTGGAGGAAAAATTAGACAAGGAAAATAAAGACTTGGGTTTGCAAAGGAAGATGACCAGGCATTACAAGAAATTGAATCAATTTTCCTGAAGAAAACTCAAAATTTCCCAAGAAAGGCTCAAAACTGCCCAAAGGAGGCGCTCGGTGAAAAATGTTGGGAAAAATACTAAGAGGGGGGGGGGGGGGGGTGAATCAGTATTTAGGACTTAATCAAATATTTTACTTTTTCTTACTTAAAAACCCATACGCTACTTTGTTGAACCAGACTCGCGTATACACGTGGATATCCTTCATAAAACTTGCGTATACATAGAGATCTTATTATGCCATTAATTCTTTACTAGTTCTATGCAACATTCTTTCTTCTGATGATTAGATAACAGTAACCATGTGTAGTAATAATAGAATAAACCATCACACATGAACACCAGGATTTTAGGTGGAAACCCAAGTCGGGAGAAAACCACCACTGCCATTGTCTCAGCCTTCAATATTTTATTATAAAGAAAACATCTTACAACTATGTACTCATGCCAGGCTCATATCCGTACACAAGCACCCACCTACGCTCGCTACTCTCAGCCTCTCCCCGGGAAGGGAGCTACCTTCTCCGCTTTCCTCATTTACTAATCTTTCTCACCTGGAAGGGAGCTACGACCCCCTGCTCTCATTTACCAGCCTCACTTGGAAGGGAGCTACAACCCCCTGACTGAAGGCTACAACCCTTAGCACCACCATGGACCCCGTTTCATCAATTTTCATACTGGATCCAAAATCTTCCTTTAGAACACAACTTGCAGGCCACTTTTCATCATATTTTCAGACTGGACCCACTCCACACATTTAAGCTCAATCATACATAAAAACTGATACTATCAATTCAGACAACCCAGATCTGTAGAATACATCATTAATAGATAGCAGTACTACAACAGAACAGATCAGACATTTCAGACTTCATACTTCATCAAACCCTAGTTTTCATAAGCGCTTTCCTTTCACTGATCCAGCGTATATACACACCTTCATTCATATAAACCCGCGTATAGCTCTGCACATACTTCAGAACTGATTTTACAACCCATACGCACTTTTTCTTTATCCAACTCGCGTATATATGCGCTTCCACTGTTATAAACTAGCGTATAGTTCTTCAAACATTATAGAGCAGCTTACTTCTTCAGATCAGATATTCAGTTCAGATTTTACCCTTTACTTCAGACAGATGTTCGCCTCATCTCAGATCTAAGCATTCCATAAACAGATCTAGAAGATACAAATACATTTCAGATCTAGATTCCCTTCTTCATCATTTTCTTCATAGGTGTATCACAGATTCAGATCTATCATCAAACTGTTACCCTTTCCATTCAGACACATTTCAGAGTGAAGTATTCATTCAAACCCAGAAACTTGCACACCCATTCCACAATGATTTCATCCTCCTTATATAGATTTAGCCTTTTTCAATACCATGAGCCAAAACCACATCACTTCCGATGGTATTCCTGGACGGGATCAAATAGACAACTCAACGCTCAATACAATGGGTCAATACCATGGTAGTAACCCCTGGTTTTACACATTTAGAGCGCAATTGACCATACGCGACTTGGCACGTACTTTTCCGTGTGCATACGCGCCTTATAGTAAGCAAACCCGCGTATGCCTTATGACATACACTTTTCATCATTACTCTTGCACATACTGATATTCCTTTCTTCTGCAACTTCTGTACTACTTGTAGAACATCAAATTTACATCATTAACAAGTTCATCAAGTCAAGAGAAACTTCATCAAGTAGGTTTCCATCATCTTCTTCAAGTGTTGCCATCATCTTCATCAAGTGGGTTGCCATCAAGGACAACACAATGCATCATATTGCCAACAATCTCCCCCTTTGGACTTGATGGCAACCACGATGGTTTTTGATCACAACAGAGAGATACATTAAGCATAATGATATTATCCCCCTATTCAAACACCGTGTCACTCTCCCCCTTTGACATCAAGGGAAAAGGGCGGATCAAAACCAACATAAGGTTTTTCTCCTCATGTAGATAGAAGAGCACTGTAGATATGATGTGCATTGAAGTTACCATGCTCCCCCTGAGTTCATGTTGAATGTTCAAACATATTTTTCAATGAAGTACATGACTATATGACCTTCCTATCACCAAGGACTCATACTTACATCAAAGATCCAACCAAGTGGATTTACATATGAGACTCAAATACCCAACCAAGTGGGTTTACACAATTTGACTCAACTACCCAACCAAGTGGGTTTACACAATTTGACTCAACTACCCAACCAAGTGGGTTTACACATTTGATCAAGTCCTTACATGACTGAATATTACAATTTTTTACATCATAGGTCTCAACATGACCTTTTCATCAAATTACAAATATGACTTTTCATGACCAATACCAGAAGGACCTCAAGAGAGATCATATTTTAGAATCATCATAATGCCAACAATGCATTATACTCAGCAAGGCTAATGCTCCCCCTGAAAATGTGCATCCAAGCATCCTTTCCATATGACCAAGGCTCCTCCTTAGTTTGTGCAACCTGAATACTTTCAATAGCAGGTTATCAGCAACAATCTCTGCATGATCTGTCCTTATCTCTAAATCATAAGACTTCCATCTCATTCATGTGTGAAATCAAAGAATACTCTTCAGCAAAAAGCAAACAGGGCTCATCCATAATCACAAGAAACCATGTAACGTGTCATCATCATTTAGAACTGAGAAATAAACAGATACAGTGCCAATAATACAATCATTAATAGTCATACTGATGCTCCCCCTGAACCTGTGCTCCTGATCTTCAGCTGTCATACAAATTTTCTTATCATTAGTGCATACGCGACTGTCTCCAATGTAACTCGCGTTTATATGCGGATTTAGTTCACTGAACCCACGTATGGAAAGTGACACATTGAAAATTTCACATTCCTTCATCTCCCCCTGAAGTTGTACCACCTGTACCTCTCTTCTTTACATCAGATGCTTTGTCAAAAATAAACATAACCAGAATAACCAAAACAATCATGAGAATCACCATACATCGCTCCCCCTGTAACAATACATTACTAATCTCTATAATGTATCTCACATCACTTCTGCAGTCATTAAGAGAAGTAATCTTCAGAAGCGGATGACTGCAATAGGGTCAATATTCCCTAAGTTTCTGACCGGTCCTCCTTTTTTATCCAGCTTTGCTTGAACTTTCTAATTGTGTGCTGGAAGTTATCCAATTTCCCAGATCTGTTCATCCTGCATTTATTTTCTACATGTCCATACTTGTTACAAGCATAACATCTTATGTGGCTAGAGAAATAAGCATAAGAATCATAATGTGTTTTTCTATTCTTCCTTCTATTGCAATCAGCTGCTTTATGACCATACTTGTTGCATGAAAAACAATATCCTTTAAAGAAACTAGAGTACCTTTCTGTGTAGAATCTGTTTGTTTGTGACTGAAATGATCTGCTTCTGCAATTTGCTGCAACATGCCCATGATTATGACATTTAAAGCATTCAACATTAGTGAATGATTTCCTTTGAGTATTCTTGTTTTTTGGTTGACCCTTTGTTTCTTTCACCACTTCTGGTTTTGCTTTGTCATCCTTTGAATTTTTAGCACTTCCTTGTAAACTAGATTCTCCTTTGACCGTTTCATGAAAACCAAGACCAAGTTTAATAGCAGGGGACCTTTGATTACTAAGAATATTGTCCAGAATCTTAGTGCTATCTTGAAACCTCAAGAGTTTATCCTTTTCTTCTAATTTACCTTTAAGAATGTTTACCTCAACCTCCAATTTTTGGCATTGCTTCTTCATGCTTTCTTCGACCCTTTTTCCTTCTTCTACTTGATCATTCAATTTTAAAATTTCTTCCTTCAACCAAGTTTCTTGTTCTTCACATGTTTGTAGAAGCTCTTCATTCTTCTTATTTGAATTTTCTAGATCTTCTTTGAGAGAGATGATTTATGCTTCAAGTCCTTCCTTTTCAAATGATAGGGGTTCTTCATTCTTCTTATTTGATTTTTCCAGATCTTCTTTCAGAGAGATGATTTCTGCTTCAAGTCTTTCACTTTGATTGGTTGCAAAAACATACAATTTTTTATACTTGTCTATCTGACCATTCAGTATTTCTTTCTGTTCATTCATTCTAGAGATCATATCTTTTTAGACATATTCTCTCTTATGAAATTGATTCCAATCATTGCTTTCATCATTGATATTGAGTTTTGCTTCTAGACTTATACTGGTATGTTCACTATCTTCACCATTGCTTGCATAATAAATTGAATCACAAGAACAACAATCAGTGTCTGTTTTATCTTCTTCATTTTCTGCCGCACATGTCTTCTGAGATGTCTTCTTTTGAGTAGCCTTCTTCTTTTGCTTCTTTGCCATAAGCACTTGTAGATCTTGGTCAGAATCTTCTTCTTCGTCATCAGATACTTCATTTGTATAATAACTCTTTCTCTTTTCAAATTGTTTCCCTTTACCATGATTATCTTCATAAGGACATTTAGCAGCATAATGACCAACTTTTCCACAAGCAAAACACTTGAAGGGAAGCTTACCTTTGAATCTTCCAGTTCCTAATTGGAGTTTTCTCACAAAATTTGCTTCTTCTTCTTCTGATATATAATTTGATTCCTTGACATCTGCCTTTTCTTTTACTTTTGAACACACCTTAAAAGAAGCTTCTTTGATTTGAGAGGGACCTCCTTGTCTCATTTCATAAGCAGTCAGAATACCATGTAGTTGAACAATAGTAAGAGTTTGCAGATCTTGCCTTTCTTCAATAGCTGATACTTTTGACTCAAATTTTGAAGTCAGAGATCTTAAGACTTTTTCCACCGGAGTAGTATCGGTTATGGTTTCACCCAAACTTCTCATACGATTTACAATATCATCTAGACATAAAAAGAAACTGGCAATACTCGCATCACTATGCATCCTTAAATTTTCATATTCAATTCTGAGAGTTTGGAGTTTTGCACTTTTTACCTTTGTATCTCCTTCATAGCTTAGAATGATTTTGTCCCATATTTCTTTTGCTGAATTTAGCTGCATCACTTTAGCAAATTCTGGTTCATACATGCTTCCTAATAAGACATTGACTGCTTTGGCATTGATTTCATATTTCTTCCTTTCTGCTGCATCAGTAGGAATACTTGCCGGATACTGATAACCTCCTTCCACAATTGCCCATACTTCTGCACCAAGACTTTGCAGATATGCTTTTGTTCGTATCTTCCAGAATAACAGATTATTTCCATTGAATAGAGGTGGCCTTATAGACATTATCCCTTCATGACTTCCCATTGCGACGGATCTCCTTCAAGCGATCAAGCTTCTACAGAAGGACCTGCTCTGATACCAATTGTTGGGAAAAATACTGAGAGGGGGGGGGTGAATCAGTATTTAGGACTTACTCAAATCTTTTACTTTTTCTTACTTCAAAACCCATACGCTAATTTTCTGAACCAGACTCGTGTATACACGCAGATATCCTCCATAAAACTCGCGTATACACAGAGATATTATTATGCCATTAATTCTTTACTTAGTTCTATGCAACATTATTTCTTCTGATGATTAGATAACAGTAAGCATGTGCAGTAATAATAGAATAAACCATCACACATAAGCATCACACATGAACACCAGGATTTTAGGTGGAAACCCAAGTCAGGAGAAAACCACCGCTGTCGTTGTCTCAACCTTCAATATTTTATTATAAATAAAACATCTTACAACTATGTACTGGCGCAGACTCATTCCAGTACACAAGCACCCACCTGCGCTCGTTTACCAGCCTCTCCTGGAAGGGAGCTACGACCCCCTACTCTCGTTTACCAGCCTCACCTGGAAGGGAGCTACGACCCCCTGCTCTCGTTTACCAGCCTCACCTGGAAGGGAGCTACAACCCCCTGACTGAAGGCTACAACCCTCAGCACCACCATGGACCCCGTTTCATCAATTTTCATACTGGATCCAAAAGCTTCCTTTAGAACACAACTTGCAGGCCACTTTTCATCATATTTTCAGATTGGACCCACTCCACACATTTAAGCTCAATTATACATCAAAATTGATACTTATGAATTCAGACAACCCAGATCTGTAGAATACATCATTAAGAGAGAGCAGTACTACAGCAGAACAGATCAGACATTTCAGACTTCATACTTCATCAAACCCTAGTTTTCATACGCACTTTCCTTTCACTAATCTGGTGTATATACGCGCCTTCATTCATATAAAACCGCGTATACCTCTTCACATACTTTAGAACTGATTTCACAACCCATACGCGCTTTCGCTTTATCCAACCTGCGTATATACGCGCTTCCACTGTTATAAACTAGCGTATAGTTCTTCAAACATTATAGAGAAGCTTACTTCTTTAGATCAGATATTCAGTTCAGATTTTACGCTTTACTTCAGACATATTTTCACCTCATCTCAGATCTAAGCATTCCATAAATAGATCTAGAAGATACAAATACATTTCAGATCTAGATTCCCTTCTTCATCATTTTCTTCATAGGTGCATCACAGATTCAGATCTATCATCAAACTATTACCCTTTCCATTCAGACACATTTCAGAGTGAAGTATTCATTCAAACCCAGACACTTTCACACCCATTGCACAATGATTTCCTCCTCCTTATATAGATTTAGCCTTTTTCAATACCATGAGCCAAAACCACATCACTTCCGATGATATTCCTAAACGGGATCAAATAGACAACTCAACGCTCAATACAATGGGTCAATACCATGGTAGTAACCCCTGGTTTTACACATTTAGAGCACAGTTGACCATACGCGACTTGGCACGTACTTTTCCACGTGCATACGCGCCTTCTATTAAGCAAACCCGCGTATGCCTTATGACATACACTTTTCATCATTACTCTTGCACATACTAATATTCCTTTCTTCTGAAACTTCTGTACTACTTGTAGAACATCATATTTACATCATTAACAAGTTCATCAAGTCAATAACAACTTCATCAAGTAGGTTTCCATCATCTTCTTCAAGTGTTGCCATCATCTTCATCAAGTGGGTTGCCATCAAGGACAACACAATGCATCATATTGGCAACAAAAAAAGGGGAAAAATACATATCTAGGCTTGAAATCTTGGCTTCAGCATCCTTTCATGCTTCTAGGAACCCATAAGGGGTTTTCTCACCAAAATTGAGCAATTTTTGACATGATCTTGTTTTTTATGTTTTTGGGCCTATTTGCACATTTTTCTAGGCACTGCCATGTTTTCTAGGAGCATTCTCAACTCATGAAAGTTATTTTTTTGGATGTATTAAATTTGGGGGCATCTACTCACAAATTTTCAGATCAAAATAATGTGTTTTGGTCCCCCAAAGAGGCAAAAAATACTCAAATTTTACCTTTCTGCCTAAAATATCAGCAGGTGAGACCTTCCTGGGTTTTTTCACTCAGTCCACTTTCTGATAGAATTTCGGGGATACGTTTGTGGAAAATCAAGTAGTTCTAGAAAATAGACATCCAGGGCTTTCCAACGAGCTATCACAGGCCTTGTTGCAACATCGGGAAGTCCCTCAAAAGTTATCTGCAAACTAGGCTTTCTTCTGACACTATGCTCCTGTAGCATTTTGGCTGAAAAGGCAGTTTTCTGAAGGTGGCCATCCAAATGTGCATTAAGCTATTTTTAAATCTATGTAAGAGATTAAAAGTCAATTTTCTTGCTATTTTTAGCTTAAATAGATATTTTTGAAGATATTTTGAGCCTTGGGCTTTGCAAAGCCTGAAGGACAAAATCAGATATTTGTATTAGGCCAATGGCCTTCTAGTTTCTCTAGGAGGGTTTCTTCCTCTTTGGCCTATATAATCAAAGAGGATTCATTGTAACCAAAGGAGAACTTGAGTGATAGAGAGCAATACATAGCATTATGAGCTTTGAATAAATACTTGTCTTATGAAGTGGATGATCTCTGTCTTGACTTTGATGGTGGAGGAGGATTGTATATAGGATTCCATGGCTTAGTGAATGGTATTGTGTTCCTTATCTATTATGTTTTCTTAGTTTATCATACATATTTTCATGCTTCTTTCTTGTTGTAGTTCAGTAAATAATAAGTTTGAGATATGCCTATGGAGGCACCTCAAATTTCCTGATTCATTGCAGCTTAAATGTTTTCATATTTCTTGGTTATGTCAAAGAATTCTTAATTTCTCTTTGGTACCCTAAGAACTTGTTATCATTTTCATCAATGGTTATTATGTATGCTGTCTAGTATGATTCACGGTATGCCCTACTTACTCATAGCTAATCAAAACTCCATTTCTGAAATCTCTCTTTGAATTATTGGTTGTTTTAGTTAAGTCAAAGAGGTCTTGTTTCGATCTTTCCCTTTTTCCATGCTTTGTAGTCTTATTTCAAAGTTCCCAATAGCTCAAGATATGATGTTTAGGAGTTCCCCTGCATAGATTGAGTTGTTTGTTTATCTTATTTGTTTTCCCAAAAGTCTGAAAGTGATTTTCCCAAAGTTAGAGGGTCTTATACTACTATGTATCACTGGATTTTTTATTTTCTGCATCTATCAGTTTGAGTTTCGTTCATAGAGATCAATTGTAAGCCCTAACTCATGAATGCTTGCTGTTTAAACTATTTATGCTTAAAATATCTTTGTCCTTCACAAACTTAATGTCCATCTCATTTCACTTTCACCCAAAGAATCCATTTACCTCGACCAAATCAGCCCTGCAGTAATAAATTGTCCGTCATTAAGACAATATTAACCTCATCTGACCCCATAGCCCAATTAATTCGATGAACTCTTTATCTATTTTTGTCCTTTTTTTCATTTCACCCTCAAAAAACCCAAAACAAACCCAAAACATACTTAACAACTAGCCTAAAATCAAATATACAAAATCAAACAAGTTTACATCCTTTGCATAATAGAGAGAGCCCTCTCTGAGTCCAGGAAGACTAGGTCCTAGGGCTCCAAATCTTGGTCTGATGTTACCTTGTCATTTGGTTTACCAATCTGCCAAATTACAGGACCATAACATAATGGTGATCACAGTGGGACCTTCTGAGTTAGTGACAATCTAAGTACACCTTAGGACTCCATAAATCCCTTGTCTTCAAGAATATCCAGTGAATCAGCCAACTCATCGCCACCCTAAAATAATGGCGATCACGGTGGGACTTTGAGTCAAAACATCCTAGGTATCCCTTAGGACCTCTCAAGATCTTATCAAAATGATGATTCAGTTATAGAAAACTCTTGCAAAGCTTAGGGCTACATATAGGAACTCAGAAAACCCCCCCAAAAAAAAACATCCCTATATTGGTTTCTTATCAGTTATTGGTGGTGGACCATAAACACATATCTCCAAAAACAAAAACATCCACCTAGCGACTCCACTAGCCTCCAGTAGGCCTAATACTCCACTAAAAACCAAAAATTTCATAATCATACTATCCTGTTGACTTACCTTTCCAAAGACACAAAGATCGTGATGTAGCCTCTGAAATCAATGACAAACTAAGTACAACTTAGGGATTCAAAAATCTTCATCTAAACATAGGAAATCAACATAATAGCCTAAAAATAGAACTATAGATTTCTCAACAATCTAGCAAACTGTTGAACTGAGTTTTAAGTCATTCTTACAAGTTTTCACATAAAAGTTTTCTAGAAAAGACTTTTCCTAAAAAACATCTTTGTCAGTATTTGTCGTGGAACATAAACCTCAAGAACATCCACCTGGCGACTCCACTAACCTTCATTTAGCTTTCACTTTACTAGCTTCTGCCAAAATCTTAAGGAGGACAACCATCCAAAAAACAATCACAACTATCACCCTCTCTGAGCTTTGACTTTGAAATCTGGCTTCACGAAGAATTAATACCAGATCTCACCCAGACCCGAATCCCCCTATCATAGTTGATGACTCAGAAAATATTTTGTGGCAAACTTCTGAAACTGGTAACTTAGCTACCAATAGGACCATCCACAAAGCAAGCTCTATACCTGAACATATTACATCCTTGCAAGATTCCTAGTTTGACTTGTGTTCCACAAAAACCCTTTTTAGAAGCAAGTCACTAAGTAAAACCAACCTTTCCAATCTTGAGCCCTTAGATTTGCAACAGAGTCCTAGCAGAGAAGCCTCACCTACTACACCTCCCGATTTTCAGCTTCTCCACCACTTCGGCTCTTATCATCCCAAATCTGCTCAGAATTAGTCTACAAATCCAAGTACCTCCACCACACCCATCCAGACCACCATTGTGAAAATCACCTCACCCCATACTACAAATCCTCATACTGTAAATCTACCATCATCTCACATCATGGCAGCTTGGTATGCACGCTTAGTGTTACCACCACCTTTGGTACCTTTGCAAAATGATTACCAATCCCGAATCCCACACTTCACCGGAGCTGAGGCTACTACTGCCCAACAGCATGTAGATAGAATCAGTGATGCTTTTGAATATATGGAAATAGAAGATGAGACCATAAGAATGAGGATGTTTTCCCAAAGCCTAGGCGGGGAAGCCAAGAAATGGTTCAAAAACTTGGCTCCTAACAGTATACATGATCTCCTAGCACTTTACCAAACTTTCAAAAACAGGTGGGAAATCAGGAAAAACCCCATCCAAATCCTTTCCGAATATAACAATCTCAAAAGGAATATAGGGGAAAGTGTTCAAGAATATTGCACTAGGTTCAACAATGTCTATAACGCTCTTCCACCTAACATGAAACCTCTGCTTGGCTTAGCATTAGCAAAATTTCTCAAAGGTTTCGATCCCGATATGACATATCAACTAAGAGAAAGAGACCCCGCAACTTTAGAAGAAATGCAAAAAGTAGCTATTAGTGCCGAAGCCAACCTAGCTAAGAAGAGAGCTAGGATGAGATCATAAAAGAAAGTCACATACCGATATGAGGTCATGCCTTCAGTTTCCTCCTTAGATCCCAGAATAGACAACCTGGTTAGATCCATGGAGAGAATGTGGGAAAGAATGAATCTAAATGAAAAAGCACCTCTTAAGGACAACCAGCCAAATCCTCAAAATAGAAACTGGAACCAAAACTTTAGAAGAGACCCACCTCAAATCAAACCAAGGGAGAATGATCAATAGATCAGGCCACCTTTCCATGAAAACTATGTTGATGAGGTAGAAAGAGATATGGAACCACTTGATGAAAATCACTTAAACTTGATAGGTTCTGATAGCGAGGGTGAGGTTTTCCTCACAGAAGAAGAACAAGTTTTCTTCTCCTCAAACCAAAATGAAACAAATTATGAGGACCCTGAAGATCCTGAAATAGGATTACAAAACACCATAATGGAAGTTCATAGGCAATATGATATTAGGAGTAATAAAAACCAAGACAACTCTAAGAAAGGTAGCTCAGACACTGCTATTACAAAAACCCCCAATACCATTCTTAAAAGAACAGCAGATAGTAACAAAATCATGGCTAAGAGAACTGACCAAAACAAAGACAAAACCAGCCAAGCAAGCCTTGATCCTAACCATCCTAGTACCTCTACTAAGATCCCCAAAACAACTGTATTGAGCAAAACCCCAAATCAAGATCAGAAAATTAAGAATCTAGAGAAAGTCATGGCTAAGAAAATTGAAGCAAATATATCTAAACGAGAAGTACCCTTCAGTTTTGAAGGGGAAATCACCAAAATTAAGATCACCATGCCTCTCATTGAACTTTTTTCCCAAAACTCATACAAATATCAAGTGCTAAAGGTCCTAAACATAGGAAATGATGCAGATAATTTACACCTAGCTGATGATACCCCTAAGGTGTTTTTTGGACCGAAAATAGAAGGGAAATATCAAGAGGGAACCACTCTCCCTTTTTACATTAGTCTGAATATACATGACCAAATCCTACATAATGCCATGCTAGATTCCGGGGCCTCTCACAATCTCATGCCGAAAGTAGTAATTGAAATATTAGGCCTAGAAATAACAAAACCTTATAAAGACTTATATTCGTTTGATTCAAGTAGAGTTAAGTGTCTAGGCCTAATAAAAGATCTTTGTTTCAGTTTGGAAAAAATACCTGCAAAACACCTGGTCATGGACATAGTGGTAGCAGACATTCCTCCCAAGTATGGAATGCTTTTATCCATATCTTGGGGGGACAAGCTCCAAGGAAATATTCAATTGGATATGTCTTACGCCACCATTCCTGTGTTTAACCAAACGAGAATACTTTATCGAGAATCACACATGAAATATATGGTTAGCAGCTAAGAAAGGCGAGATAACATCCCTATGTATTCCATGCATTCAGACCTAAATTCCTTCATTTTACATACTGATCAAGACATTGATAAACAAGTGGGAGAAATTGAAACAGATCAAGGCACACCGCATCAAACACTTTGGATTCTCTATGATGAACTAGATACTCAAAGCTATCATGACCCTGAACAATTGTGTCTTAAAGAAAGGGAATTTTATTTTCTAGAAATAGAGATAAATTAGAAAACATAATACATTCTACACCCTCAAGCAAGTTGCTCAAATGAAGGACAAACATCAAAAGTACAATCAGAAATTTTTTTCAAAATAGAAGCACTGAAAGGATTACCTAGTACAGACCTCTTTGGAAATCAAGAGCAGGGGAGTCTTATGTTCTTACCATACTTAAATTCTTCACCATCCCAAGAATTTACCTCTCCAAGTAAAACTTTAACTTTTGCAACCACTTTTATGAATCCAGGGAAAATTTCTGATAAATTTAATATAGAGGAATATGATAACAACAACCCCAAAACACCTGAGCTAATTGAACTAACTAAAATTCTGTCATTTCACCAGAGATTAAGAACAGCTAGAATATGCAAAATTGTTCAAGATACTAATACATGTTGGGAAAACAGTTTGAAACACTATGACACTGCCATCATTTCAAGAAGTAACCCTTACAAAAAGAAATGAAAAAATCTTGATCAAACATTAACAATTAAAGACAAAACAAATGGACATAGGATATGTGTAGATTTCAGGAACATAGATAAAGTTCCCCAGAACAACACTTATATCCTTCCTAAAATAGATCATACCATACAGAAGCTAGGAGTTTATAATCATATGTCTTGGCAAAGTTATGTTTCAGGATATCATCAATTAATTCCTCTTTAAAGCAAATAGCTTAAATATTTTTTCAAGTACACTAGAAGTAGTTCCAAATTCAAACCCAGTGTTGCAAAACTGCAAGACACCTGTTAGCCCCCTATGAATTTTTTGACAAGCAAACATGGGGCTAAAATGTTTTTGAGCCTTCAAGGAATGCATTTTCCCTGAAAACACATCATGCTCGAATCCTCCTTGTGCCTCTGTCCTTTGAGAATTCCTCACTATTGTTTCCAGTTTAAAAGCCTCTCTGTTGTGAAGAAGAATGCCCAAAAAGGCTTTGTCCCTCTTATGTCATCCCCACTTAACCTTTGTTTCTTCACCTTTTTTCCCTTCCCTTAATTCCTCACTAACCCCTTAAAATCATTCCAAATCCCCTTTTAAGCCTTTTAAATTACCTTTGTTCGGCTTAAAACCCATTATTCCCTTTACCGAATGCCTCCTTTGGCCTTAAATGCATTAAAAACAGGCCAAAAACCCACTTTCCAATTTATAATAGCCTAAGCCCCCTTCGGCCCTGCCCCGAAACCACTTCCCCTCCATGCCACCGAGAGCCGAGACCAAGCGCTAAGCCCATAGGCGCATATCGCAATCGGAACATTCAAATGTGCACATTTATTTGTTAAATGGTTTTCTCCGATGCGCTTGAAACTTTGTTCTGAGAACGTCCGCTTCGGTCTCCGCCATCGATTTCCCTTTAATCCAATGGCCCGACTCTAATCGCATTGCACCCATTGCTTCTTCCATTTCCTCCCTTAGATTTCCTACCGACCGTCGATCTACCACCCTGATCCGATGGCTATTGCATAATCAGAGCATCGTCGATCGCAAGTTTTCAAAGCATCCCCCTCCGCGTCCCCCGATCGCGATCCTCTGATCCGATCGCAATCATTTATCTCTCGAGATCTAACGGTCCAGTTTTCGTCACTCCCACTCACCGCACCAACCTTCCCCCCTGCCGATTTAACCTCCACTTTCGATCTGGCTCCAGATCAGATGGCTGGCATTTAATTGCTCATCGCACATCAACAAACCTTAATATGTCACCTCCTGTCTCTCCCGATTGCGATCCTCTGATCCAATCTCGACCGTCCGTTTGAGCCAGATCAACGGTCCACAATGCATCTCATGTTCCCTTCATTTTTTTTCATCGCACGACCTTAAATCCTCATCAGGTCATCACAGCCATCGATCTCCTCTTGAGATCTGATGGCCCATGTTAAATCGCCCTCCAACCATGGCTGGGTCCCACCATTAAAACTCATTCCATATGTTTTTCGTCGCATTTTCATGCATTTTCCGTGTATTGAATTCCAAGGTCCAAAACCTATGTTTTGCATCAAACATTAGATCATTCCACCCTAACATTTAAAATTTAATGTTTTCATTAAAGATAATTTCATCTCGCCCAACCTTTATGAGTCATGTAGTTAGTCAATATCCACCATCGATCATCACCTCCAGTTATGATAGGACAATCCTTTGCCATTTGCATTCACCGTTCTCATCATGTTGCGCTGCCATTCTCACAGTCCTCCACAGCATCCAACTCCCCTACATGGATTTCTTAACAGACTTGTGTGTTTTGTAGGTGTACCGATGGTGAACACCACCATTGCTCACAGTCACTATTGTAGTGGCGCAGAGCGCAGATGAAGTTTTCTTTCAGAGCCTGAAAGTACTAAGAAGAGCCTGGGAGGGTGTTGGAGCATAATTTTCATTAAAGGTACAGGGTTTAACTGTGCGAAACCTTCCCAGTGCCATCAAAGCTCATATCTCACAAGCAGAGACAGTCATGAAGCGGCAAAGAGTATCAGTTCAGAGTTAAGGAGTTTTAATGCACATTATTGAAGATGTTAAGCCTTAATTCAATATTTTAAAGGAAAAATACTAGATTGAAGACCTCATAAATCACACAGAAGGCCTAATGAGGCCAAACGCGCAGAAAACAATATCATCAAGGTTTCACATTAGCAGAAGTTTCCTCCCGAGAAAGGACACAGTACCCATACTTTTTTTACTCTACATTGTGTCCGTAAGAAGGTTTCCACCATGACAGCAGTCCTGACACTACTAGAACATTTTTTATTCAGTATGGTAGAACTAAAAGCCATTTATCTGCCTTACTTACCCCAGAGTACTACAGAGGACAGAAAACTGAAAAGTACATCAAAGAACATACCTCTGAAGTTATTATCAGCCTGTCGAAGACCACTCTTTCATCCAAAGAGGTACTGAAAGTCAATAAGGGATATTAAAGCAGAATGGGTCTCATGCACACTTCCTCCCTCTGTTTTAAATGATTCATTTAAATTTCATATCTACTACTCCACTTCCTCATTCACCTATAAAGACTCTTCGAAGTCTCATTGTAAAAGGTTGGCATTTTGTGATTTCTAAAGTAATACATATTGCTGCTTTGAAGAAGCTTTGGTGTTCTGAAGGTGTGTGAAGATCTGCGTTTTTCCATTGATGAAGGAGGCTGGACCATTGGTTTTATGAGCCTGGTTTTGGTGATGTACCTCTTATTGTCTATGTTATTTCCTGTGTTTCCACTTTGTTCCATCATGCTTTGCTTACAGTAGGATAAAATTTTTAGGCAGAGAAATGTATCTTAGAAGCACCTCTGACCTGTTTATCTTTCACTGTTTATATTTTTTCTTCTACTGAATGTGACAGGGTAGTCTAACAGCTCTCTTTATATTCAATTTGTCTTACTTCAGAAATGGTTAATTCGGTTGTGTAAAAGACTGTTTAGGCGTTCCCTCTTTCTTTACCACCGAATATTATGCCTGAAGTCTACCTTTGAATATTAATGCTTGCAGTTTAACAGTGACGTTTGTCTCAATCATACCTTTTGTTCTTTATTTTTATCATTATGTCGAAGTCCCCTATAATTGCAGTCCTAGATGTCTAAGGCGCTCCCTCTTCTTTTAATGTAATTGTATGTTTCGTTGGTTAAACTCTCGAAGGTGAACTTATAGGAGGAAATAGGGTGTTCCCCGAATCCTATAATTCATTTAGAAGGTTTAGTCTACATTTCTCCTTTCGTTGAGTGTTTATATTGATTAAGTCCAAAGAAGTGAGCTTACTGGAGGAAATAGGGCATTCCCCAAATCCTTTAAGCCATTGTGAAAGGGTTTAGTTTGTTGTTCACTCTTAGTCCTTAATGTTCATTCCATTTCACCTATATTATTCAACAAACCCTAGACCAAGTTAGATTTTCCCTTTGGTTTCCCTTCCTTCTTAGTCAGAACTATTTGGACTTCACATGACTCCATTTCCCAGGCTTGTAGATTCCCATGCTTTATCTATACCACATGAAACATACTTGTCCAACCAAAAAAAAACAAACAACCTTGAACTTCATAACTAGCCTAAAATCAACTTCTAAACCTTTCAAGAAACATATTTATAAATATATTGAGAGATCCTTCTCTGAGACAAGGAGGGATAGATCCTAGAGCTCTAAAGTCTGGTTTGTATGTTGCCTTGTCTTTTGGTAAGCCAATCTATCAAAACACAGGACCCCAACAACACTAAAGACATGTTCCAGAAGGCCATGTTTCTAGTACTGAATTTATTCACTATGATGTACCTTGATGATGTCATCATCTATTTTAAAAATGACAAAGAGTATCTGTATTACCTAAAGAAGATGTACAACAAAGGCAAGAGCGGAAATCAAAAGTATAGAGAAAAGCAGCAAGCAGATATAGATTTTTTCAGAGACTCTTACAAGAACCCTTATGTTGTGCTTGAAAGGGAAAAATTTCCAAACTTTTATTTTCAAGAGCTGACCATACCAAGAGCATCAGGAGATCCCTTTGAAGACAAAATGCTCAAGTTCCACCATTTTCAAGA
Source organism: Pinus albicaulis (assembly GCA_034641835.2). NCBI lineage: Eukaryota > Viridiplantae > Streptophyta > Pinopsida > Pinales > Pinaceae > Pinus > Pinus albicaulis. Next base: position 1,612,616,841 of record CM076582.1, on the reverse strand, counting down.
TTTCTAGTTTCAAAAACATTTTCACTCATTGTACATATCACAGTTTGAAGAAATAAATCAAAAACAAAAAATACAAAAACAGTAGAAAAGTAGAAAAGAGGGCAGTCTTAAAAATAGCAGAAAGGCCCCATGTTCAAAAAATAGTCATGCTGAAAGTGCGCAAATCTAAACGCCACTACTAGTGCTCAAAGGATATCTTGTTCAGTTAGCTAGCCTAATCATAACTGGACATGTTTTAAATTGATTGCTAATAAAGTAGTAAAAGAAGTGATAGTCAAAATTTTGTAAGTTTGACTTATCAATGAAAGTAGATTAGGAAAAGATATTGGTTCCACACGCTCAAAAAAGAACCAAAGAGGAAAACAGGGATGAAAAACAAACTATGTATCCTAGCCCTGATTTTTCTAAAGCTCATTTTTGTGCGAAAATAATATTGTGTGCATCTTGTCTTCTATGCCACAAACACATGACAAATCAGACCATCTAATACTGATTTGGTCATATTTCAATTCATGTTTTAGTTTAGTGAATGAAATCCTGTCAAAAAGCTTAATCTTGACAGTCGATCTAGCATAGGTAGAGAATAAAAGGAGTTCATCAGATTAATCTGAACTCTCGGAAGATATAAGTGTAGAAGTAGATAGTGTTTTCACTTTCAAAAAATGTCATGTCAAAGGGTTGCTAGTCCAAATGCACCTAAAGAAGAAAAAATATTAGGAAATATAGCTGGGTAGGTAGAGATGACTTTGATGCTAATCATGCTGTAAATTTTCAGAAATATCATCAAGAAAGAGAGAAATTTGCGCCAATGCATAAGACATTGGTCTTCACAAGCCAGAGATCTGCAATTCTAGACACCTCCCAAAAAGGAGCTGCCCTCCCCAAATGGAGCAACTGTTAGTCATCAGTATTTTTGCATGTTTTGATGACTAGATTCCTTCGCTGAGTTTTCTAGAAGCTAATCTCATAACTATCAATTTGTCATCTAGAAAACACCTCAAACATTTTTTGTCTTCCTACCCCCCTCTTTCATATTGTGATGAAAGTGGTCTTCAGTTTAGAGTCCTGGTTTAAAACAACAAATCTCCCCTGTCCATAGATGTCATAAGTCTAATAACTCTGATTTAAAAATCCCCTATTTCAACATGGCTCCTTGTCAAACATTGGACAAAGTTCTCTACCCCTTTTTCACTATTTATATTGTCATATAGTGACCTAACTATGTTCAAGAAATCCTTCAAAAATTGTGACAAAGCCTCTAGGTCTAGGTGGTGGTGTTTAGGGAAAATACCTTGAGAAAACTATCTCCAAGTCAAAAATCTTGTTTTCAATATCAGTCAGCCATCATTTCTTCTTTTCTGTCAAAACAAAACCCTTATCTATCCCTAGTTCATACACCATCAAAAGGTCACTGTGTTTTGTCTCAAGCAGAGCTCAGAAAGTTTCAAATCCAAGAAGAAACAACGAAAGAAGTTTTCCATGTCTGAAGAAAGATGATCATTTCAAGCATTACCTTGATATACCTCAGCAAGGCTCTCCAAAGATCAAAGGCATCTATAAATGCATCTTTGCAGGGGTGTATAGATTGATGACAGTAAGCAGAGTGTGAGCAAAAGAACACTCAGGAAAATATTTCATGTTGTGGCAGTTACTATTGGAAATCAGAGAAAGTGCAGATTGTAAAGAGAAAAGACCTACATGATTCAAAAGCACCAAAAGGTCAAAAGTCCTCCATCATGGAAAATCCACACAAAGGTTGGATAATGTCTACCTCCAGTGCCTCATGCTAACTCTAAATGGCTTTTTTTGCATTAGTTCCCAAACATATGAGCCAGCTCTACAAATTAGTCTTATGCAACCAACAGTGATAGTCTTCTGGAAAAAAGAGCTTTAAAGAAAATTAAGAATCATAGTGAAGATGTAAGAAGGAAAGTTGCTTCTTATACCTTACCATACACCTAGGCTCTGAAAGGCAGTCAAAGAAAAATTCACTGCACCTTATGAAAACACAGTCAAGGGAAAAAGAGTTGTTTCAAAGATGCATAGTAGTGAGCGCTCACCATTTACAAAGAACATTATTTACTCCTGAAGATTCACAGCGATTTTATGCAAAAGGGATATACATTACTGACAGGTCCTCATAAAGAAAAGTGCATTATGATTCAAATGATTTCATCGAGGATAAATGCCAAAGATTCACTTTTGTCTGTTATTTGTATTTTTCAAACAAACAGACAGGGGTCACAGTGTTGAAATGAACGAAGTTTTATAGTTTGAAGGCCTCCTTCATCATAAGAAAAGGGCTCATCAGTGGTTTTGAGTAACCTAAAGTGGTTACAGTTGCATAAGAACTCCTTCATGACAAGAAGAGGGCCCACAAAAAATTGGTTCAAAATAAAAATCTTCAAATGATGTAGCATGGATGAAAGAAAACTTTGTGTTTGCAGTGTCTCCTTCAATCATGAGCAGAAGGCAAAAGCACTAAGTTTTCTAGAAGCCTTCTTCATTAATAAGCATATGCCACTCAGTTGGTTTAAAGGTTTTCTGTGAAGGAAAAGAACTGTTGTTTGAGGACCTCCATCATGATAAGTAGAGGGCCTACGTAGTGGCTTTGATAAACCTAGGTAGTTTCATCTTGCATTTCCTCCTGCAAAATATGAGCAGAGGGTTAAATCACCAGGGTTTGACATTTTGAGAAATCTTTCAATGATAGATAGAGATGAGAGGTAGTATGTTTAAAAAATTTCACTCAATGATAAACCAAGGCTAAAAGCAGTCTGGTGACATGTTCCCCTAAATGTCCAAGCAAAAGGCATAGCATAGACACTGTGTTTAAAGACAGTCTTCAAAAGTTAAACAGAGATAAGAAACAATTAATTTTGGGCCTCCTTCATGATAAATAGAGGGCACAATTGCTTCTAAAAGGCATCCTTCATTTGAGTAACTAAGACAGGGCCTAAAACTTTGTGAAAGTTTGAAACTTAAATAATAAGCAGAAGGCATAACAAAAAGAGCTGTTCAAAAGTCAGATCCCTTCAAAAAGAGGCAAAGGTCCATTTTTATCATTTAACAAAAGAAAGTTTAAGACTTTTTGAAGGAGGTAAAGGGTAGGTTAAAAATATTTCAAAAGGGCTATAAAAACCCTAAAAGAATGTTTTTACATATCATTGTTCACTTGGCAAAGGAAGAGGTTTCGTTTTTGAGGTTTTGGGACATCATCGTGCAGAAAAGTTTCAACGCGATGCGCCTATAGCAGGACGCGACATGCCTGTGACATCCCGCCGAAGAAAAACACAAAGGGAGAAACACCCCTATAGGTTGGTACGACGCCCCTGTCTCCTCACTCGGCATTCAGAAGGCGCCCAGCGCCCGAACCTACACACAGTGCCCACAACAGCAAGCAGGTGCTACGCGCCTGTGCACAGGAGCATATCACCTCTCGAAAGGTCTCCAAAAGTAAAAAGAAAATTAGTTTTGGCTCAGAATTTGGGTTTTTCGAAAACAACGGGGAGATTTCAAAGGTATTTTTCATGCCCTTGCATCTTAGTTTTGGTCACAAAAATGTTTTAAAATCAAAACTTTAAAGAAGGGAAAACAATGATTTCAAAGGGGAAACATAGTTGTTTTCAAAGGTCTCCTGCTTGCTAAATAAAAGGAAAGACAATGTTTGAGGAGAAAGGGATTATTATCAGTTTGAAAGACCTGTTTTGTTGAGTAACAAGCCAAACATAGTTTTTAAAAGAGAAAAGAATTGTTTGAAGAAGAAAGACCTAGTTTAATCAAAGACTTGTTTTGATAAGACAAGTAAAGAAAGGAGTAAGCAAAACATTCCTCCAAGGAAGGTCAACAAGGGTGGATTTCACAAAAGGTTTGAGCCTACTACAACTCAGGAGTTAAATGATTCCCCTTCAGTCCTTTTCAACTTTCATGAGGTAGGGTGCCTTGATTTTTGCCAAAAGATCGAAGAAGTCAACAATGACCCTCCTTTGACACAATTGTTTGCCCTGAGGCTGCAAGGAAAACATGTTCACATAACAGGCCTTGATTTTGTTCTCACCCATAGATCTGTGTCAAAGGGAACCAAGATCCCCTATCTTGGTGAGAAATGGTTCAAACAATCCTATTTTGACCTAGACCACTACAAGCCCTTCTTGAAACCAAATTACCAAAATGAATGCAAGGTTATCTTCCCTTTTTCTCATCTATTGAACAGTTATGCACCCCTTATGAAAACAATCATGAGATATTTCACATGTGAGGGGAGATACTCTCGAGTTTGTTCCTATCATGTCAGACTTCTGATGCATTTCACTCAGACTCAGCTGCTGAATCTCCCTTTCTTCCTCTACAAGAGCATAAAAAATATGTCCTCCTTGGTTCAAAAGAAATCCCCTGCTCAACAGAAAGCTAGCTAATTCCATCATTCTCCCATAAAAAATATCATCCTCCATCAACTTGAACAAAAAGGAGTTTCTTGGGAATCCTTCGTCTCCCATCCTAATTTTACTTCTGCCTCTTCATCTCATGGCCCATCTCATGTGCCGTCCTCACCCTCCACTCACTATGTCTCCCCTTCATCTAGCCAATCTACCCCTCAAAAGAAATCCTCTCCTATGATTGATAGTGAAAAAGAAGTCTTCTGAAAGAAAACAAGAAGGCAGTGATGATGAGGAACATAGTGGCACTCAAAAAAGTGGTGGGCATGAACCAAGTGACAAACAAAAGAACAATGACCATGAGCATACTAATGATGGTGAAGAGAGCTCACCAAAAGATAAGGAAGTCAGTGGCAGTCAATATAATAGTGATGAAGGAGGTAGTGATGATGAAGAAAAAAGCGGCCCCCAGCAGAGCAGTGAACATGAGCATAGTGGCACCAAGCAAAACAGTGAGCATGGGGACAACCCACATACAGCTAGTGATGATAGTGAAAGATAAGAATCCAATGGAAGCAGGCATGAGGGTGATGAGGAACATAACAGTCCTCAAACAAGCAGTAATGATGAGGAACACAACAATCCTCAACAAAGTCAGGAAACCAATCAAAGGGACAGTGAAAAAGGCACTTCCCATCAAAGCAGTGACCATGGTGGCAGCCCACACACAGAGGTAACTGAGGAAAATAGTCAAGATAAGGGTAACATACATAAAGAGGTTTAAAACAGTGGAGCTAATGAAGACAGTGGAAGTCAGCAGAATAATGATGAAAATCAAGCCCAAAACAATGAGGAGGGTGGACAAGGCAGTCCTAAAGATAGTCATGATAAAAGCAGAGGTAGTAAACATGATAACCCTCAAGAGGAAAAGCACCACAACAGTAAGGAAAACAGTGAAAAAGGAAGCCCTAAAGAAGAACATGAAAATAGTGAACAGTGCAACAAATTAGGTGATGAAGGAGGAAGCAGTGTAAAAGATCAAGTTGAACAAATGCTAGTGATGAAACCTCTTCTCTCTCCTCAACATAGCCAAGAACATGTGCTTGCTACCTCTCCTAGGCAAGGGGCCATGATTCATTCCTCAAAAGCACCAAAGGCTAAAAACACCAAAACTAAAAAGAAGAAAATCACTCCAGCAGTGACTAGTAATGTCACTAGGGTGCTAAGGAGTAGAGGCAAACTGCCTAAGAAGAGTATTGTTTAATTTCCAAAGAGAACAAGAGCAGAGAAATCTATCCAAAGCAAGGGCAAAGAAAAAGTTGAACAACAGGAGAGTAGCCATGAAAAATAAGGAGACTTTGACATCATACAAATAGACAATGATGCTGGAGATGATGAAGCCAGAATCCTTGAGCCACTTTTGCAAAACAGAGAAGCCCAAATCCAGGACTTAGAATCTGATCTAGAAAGGTTAGAGGACCTCATACACTTTATACAAATGCAAAATAGGTAGATGAGTAGGCTAATGGCAATCTATGAGGCCCAGTCATTCAAATTCCAAAGGGAAGCATACAAAGCACAAGTTAATCTTGAAGGGTATATGGGCGAATTTGATGATATTGAGGAAGAAGAGCAGCTAGTAAGAAAAAGGCCTAGGACTATGGGTCTTAGGAAAGCTTTGGAGAAACAAAGGGAAGAAGAAGAAGCCCTTGCTCGATCGTATCCTCTCACACAATTGCTTGCCCAAGAGATAGAAAATGATAAATAATAATGGCTTGAAAGAGCCAACAAGCATTTGGAGGACAAATACAAGGCAAACAAATACTTGGGTTTGCGAAGGAAGATGTCTGGGCATTACAATAAATTGAATCGATTTGCCTGAAGAAAACTCAAATTTGCCCAAGAAAGGCTCAAAACTGCCCAAAGGAGGCGCCCGATGAAAAAAGGGGTAAAAGACATATCTAGGCTTGAAATCTTGGCTTCATCTTCCTTGCATGCTTCTAGGAACCCATAAGGGGTTTTCTCAACAAAATTGAGCAATTTTTGACATGATCTTGTTTTTTGTGTTTTTGGGCCTATTTGCACATTTGTCTAGGCGCTGCCATGTTTGATAGGAGCATCCTCAGCTCATGAAAGTTATTTTTTTGGATGTATTAAATTTGAGGGCATCTACTCACAAATTTTCAGATCAAAAGAAGGTGTTTTGGTCCCCCAAAGAGGCAAATAACAATCAAATTTTACCTTTCTGCCTAAAATATCAGCAGGTGAGACCTTCCTAGGTTTTTTTACTCTGTCCACTTTTTGACGGACTTCTAGGGATCAGTTTGCGAAAAATCAAGTATTTCTAGAAAATAGACATCCAGGGCTTTCCAACGAGCTATCACGGGCCTCATTTTGACATCAGGAAGTTCCTCAAACGTTATCTACAAAAAAGGCTTTGTTCTGATGCTACGCTCCTGTAGTATTTTGGCTAAAAAGACAGTTTTCTAAAGGTGGCCATCGAAATGTGTGTTAAGCTATTTTTAACTCTATGTCAGAGATTAAAAGTCAATTTTCTTGCTATTTTTAGCTTAAATAGATATTTTTGAAGATATTTTGTGCCTTGGGCTTTCCAAAGCCTCAAGGAAAAAACCAGATATTTGTATTAGGCTAATGGCCTTCTAGTTGCTCTAGGAGGGTTTCTTCCTCTTTGGCCTATATAATCCAAGAGGATTCATTGTAACCAAAGGAGAACTTGAGTGATAGAGAGCAATACATAGCATTATGAGCTTTGAATAAATACTTGTCTTATGAAGTGGATGATCTCTTGCTTGACTTTGATGGTGGAGGAGGATTGTATGTAGGATTCCATGGCTTGGTGAATGGTATCGTGTTCCTTTCTGTTATGTTTTCTTAGTTTATCATACATGTTTTCATGCTTCTTTCTTGTTGTAGTTCAGTAAATAATAATTTTGAGATATGCCCATGGAGGCACCTCAAATTTCCTGATTCATTGCAGCTTAAATGTTTTCATCTTTCTTGGTTATGTCAAATAATTCTTAATTGCTCTTTGGTACCCTAAGAACTTGTTATCAGTTTCATCAATGGTTATTATGTATGCTATCTAGTATGATTCATGGTATGCCATGCTTACTCATAGCTAATCAAAACTCCATTTCTGAAATATCTCTCTGAATTATTGGTTGTTTTAGTTAAGTCAAAGAGGTCTTGTTTCGATATTGCCCTGTGTCCATGCTTTGCAGTCTTATCTCAAAGTTCTAGATAGCTCAAGATATGATGTTTAGGAGTTCCCTCTTCATAGATTGAGTTGTTTTTTTATTTTATTTTTTTTCCCAAAAGTTTGAAAGTGATTTTCCCAAAGTTAGAGGGTCTTATACTTCTATGTATCACTGGATTGTTTATTTTTTGCATCTATCAATTTGAGTTTCGTTCATAGAGTTCAATGGTCAGCCCTAACTCATGAATGCTTGATGTTTAAACTATTTATGCTTAAAATCTCTTTGTCCTTCAGAAACTTAATGTCCATCTCATTTCATTTTCACCCAAAGAATCCATTTACCTCGACCAAATCGGCCCTGCAGTAATACCTTGTCTGTCATTAAGACAATCTTGACCTCATCTGACCCCATAACCCAATTAATTCGACGAACTCTTTATCTATTTTTGTCCTTTTGATCATTTCACCCTCAAAAAACCCAAAACAAACCCAAAACATACTTAACAACTAGCCTAAAATCAAATAAAGAAAAGCAAACAAGTTTACATCCTTTGCATAATAGAGAGAGCCCTCTCTGAGTCCAGGAAGGCTAGGTCCTATGGCTCCAAAGCTTGGTCTGATGTTACCCTGTCATTTGGTTTACCAATCTACCAAATTACGGGACCATAACAGCACTAAGAGGGAAAAATGGTTAAGTTCTCAAATTAATTACTAAAAGTCCATTTTTCATGTTTAAAGTCACCTCCCGCACAAGAGAAAAGAAATATCAGTGAAAGTAAAAGGACCAAAAGAAAAACATTAGTCAAGGTGGGTTTTGTTTTTTAAATTTTTCAAGGGTATAAAAGCCTCACAAGTTTCATCACTCAAACATAATTTCTTCATATGCAAAAAGAGTAGAGGAGTTTCGAGTTTTCAAGGTTTATGGCAGATTTTTTTCAGGAAAAAATCTCGCGTTGCGATCCTATGAAGTTGCACTATGCACCTGTAGGCACTTCCAGCATCTTTTCCAAAGAGGCATTGAGCGCCTGTACCATAGTGCTATGCACCAGGCCATTGACTGACACTTTGTGCAGAGGCTCCCAAACTACTGCATTATTACGCGTGCACTCTCCACCCGGAAGACTCGGCAACCCGTGTAGGGTCTACCTTGCTACGCGCACGGGTGCACAAGTCTTCCAGACAGCCTTGGCACTGCATTCAATGGTGTGCACAATTTCCCGACAACCCAATGCTGCGACCCGTCTACCCGTTTAGGGTTTGTTGTGCTGCGCACCTGGGCATGCAGGAGGACCTAACTAATCGTTCAGACCCCGCCCATGCTGCGCTCCTGTGCATTCAGCGGTTGCCAAGAATACTTGACTGTCTGTTCAGAGCTGCCCAACCCTGCGTGTAGAGGCCACCCAACTACGCATTCAGTAAGACACGACTGACACGCGCTACGCTCCAGTGTTGTGCTTTCAGCCAGTGAGTTTTTAAGTTGTTTCAAGCCATCCAACCGCCTCATAAGCTCTCCAAAATTTTGCTGGGCACTCTTCAAGGTTTCTATAACAGGTATTTATTTTTTATACCCCCTCTCATGTTGTTTCTAAAGGGTAAATTTGGAAAGAGAGCTAGGAACCCTAGGTGAAGGAAATACTTGGTCTCCATGCTAAAAAATAGTTTTCCTACCAAATAAACTTCTCCATTTGCACAACTAACCTCCAAATTGCTTAGCCTTGACACCACTGCATCCTCACCATCTCACTCACCTCCTTCAAATAATTTCATAAGTAGTTTTAGGGTTTGTTTTCAAAGATAAGGGTAACATAGAAAATGCCTAGAGAAGGCAGTGTTGACAGTGGCGAGAGAGGCCAAAGGCCTAGAGAACATCAGATGTAGGGTGGGAAAGAAAATATTTTTAAGCTTCTAAACACCAAAAAATTGATAGCCTCTCCTACTATAGTTTCATATTTCCAAGAAGTAGGATGCTATGAGTTATGTGAGAGAGTGCAGAGAGTCCAAAGTCACCCTCAATTGACCAAAATTTTTGTCCTTAACCTCCATGACCACCAAGTACATCTAGTTGGAGTGAATTTTGAGTTGACCACCAATGCAATATCTATGGCCATTGGAATACCTTGCATGGGGGGAAAATGGTTCAAACAGGTGTATCTGGACCTAAGCCATTATCAGCCCTTCTTAAAACCAAGTTGTGAAGTTGATTGCAAGACCATTTTCCCCTTTTCTCATTTGTTGGGTAGATATGCTACTTTAATGAAAATCATTATGAAATACTTCACCTATGAGGGTAGGTTTTCCAGAGTCTATTCCTACCATATAAGACTACTCATGCATTTTACTAAGACCAAATTGCTCCATTTTCCCTACTACCTTTGTAAAAGTATTGATGAAATGTCATCCATTGTGCAAAAGAGGCCTCCCTCCCAAAAAAATCAAGTCTTTTCCACCATTCCCTCATCAAAATGATTGTCTTACACCAATTGGAGCAACAAGGCATCCCATGGGAAGTTTTCATCACCCATGGTGTTTTCAAAAATCCACAACCCCTTCGTCTACGAATTTTACCATTATCATCTCAACTTTCTCCTCCCACACCTCCATCACCCTCCACTGACCATGATTCATCCTCTTCACATGAATCCTCTCCCCAAACAAACCTCCCTCTTTCACCTTCCCCTAAAGTCTCAGAATATGAAGAAATTAGTGAAAAGGAGGAACTTGAAAGTCAAGAAGAATATGACAGTCAAGGAGAAGAAAAAAGTGATGAAGCGGAGGAAAATGAAAGTGAAGAAAGTGAAAATGATAGAGAAGATACCAAGGATAGTGAAGAGGAGGGAGATGAAATCAGTAAAGAAGACAGTGAAAAAATCAGTGGGCTAAATGATAAATAACGTAACAAGGAAGATAGTGATGAAAAAGAGGAAGAAAACAGTGGCCAAGATGAACATGGCAGTCATGAATAAAGTGATGACAAAGAGGAAGATGTAAGTGAAGAAAGTTATGAGGAAGAAGACAAAGAAGAAAGTGTTTATGAAGAAGAAAGTAGAGACAAAGGAAGTGAAACAAAAAGTGAACAAGAAGGCAAAGGAAGTGAAAAAGATGAGGATAAGGAAATCAATGGCAGCCCAAGGATAGAGGCAGATTGTGATGAGTAAAATGATGAAGGTAAAGAAGAAAACAATGAGCCCAATAGCAGTGATAAAAGGAGCAGTGACAAAGATAAAGATAACATTCAAGAAGAAACAGAGCTTGAAGGTAATTGCAGTGGTAAAAACAGTGAATACAGTGGGAAAATCAGTGTGGTTATATACACACATAATGAGGCAGAAAATGACAGTCATGGTGAAGAAGAAGATCATGACAGTGCTCATGAAAAAAACAGTGATAATGAAGAAAAAAATTCTGAGGGCAAAGACAGTAGGCATAGAAAAGATTAAGAAAACAATGAAGATGCCTCTAACAGTGACCCCACAGAAAATGCAAGCAGTGATAAAGAGGCATAATTTGAAAGTAAGTACAGTGGGCCAAATCATGAAGAAGAGGACATTCATGAAGATACAAATGTACAAAGCAATGATGAAGATGCCTCTAATATTGCAAATACAGAGGATGAAAATCATGACGATCTTGATAGTGATACTAGCATGAGAGAAAATGAAAATACCTCTCAAGAAGGTAGTCAAGGGAAAAGTGAGGAAGACACACATGCATAAAGCATCAATGAGAAGACAAACAGCCCTAAGGTCACCAATGATCAAGGTATTCAGATGAAACTTGTTGCAACTTGTACTCTCACTTACCAAAGAGGATCAAGGAAAGTGTTTACTGCCTCTAAGAGGCAATGGACCTTGCCATCTACTTCAGCACAACCATTGGACAAAGGTAAGAAAAAAGTGAAAGAAGAAGAGGAAGATCATGAAAAATAAAGAGATTTTGAACTCATTCACATAAAAAGTGACAATGAGAATGAAACAAGAATTTCAAACTCACTCCTCCAAGATAGGAATGCACAAATAAAGGACTTGGAGCCTGAATTAGAAAGAGCAAAGGATGTCATTCATTTTTATCAGATGCAAAAAAAGAAAATGAGTGCCCAACAAGCCATCCATGAAAAAATAACACTCAGGTACCAGAAAGAGGCTCAAAGGGCATAGGTGAAGTTGGCAGAATCCATGGGCACTTATGAGGAGAGTAGTGATGAGGAAGGTCAAACTAGAAGGAGACCTAGAACTATGGGTCTAAGGAAAGCATTGGCAAAGCAGAGAGAAGAAGAATCAACCCAAACGGAACAACTTTCTCTCCAAGAACTCCTTGCACTAGAAATTGAACATGATAGGGAATCATGGCTTGAGAGGGCTAACATACACCTTGAAACCAAGCTAGAGAAGGCCAATAGAGACTTGGATCTACAAAGAAGAATGGCCAAAAATTATGCTCAAAGAGACCAATTTGCAAGGCAAGAACTCAAAAGGGCCAAAATTGAGATCCAAGCACTAAAGGAGGAAAAGAACCAAGATAGCCTTGGTATTTTGGCTCAATATTCTCTACAGGTCTCCCAAGACTCATGAAGCACTTATCTACCAAATTTGGGAAAAATTAGATAATTTTTTGTTTTTTTCAAATTTTGAGGCTAGGAGCGCAGCACACTTGGTGCTACACTCTTTTTCAGAGCATATTTAGGATGAAAGGCTTTCATTTTTGGATTCCTCTTCATGAAAGGAGCATGCTCACCAATTTTCAGATCAATTGGAGTTGTTTTGGTTCTCCAAAAGGGTCAAAAACACCCAATTTTTCACCATTCTACCTGCTTTTCAGGACATGTGCTACGTTCCTACTAGTCTTGGAATTTTCACTTTTTGGACAGGTTGTAGAGGTCATATAAGAAAACCAAGGATAAATATGGGAATTAGACTTCAAGGGCTTTCCAAAAAGCCGTCATGGAGCCTTATCCGACATCGAGAAGGCCTTCAAAACACTGCTGTAAGAAGACCCATATTTTTTGTTCCTATCCTATGCTCCTGGCATGCAAATTCAAATTTGACACATAGTGCTACGCTCCTGTGGTTGACAAGTTAGAATGTGCGTTTAGCAAGTTTTGTAGGCTTTTCAAAGCCTAAAGGTCAATTTAATTGCTAAAAATGGCCAAAAATATATTTATTTTAGATATTTTTGTGCCTTGGGCCTTGCAAGGCCTCAAGGACAATAGAGATACTTCTGATTAACCAATAGATTTCTAGATGCTCTATTAGGCTTTCCTCCTCCTTGCTTGTTATATAAGGCATGAGAATTCATTTTAATAGTGGGATTTTGATGTGTTTAAGAGCAAGACATGGTTTTTGGAAGTTGAAGAACAATTTAGTGTTGTGGAGCTTGTGGATGATTTACCTTGGTTGATAATGATGAAGGCTTGCTTACAGGATTCCTGAGTTTAGTTAATGGTGATGCATCTCTTATTTTTCCATGTTTTTCTTGTTTATCATATGTCCATATTTCTATATTGCAATAGCTCAGAAGAGTATAGGATGAGAAATGTTGTTTGAGGCACCTCAGTCCCCCTGTTTGCTATTGTCTTCATGTTTTCCTCTGTTGGGTTAGTTTAAGGAATTATTAGTTGCTCCTTAGCCCCACCTAAGCTTTTCTATTTCATTATTGGATTAATATGATAGTTTATAAACATGATTCATGGTAAGCCCTACTTGTTTTATGCTATCTAAAATCTGTCTTGAAATCTCTCTTTGATGTATTGATTGATTAGGTTAAGCCAAAGAGGTCTTGTTTCAATCTTGCCCTTTGTATATGCTTATCCGTTTGCCTCAAAGTTATTTATAGATTAATGAATGATTTTTAGGTATTCCCTCTTCATTTATTGATGCTATTTGTCTCTTATATGTTTTCAAATCTTGAAAGTAGAATCATTGAAGTTACATAAGTTGTCTTACTTTATTTGTTCCATTGGATTGTATATCTTGAATGTTTATTTGTTTAAAAGTATTGTCATTGAGTAAATGGTGTGCCCTATCTCATAACTAGTATCTTTTGCTTATCAGTATTTAGGATCTCTCTGTTCATAGGTATTTGACAAAGGATTCTTAACTGTTGTTAGCCACCTAAAAATTCTAATATACCTAGTGGTGGCTAAATTTGTTTCTAAGCCTTCAAGAGATATGTTTCCTTTGAAAATCCATCATCTTTTAAGTCTTATGATGATTCATTATCCTTTGAATTAATCTTCACTGCTATTTCCATCTTAAAACCATGTTGTTTCACCAAAGAAAGTTGTTCCAAAAGGCCTCTGAAACTGCCTATTTCCACTTTTCCCCCCCATTTTCATAAAGCCTGCTTTCACCATTCACCCCTCCATTTCACCTCTAAATCACCTTAACCCTCTTTTAAACCTTATATCATCCTTTTATTTGGTTTAAAAATCCTTTTTCTAGCCTACCAAAACCCTCATTTGGCCTGAAAATCCCTATTTTTGGCCTAAAAATAAGTCTTCCGCTCTATAAAGGTATTAAGCCCCCGTGGGCTTAAGTCACCCGCTAGCCCCAGTTTTTTCCCTCCATGCGACCATACCCGAGCGCTTATCCCTAAGCCCTCCTCTACTCATATTTATTCATGAATGTGCCTTTTCCTTTACAAACTTTTCGCCCGATGTTTATTCCCCAATTGAAATCTCCACCGTTGATCTAACAGAGATCAACGACCATCGAACCTTTCCCCCTTTCGCCTTTCCAAAACACTTTTGCCTTATCCTTCGATCTCAACCGTTCATCCAAATAATCCAATGGTTGGGACTTAACCTGATAGCCCAACACCTCTCCACCCCACAACACACTTGCTGACGTAACCAGGCCCCACCATTTGTTCCGCCCGCGCACCTTATCTTCCATTGCGCTCTCCCACAACCGTCTGATCTCCTGACAAAGATATAACGGCCGACACACGATATCACGTAATTTTTTAGCCTCCTCCACAGTGCGCTACTTCCACGCGATATGGGCAGTTTTCATTTTCCATGCGTTAATCACTGAATGGAATCGCGTTCCAAAAGGCAATACTGCCTCTCCCCCATTTTTCCGCGCGAAAACCATTCCTGGTTTCTGCCATACCGCCTACCCTCTGCAACGTAATTTCACTTTTAATCTCAGTCGTCGATCTCTGAGATCGAACAGCTTGTGTTATATCATGATATAAAACGTAGTCGTTTCCCATATGCTCCCAAACGACTTCATCAAGAGATCTCCACTGTAGATCATCCTGATCTAATGGTTCACATTCATCCTCGCACCCAGACCCTCACTAAACCTGGTTAGCTGCTCTGCCAGGGTTTTTTTCCCATTTTTCCGTTGCATCCACTTTTTTGTCACTGCTCCTCCACCACCCAGAGCCTATGCAAGCAATCTAAACCAAGCCCGCAGGATTTCATAACATGTTTGTCGTATGTTTGCAGGTTTTTCATGGCCGATGAAGAATGAACGTTTTACAGTCACAGAAGTGACACAAAGGCTTAGATAGTAGTCCTAGGGCCAGGAATCAACTTCAAGGGGACTAAAACATAAGGCGAGGTCATTTCAATCAATGGATCAGATCCATGAATCCTCAGTGACCCTCCAGCTCAGCGAAACCCTCCACCTGTACATAGAACACTCAGAAATGGTGAAGAACACATATCCAGTGGTAGAAGACAAGGCATAGAAGATTAATAAAACCGCTGAGGGCATCAGTACAGAAGTAGTTTTAGAAATTAGCAAAGTGAAAGCATAAAAAAAGTAAAGATAGGTTGAAGTAAAAAGAGACAAAGCAGTTATTGGTGCAAAAGTTGACTGACATAGACATAGCCCATCTCCATGCACACAAGCCTGCCAGGCAGTTATTACACCAAAGAAACTGCTACAAACTGTCAGAAGAAGTTATTTAGAAGTATGGGAGTCCTCATAGCCCATTCTTTCACTTAACTCACACCAAGAAGATAACAGTACCACTGCAGATAGTATTTCCTCCCAAAGGACACTCTGTGGGTGATTTCTGTCATGTCAAAGGGACCTCAACAAGCAACGAGGTCACCAAGTCTGTCTGGGATTTAATGTTATGTTTATGACACAAAATGGGGCATTCGAATGCTCTCTCCTATCTCTGAATGATCATTAAAAATATCTTCACCTACTTTTCCCATTTTTCCTATAAAGACTCTTTGAAGTCTCATTGTAAAAGGTTGGCATTTGGTGATTTCTAAAGTAATACATAGATTTCTGCTTCGAAGAAGCATTGGTGTTCTAAAGGAGTGTGGAAGTCTCTTTTTTTTCTATTGATGAAGGAGGATAGACCATTGGATCCCTGAGCCTATTTTTGGTGAAGTAATCTCTTATTGTTAATGTTGTTTCTCGTTTATCACTCTGTTCCATTATGCTTTGACTTACAGTAAGATAAAAATTTTAGGTAGAGAAATGTATCTTAGAACCACCTCTGACCCTTTTATCCTTCAATTTTTATATGTTTTCCACTACTGAACATGACAGGGTAGTCTAATAGCTCTCTTGAGTGTTCAATTTGTTTTATTTCTGAAATGGTAAATTCAGTTGTGTTAAAGACTATTTAGGCGTTCCCTCTTTCTTTGCCTCTGAATATTGTATCTGAAATCTCCCTTTAATTATTAATGCTTGTAGTTTGAAAGAGAGGCCTGTTTCAATCATACCCTCTGATCCTTACTGTGATTGTTTTGTTGAAGGTCCCTATAATTGCAGTCTTAGATATCTAAGGCATTCCCTCTTCTTTGAATGCAATTGTATGTCTTTGTTGGTTAAGCTCTCAAAGGTGAACTTGTAGGCTGAAATAGGGTGTTCCCCGAATCCTATAATTCATTTGGAAGGTTTAGTCTGCATTTCTCCTTTCTTTGAGTGTTTATATTGATTAAGTCCAAAGCAGTGAGCTTACTGGAGGAAATAGGGCATTCCCTGAATCCTTTAAGTCATTGTGAACAGATTTAGTTTGATTTCACTCTTAGTCCTTAATGTTCATCCCATTTCACCTATATTATTCAACAGATCCTTGACCAAGTTAGATTTTCCCTTTGGTTTCCCTTCCTTCCCATCAGAACTATTTGGAATTTCACATGACTCCATTTCCCAATGGCTTATAGATTCCCATGCTTTATCTATCCTGCATGAAAACATACTTGTCCAACCAAACAAAACAAACAACCCTGCACCTCATAACTAGCCTAAAATCAACTTCTAAACCATTCAAGACATATCCTTATAAACATATTGAGAGATCCCTCTCTGAGACTAGGAGGGCTAGATCCTAGAGCTCTAAAGCTTGTTTTTCATGTTTCCTTGTCACTTGGCATGCCAATCTGCCAAATCACAGGACACCAACATAATGGCGATCATGGTGGGACCTAATGAGTATATGATAGTCTAGCTAACTCTTGTGCACTCTTTAGTCCTAAAAATCTCTAAGAAATCAGTTAGTGGGCCATAGAGTAGACTCTGTTTGTTTGAGAAACTAAGCTAAGTGTAAGATCAGACATAGGACACTCTCATAACCATTAAAATGTAAAAAACCCAAAAATATTTCAGATCGGCTTCATAATAAGCATGGTGGTGGAACCATAAAACATTTTACCTTCACAAAAGCTAAAAACATCCACCTGGCGACTCCATTAGCCCCAATAGGCCTATTACCCATCTAGGTCTCCAGATCTCTTTAGGACTATGTTAACCGACCTTGAAGAAATTGAGAAGCCTAGTCCCATATTAGATAAGACATTATGAGAGGAAAAACTTTCAAAACAGTCCCTACAAACTTCAGCCTCACTCATTTTTGAAAAGTAGTCTGGCTTCACATAGGATCAACACTAGAACCCATCTAGACCCTAATCCTCCTACAATAGTTGACATTCCAGAGAGAATTCTATGGCAGAATTCTAGAGCTAGAAAATTAGCTGCTGATAGGAGCATCCTAAGAACAAAATGTCTCCCTAAAAACCTTGCTGTCTTGGAGGATTTACGCTTTGACTTACATCATACTAAGAACATCTTTAGAACCAGATCTCAAAGTGATTTAAACTAAACTAATCTTGAAATGGCAGGTTTGCAACAGAGATTTAGTAGAGAAGCTTCACCTTCTACTCCTCCTGATTCACATCTTCTTCACCACTTTAGCCTTTTTCATAACCAATCTTCTCAAAACCAGTTTTCTGGCCCAAGTGTTTCTTCCACTCCAATCCATACCACCACTGTCCAAAACACTCCATTTCAGTGCACTTTCCCTCTTGTCAATCTACCCACTGTAAATCCACCTTTCTTTCCAGTTGTGGTAGCATGGTATGCCCCATTAGTGTTACCACAACCTATGGTTCCCTTGCCAAATGAATATCAGTCTAAAATTCCCCATTTCAATAGAAAAGATTCTACCACAGCTCAACAACATGTAGATAGGATGGAGGATGCTTTTGATTATATGGAAATATAAGATGAGACCATAAAGATGAGAATCTTTGCTCAAAGTTTAGGAGGAGAAGTAAAGAAGTGTTTTAAAGGCTTAACTCCTAATAACATCAATGACCTTCCCTCTTTACATAAAAAATTCATAAAAAAAAGGGAGATCAAAAGCGACCCTCTCCAAATACTAGCAGAGTATAAAATCCTTAAAATAAATCAGGGAGAGAGTGTTCATGATTACTCCACCAGGTTTAACAGTGTCTACAATGCTCTTTGACCTCACATGAAACCTCCCCAGGGCATGGCCTTAGTAAAATATCCTGAAGGTTTCGATGCTGATATGGCCTATCAACTAAGGGAGAGAGATTACTCAACTCTAGAAGACATGCAAAAGGGAGCTGTGAGTGTAGAAGTAAACTTAATAGAGAAAAGAGCTAGGATAAGATTAGAGAAGAGGGTAACTTATAAATATGATGCTGCACCCTCAACCTCATCCTTTGATACCAAAATTGACAACCTAGTGAAGGTAATGGAGAGAATGCTTGAAAAGATAAACTTGAATGATACAGTGCCACCAAGAGAACACCAAAACAACCTCCAAAATAGAAATAGAAATCAGAATTTTAGAAGAGAAAACAATCAAGAAAGGTAAAGAGATAATGACTAAAAAATTAGACCTCCCTTCCAACAAAACTACGTAAATCAAGAGGAAGAAAGGGAGATTGAAAATTTGGGAGAAAACCATGTAAACTTGATTGGATTAGACAATGAGGATGATGTTTTCCTCACTGAAGAAGAACAATGTTTCTTCTCCTCGGAACCAAAGGAATATACATATGAGGAGTCTGAAGACTATAGATTGGGGTTTGAGAACGCAATCATGGAGGTACACAAACACTATGATCTAAGAAGCAAAGGGAACATAGATAGTCCAAATGAAAAAAACACTAGCTTTGCTGTTAGGAAAAACACAAAAAATCAGCCTAAGAAAATAGCAGAAAAGACCTACATTTTGGCTAAGAAGATAGATTCAAACAAAGAGAAAAGTAGCCATCCAAATGTTGAACAAAATTTCCCTAGTACCTCTGCTAGTGGCCCTATTAAAACAACTCAGACTGACAGTCCTAATAAAACTCAGCAAATCAAAATTGTTGAAAGAAACATACGTGAGAAAACAGATGTAAATACAACAAAATCAATAGTTCATTTTAGCCTTGAGGGAGAGATTGAAAATATTAAAATAAACATACCTCTGGCTGAATTAGTGAACTAGGAAGTGTACAGAAACTAGGTCCTGAAAGCTATGAATATAAATGTTGATACTGATACTTTGAACTTGACAGATGACAATCCAGAGCTGTTGTTTGGTCCTAAAATTGAAGAAAAATACCAAGAAGGGGTTGTGCCTCCCTTCTATGTTAGTTTAAACATACATGACAAAATCCTACACAATTCCATGCTACATTCAGGAGCATCACACAACCTTATGCCCAAGGTGGCAATGGAAAGCTTAGGCTTAGATATTACTAGACCATATAAAGACTTATACTCCTTTGATTCCAGAAGGGTCAAATGCTGGGGGTTAATTAAAGATTTGTGTGTTAACTTGTCTCAAATTCCTACCAATAATATCGTAATGGATATAATAGTAGCTGACATTCCCCAAAAATATGGCATGCTCTTGTCTAGATCATGGGGAGCTAAGATTGAGGACACCCTTCAAATGGATATGTGTTATGCCACCATACTAGTGTTTGGTCAAACTAGAATATTATATAGGGAAACCCTCATGAAATACATGGTGAGCAGCAAGGAAAAACCTCACAACACTCCGGTTTATTCCACCCATTCAGATCTAGATTCCTTTATTCTATACAATGAAGATGAAGTCACCCAAATAAAGGAGGAAAATGAGTAGGACATTAGTGCACCAGAGCATTCAGAATTGTCCTCCCCTCAACCTCTAGACATCTCAACTCCCAGTAGCCTTGAGCAACACAAAAAAAATGAAAATGAAATAGAAACACTTTGGAGAATGAGCTTTGATGGCTCTTGCAGCAAAAATAGTGCAGGGGTTGGTGTATGGATACACAACACAAAAAAAGGACATGCCTGCAAATTAGATTTTTCATGCACCAACAACATTGCAAAATATGAAGCCCTTCTCCTTGGCCTACACATACTTAAATATTTAAAGGCCAAAAAGATATCAGTACAGGGAGATTCTACGTTAATCATCAGACAAATCAAAGGAGAATATTCAACCAAAAACTCCAGACTTAGAGAATATAGAAACACTGTTTTAGATCTCCTGAAAACTTTTGAAAAATATGAGCTTATGTTCATACCAAGAGCCCAAAATTACCTGGAAAATGAACTTGCTTTTGCTGCTAGTAACTTCTAGATACCACAAATCGATGAGCAGTTCATCATAAAGGTAAAAAATAGACCAACAGTGCCTGATAACGAAGATCATTGGCAAGTATTTGACAATGATAAACATATAGAAGATTTCCTGCAGTCAAAAAATGAGTTTTCCACAGCATCACCAAGTTTTAGCCATGAAAAAGAATGTTTAAATGGAGAACTAATTCCTGAAACAGAGTCCTCCTCTCCTACTGATATAAATCAGTTTGATCATATTTTCAAAGCAAAATTATCGGATGATCTAGACCAAAAGGACCTTGAAGTTCTAGAGTGTAAAGGTGATACCGTACCCAAAGGCCTTTCTCCATTAGAACAACTCTTTGATTTCAACGATGTGGCTAAGGAACCAAAAGCAGAAACCATGGAAACTAATGTGGAAGAGCACAACATAGGCAGCCCAACTGAGCCTAAAATGATTAAGTTATCTAGCACCCTTCCTGCCCACATCAAACAACAATACATATCACTCTTCAAAGAGTTTGTAGATGTTTTTGCATGGGACTATAAAGATTTGAAATCATATGACACTGACATCATTCAGCACAAGATTCCTCTTAAGGAAAACCAGAAACCTTTCAGACATAAATTAAGGAGGATAAACCCTATTTTATTTCCTGCAGTAGGAAAATAAATTAGGAAGATGTATGATGCAGGGATCATTGTTCCTCTCAGATACTCAGACTGGGTTTCCAATCTAGTATATGTCAGGAATAAGACAGGGGAGATTAGGCTATGTATTGACTTTAGGAACTTGAATAGAGCCTCTCTGAAAGATAACTACCCCTTGCCAAAAATGGACCACATTCTTCAAAGGGTAGTTGGGTCAAAAATAATATCATTGTTGGATGGGTTCTCAGGTTATAATCAAGTGTTATTTCTCCTAAGTGATCAACATAAGACAACCTTTACTACACCTTGGGGGACATTCATGTATGTCAAAATGCCATTTGGTTTGATTAATGTAGGGGCCACTTTCCAGAGGGCCATGGCCATAGCCTTCTCAGAAGACATAGGCTATTTTATAATCATTCACCTTGATGATATTATTGTTTTCTCAAAAACTGATGAAGAACATTTGGAACATTTAAGGAAGGTTTTTGAGAAATGCAGAAGGTTTGGCTTGTCTTTAAATCCCAAAAAGAAACTTTTTGGCCTCCAAGAAGGAAAGCTTCTTGGTCACATAATCTCTGAAGAAGGAATCAAAATAGATCCTAAAAGAATTGATGGCATACTGAATATCAGCCACCCTAGAAACCTCAAAGAATTACAGTCTTTCATTGGAAAGATTAATTTTTTGAGGAGGTTCATCCCCAACCTTGCTGAGCTATTAAGAAACATCACTAACATGCTCAGGAAAGAAGTAGGTGTTAAATTGACAATGCAAGCTAAACAATCATTTGAACTGGTAAAGCAAGCCCTTACTCAAGCGCCAGTCCTTATCAGTCCTGATTTCACCAAATATTTCTATATTTTTCCTTTACATCTGAGCATACAATAGCTGCAGTATTATTGTAAAAGAATAGCTTGGGGCAATAACAACTTATATCCTTCTTCAGTAAAGCCTTAAGAGATTCCCCACTCAAATATAATATCATGGAGAAGCAAGCCTTGGCACTGGTAAAAGCATTGAAGGACTTTAGGGTGTACATTTTACATTCACATATCATTGCCTTTGTGCCACACACTGTAGTTAAAGATATTCTAAGTCAGGACCCTGATGGTAAAAGGGGAAAATGGATTGCCACTATTCTTGAATATGACTTAGAAATCAGGCCTACCAAACTCATCAAGGGACAAGGATTAGCAAAACTCATGGCTGAGTCTAATTTCAAAGCACTAGATATGAATATGGTTGATTCCTTGAAGAGATAGAAGAGTTCCCAACACCTTTTACTGAAGAAACATTCATGAACTCTCCATGGTATGCTGACATCATTTATGTGTTGCTTTATTTGAATGCTCCTCCTTCTTTGTCAAAAATAAAGGCCAGATTTTTCAAATAGAAGGCTTTAAATTATTGTATGATAGATGGAGTTTTATAATGGAAAAATGTTGTTGGGATATTACTAAAATGTTTACTTTAGGTTGATGCAGGAAAAATCATGCATGAAATGCATGAAGGAGAATGTGGAGGGCACTTAAATTGGAGGATCACAGCAAACAAGATCCTTAGATACGGTTACTATTGGCCCACCCTTTTTCCAGCCACCCACAAACTAGTAATGTCTTGCCACAAGTGCCAAATTTTTGATGGTAGAAGAAAGCTCTTTCTCTTACCCTTGAAGCCTATTAGTGTTGAAGCACCCTTTCAACAGTTGGGTTTGGACTTCATAGGGGAAATCCATCCATCCTCCTTAGCCCAGCACAAATGGATCCTTACAACCACTAATTATTTTACCAAATGGATAGAGGCCATACCCACTAGGAATGCTACTGACTCTGTCATTATTAAATTCCTTGAGACCAACATATTGTCCAGATTTGGTTGTCCTAGAAAAATAATCACAGACAATGTTGTTGCCTTTAAATCCAAGAAGATGGTTTATTTCTGCCATAAATATCAGATCACCTTGGGCCACTCCACTGCCTATTACCCCCAAGGAAATGGACTTGCTGAATCCTCAAAAAAGAGCTTGATCAACATCATCAAAAAGTTGTTGGAGCAGAATCAGAAAGCATGGCATAGTAAGCTTGTTCATGCCTTGTGGGTTGACAGGTTAACCACCAAAAAATCAATCAACATGTCCCTCTATCAGCTGGTCTATGGCATGGATGTTGTTTTCCCAAAATATTTAGGAGTTCCAGTCATGAAACTCCTTCAGGAAGTCCAAACTGAAGAAAATGATAAGCAGAGAAGGATCAATCAGACCATTCATTTGCAACAGACCAAGGAGGAAGTTTACCAAAGAACTCAAACAGTCCAAGAAAACATCAAAAGGTTATTTGACAAAAGGACTAAAGCAAATGACTTCCAAGTTGGGAATGTGGTTCTCAAATGGGATTCAAGGAGAGAAGAGAAAGGGAAACATGGTAAGTTTGAAAATCTGTGGAAAGGTCCCTACATTATTCATTCCATAAGAGGGCATAATGCATTTTTTATGCAAGAACTGAATGGTGAAGAAGTGTTGGGAGGTCCTGTCAATGGTAGGACGCTTAAACACTATTTCTGTCAAGAGTCTTAGTTTCAAAGTTTTTATTCATTGTACATACCATTTTCATAAAGAAAAATAGAAAGAAAAATACAAAAACAATAAAAAATAGAAAAGAGGGTAGAAATAAAACACGAAAGGTATAGCCCCATACCAAAAGGAAAGGAAAATATGAAAGTGTGCAAGCTCAAATGCCACTACTTTAAGGAGCACTATTTTCCAATCATACAGCCTAATCATGATTAGGTAGATTTCAATTTACTGTTGATAGGATAGTGAAGAATATATGCCAAAGTGTTTAATATTGGCTTATCAGTGGAACAGATTAGGATAGAAAAAAGAAAGGTTCAAACATGCTGAAAATCTGAACCTAGAATCATGGGAAAATATGGCTCTAGTTCTCTCAAGACTTGAGCCGAAGAGAAGAAGAGAACTGGCTCTAACATTCTCAAAACTTGAACCAACAAATAAAAATAAGACAACTCTAACAAGATCAAAACCAGAGCTGAAATGAAGAAAAGGGTGACTCTAAAAAGCTCAAAATCTAAGTCACAAAAGGAAGATGGGATGCTTTAAATTTCCAGAATTTCAAGCCCTTAAAATTTTGATTCAATTTTCTGCAAAGTTTCAGTTCATGTGCAGTTTTTATTTATGCCATGGGCCCACATCAAACCAGACAATCTAATCCTGGTTTGGCTGTGTTTTCAATTTATGTCTTAGAATATAGAGAATAAAAATATGTCAGACAGTTTAATCCTGACAGATAGTAGTTAAGTAGAGAAACTTATGAGTTCAACTGCTTAATCTGAACTCATGGAGAAATAAGGGTAACATTAGATGGGTTTATTTTTCTGTTTACAAAATAAAATGTTGGAAAAAGAGTTTTCCAGTCCAAGTGCACTCAAAGAAGAAAACAATGCTAGGACAAATTGTTTGGGGTAGGTAGAAGTGTTGTTCAAATGGATTTCTTGCTACAGGACAGTGAAAAGTTGTCAAATGAAGAATTGTACCCAATAGAATTGCACTGGTCTACTAAATACAGAGATTACTGATGTTCTGGACACCTAAAGGGCAAGTTGTCCTCCCCTAGTGGAGCCACTATTAGCCACCTATAAATTCTGATATACCTAGTGGTGGCTAAATTTGTTTCTAAGCCTTCAAGAGATATATTTATTTTGAAAATCCATCATATTTGAAGTCTTATGATGATTCCTTATCCTTTGAATTAATCTTCACTGTTGTTTCCATCTTAAAACCATGTTGTTTCACCAAAGAAAGTTGTTCCAAAAGGCCTCTGAAACTGCCTGTTTCCACTTTCCCCCCCCATTTTCATAAAGCCTTATTTCACCATTCACCCCTCCATTTCACCTCTAAATCACCTTAACCCTCTTCTAAACCTTATATCATCCTTTTATTTGGTTTTAAAATCCTTTATCTAGCCTACCGAAACCCTCATTTGGCCTGAAAATCCCTATTTTTGGCCTAAAAACAAGTCTTCCACTCTATAAAGGTATTAAGCCCCCGTGGGCTTAAGTCACCCACTAGCCCCGGTTTTTTCCCTCCATGGGACCACACCTGAGCGCTTATCCCTAAGCCCTCCTCTCCTCATATTTCTTTGCGAATGTGCCTTTTCCTTTACAAACTTTTCGCCCGACGTTTATTCCCCAATTTCCATCTCCACTGTTGATCTAACAGAGATAAATGGCCATCAGACCTTTCCCCCTTTCGCCTTTCCAAAACACTTCAGCCTCGTCCTTCGATCTCGATCGTTCATCCAAAAAATCCAATGGTCAGGACTTAACTTGATAGCCCAACACCTCTCCACCCCGCGACACACTTTCTGATGTAACCGGGCCCCACCATTTGTTCCGCTCGCACACCTTATCTTCCATCGCGCACTCCCAGAACCGTATAATCTCTCGAAAAAGATCTAACGGCCGATGCGCGATATCGCGTAATTTTTTAGCCTCCTCTGTAGTGCACTACTTCCGTGTGATATGGGCGGTTTTCATTTTCCACGTGTCAATCACTGAATGGAATCGCGTTCCAAAAGGCAATACCGCCTCTCCCCCATTTCGCCGCGTGAAAACCATTCCCGGTTTCCGCCATACCGCCTACCCTCCACAACGTAATTTTGCTTTTCATCTCAGTCATCGATATTTGAGATCGAATGGCTTGTGTTATATCACGATATCAAACACAGTTGTTTCCCATATGCTCCCAAACGACTTCATCAAGCGATCTCCACTGTAGATCATCCTGATCTAATAGTTCACGTTCATCCTCACACCCAGACCCTTACTGAACCTAGTTAGCTGCTCTACCAAGGTTTTTTCCCATTTTTCCGCTACATCCACTTTTTCCTCACTGCTCCTCCACCACCCAGAGCCTCTGCAAGCAGTCTAAACCAAGCTCAGTGGATTTCATAACATGTTTGTCGTATGTTTACAGGTTTTTCATGGCCGATGAAGAATGAACATTTTACAGTCACAAAAGTGACACAAAGGCTCAGATAGCAGTCTCAGGGCCAGGAATCAGTGTCAAGGGGACCAGAACAGAAGGCAAGGTCGTGTCAACCAATGGATCAGATCCATGAATCCTCAGTGACCCTCCAGCTCAGCGAAACCCTACACCTATACACAAAACACTCAGAAAATGGTGAAGAACGCATATCCAGTGGCAGAAGACAAGGCATAGAAGATTAAAAAACCCCTGAGGGCATCAGTACAGAAGCAGTTCGAGCAATCAGCAAAGTGAAAGCATAAACATAGTAAAGATAGGTTGAAGTACAAAGAGACAGAGCAGTTATTGGTGCAGAAGTTGACTAACACAAACATAGCCCATCTCCACGCACACAAGCCTGCGAAGCAGTTATTACACCAAATAAATTGCTACAAACTATCAGAAGTAGTTATTTAGAAGTATGGGAGTCCTCATAGCCCATTCTTTCACTTAACTCACACCAAGAAGATAACAGTACCACTACAGATAGTATTTCCTCCCAAAGGACACTCTGTGGGTGATTTCTATCATGTCAAAGGGACCTCAACAAGAAACGAGGTCACCAAGTCTGTCTGGGATTTAATGTTATGTTTATGACATAGAATGGGGCATTCGAATGCTCTCTCCTATCTCTGAATGATCATTAAAAATTTCTTCACCTACTTTTCCCATTTTTCCTATAAAGACTCTTTGAAGTCTCATTGTAAAAGGTTGGCATTTGGTGATTTCTAAAGTAATACATAGATTTCTACTTTGAAGAAGCATTGGTTTTCTGAAGGAGTGTGGAAGTCTCTTTTTTTATGTTGATGAAGGAGGCTGGACCATTGGATCCCTGAGCCTGGTTTTGGTGAAGTAATCTCTTATTTTTAATGGTTTTTCTCGTTTATCACTCTGTTCCATTATGCTTTGACTTACAGTAGGATACAAATTTTAGGCAGAGAAATGTATCTTAGAAGCACCTCTGACCTATTTATCCTTCACTGTTTATATGTTTTCCACTACTGAACATGACAGGGTAGTCTAATAGCTCTCTTGAGTATTCAGTTTTTTTAATTTCAGAAATGGTAAATTCAGTTGTGTTAAATATTGTTTAGGCGTTCCCTCTTTCTTTGCCTCTGAATATTGTATTTGAAATCTCCCTTTAATTATTAATGCTTGTAGTTTGACAGAGAGGCCTGTTTCAATCATACCCTCTGATCCTTACTGTGATTATTTTTTTGAAGGTCCCTATAATTGCAGTCTTAGATGTCTAAGGCGTTCCCTCTTCTTTGAATGAAATTGTATGTCTTTGTTGGTTAAGCTCTCAAAGGTGAACTTGTAGGAGGAAAAAGGGCATTCCATGAATCCTATAATTCATTTATAAGGTTTAGTCTGCATTTCTCCTTTCTTTGAGTGTTTATATTGATTAAGTCCAAAGAAGTGAGCTTACTGGAGGAAATAGGGCATTCCGTGAATCCTTTAAGTCATTGTGAACGGATTTAGTTTGCTTTCACTCTTAGTCCTTAATGTTCATCCCATTTCACCTATATCATTCAACAGATCCTTGACCAAGTTAGATTTTCCCTCTGGTTTCCCTTCCTTCCCATCAAAACTATTTGGAATTTCACATGACTCCATTTCCCAATGGCTTATAGATTCCCATGCTCTATCTATACTACATGAAAACATACTTGTCCAAACAAACAAAACAAACAACCCTGCACCTCATAAATAGCCTAAAATCAACTTCTAAACCATTCAATACATATCCTTATAAACATATTGAGAGATCCCTCTCTGAGACTAGGAGGGCTAGATCCTAGAGCTCTAAAGCTTGGTTTGCATGTTGCCTTGTCACTTGGCATGCCAATCTACCAAATCACAGGACACCAACAACTGCCCTTTTCCCTACCTTGGTTCCCAAACTTAATGTCCATTTCACCTCACACATAAACTTTAAAGATCCATTAACTACACTAGATTTTCCCTGTGATGTACCTCAATTCATTATTGATATATCAATGACTTCATAGAATCCATAGCCCAATTGATTTGATAACCTCTCACTCCACCTATCCTACTTTATCATCTTACCCCAACCAAAACAAACAACAAACCTACACTTAACGACTAGCCTAAAAATCAAACACTTAAAGCGAGCAAGTTCACATATTTCGCATAATAGAGAGAGCCCTCTCTGAGTCCAGGAAGGCTAGGTCCTAGGACTCTAAAGACTAGTCTGATGTTACCCTGTGCATTTGGTCTACCAATCTGCTAAATCACGAGACACAAATATAATGGCGATCATGGTGGGACCTTCTGAGTTAGTGACAATCTAAGTACCCCTTAGGACTCCAGAATCCCTTGTTAAAGAGTATCTGTTGATTTATCGCCACCTCATCACTATTATTAACAAAATGGTGATCATGATGCAACCTATGATGTCAGTAACAATCTAAACATCCCTTAGGACTTCAGAAAACCTTACCAAATCATAGAGAACTCAATTCGATAGCCAAAGAGTTTAATATGGTTGTCTCACCATCCTAGAAAAATGATGACTCAGCTATAGGACACTCTTACAAACCTTAGGGCTACATATAGAAACTCATAAATCCCCAAAATATTCCTAGATTGGCTTCTTGTCAGTATTGGTGGTGGACCATAGACACATATCTTCAAAACAACTAAAAATATCCACCTAGCAACTCCACTAGCCTCCAGTAGGCCTTCTAAATTTACTAGTGTCCATAGAATCCTATAGGATTGTGTTGAATCAACCCTGAGAAGTCTAGAATCCTAGTCACACACTGTGTGAGTTTAGCAAATACAAAAAGAGGAAAACTTTTCGAAAAGTTTAAAAAACTTTCAGCCTCTCCAAATTTTGAGTTTGAAATTTGGCTTCGCAAAGAATCAGTACCAGATCTCATCTGGACCCAAACCCTCCTACTATAGTTGATGACCTAGAAAGGAATTTGTGGCAAATTTCTGAAACTGGAAACTTAACTACTGTTAGGACCATTCATAAAGCAAGCTCTGTACCTAAACATATTATAGCCTTTCAAGACCCAAAATTTGACTTGCATCACATCAGAAACCTTTTTAGAACCAAGTAACAAAGTAGGATTGACCATACCGACATTGAGCCCATAGACTTGCAGCAGAGTCCTAGCGGAGAAGCTTCTCCTTCCACACCACTTGATTTCCAATTTCTTCACCACTTTGGCTCTTTTCACCCCAAGTATACTTAGAATCAGTTTACTGGTCCAAATACTTCCGCCACACCCATTCACACCTCCATGGTGCAAACCACTCCATCTCATATCACAAATCCTCCACTTGTAAATCCACCATTAGCTCCTATCATGGCAGCTTTCTATGTCCCCCTGGTTTTACCACAACCTTTGGTACCTTTTCCGAATGATTATCAATCCAGAATCCCACACTTTACTAGGGCTGAATCTACCACTGCCCAGTAGCATGTAGATAGAATAAATGATGCTTTTGACTACATGGAATTAGAAGATGAAACCATGAATATGAGGATGTTCACCCAAAGCCTAGGAGGAGAAGCTAAAAAATGGTTTAAGAACATGACTCCCAACAACATACATGATCTCCCTTCCCTTTACCAAACTTTCATAAACAAGTGGGAAATCAAGAAAAACCCCCTCCAAATCCTTTCTGAATATAACAATCTCAAGAGGAATCTGGGGGAGAGTGTCCAATATTATTGCACCAGGTTTAAAAATGTCTACAATTCCCTCCCACCTCATATGAAACCCCCACTAGGCCTAGCCTTAGCTAAATTCCTGGAAGGTTTTGACCCCAAAATGGCCTATTAGCTAAGAGAAAGAGAGCCCCTAACTTTAGAAGACATGAAAAAGGGAGCTATAAGTGTAGAGGCCAACTTAATTGAAAAGAGAGCTAGGCTAAGATCAGAAAAGAGGGTAACCTACAAAGATGAAACCATGCTGCCAACCTCCTCATCTGATTCCAAGATTGAAAACCTACTTAGAACCATGGAGAGAATGATGGAGAGAATAAGCATAAACGAAAGAACACCTCCTAGAGAGAACCAACCAAATCCCCAAAACAGAAACCGAAATCAGAACTTTAGAAGAGATCCACCCCAAATTAGACAAAGGGAAAATGATCAACAAATCAGGCCACCCTTCCAAGATAACTCTGTAGATGAATGGGAAAGGGATATTTAACAGCCGGATGAAAATCCCCTAAACTTAATAGGCTCTGATAACAAGGGTGATGTTTTTCTCACAGAAGAAGAACATGTTTTCTTCTCTCGAATCTAGATGAAACAAGCCATGAAGATTCCAAAGACTACGAGTTTGGATTGGAAAATTCCATAATGGAATTCCATAGGAAAATATGACCTTAGGAGCAATAAAAACCAAGACAACTCCAAGAAAAACAACTTAGACACTGCTATTAGGAAAACCCCCGAAAACATTCTTAAAAGAACAACAAACAATACCAACACCATGGCTAAGAAAACTAATCCTAACAAAGGAAAAATTAGCCAACCAAGTGGTGACACTAGCTACCCTAGTACCTCTGCTAGTGGCCCTGAAAAAATTTTAGTAACCAAAGCCCCAAATCAGAATCAGAAAATTAAAAATGTAGAAAAAAGTATGGCTGATAAAACTGATGTAAATATGTCTAAAACCCAAGTACCTTTTAGTTTTGAAGGAGAGATTACAAAAATCAAAATAACCATACCTCTCACTGAACTGGTAGCTCAGGATATGTACAAATCTCAAGTTCTGAAAGTTCTAAACATAGGAAATGATACCAATACTCTGAATTTGACAGATGACAAACCAGAGTTATTTTTTAGACCCAAAGTAGAAGGAAAATACCAAGAAGGAGTCATTCCCCCTTTCTATGTTAGCCTAAACATACATGACAAAATCCTACATAATGCCATGCTAGACTCTGGTTCCTCTCACAATCTCATGCCAAAGGTAGTGATGGAGAGATTAGGCCTAGAAATAACCAGGCCCTACAAAGATATTTACTCCTTCGATTCAAGCAGAGTTAAGTGCCTGGGCCTAATCAAGGATTTATGTCTCAATCTGACACAAATACCTGCTAAGAGACTGGTTATGGACATAATAGTGGCTGACATTCCCCCAAAATATGACATGCTTTTGTCCCAATCTTCGGGAGACAAGCTACTGGGGAACCTCCAACTTGACATGTCTTACGCTACCATCCCAATTTTTAACCAAACAAGGAGACTGTACTGGGAGTCTCACATGAAGTATATGGTAAGTAGCCTAGACAAACCCAAAAACACCCCGGTTTATTCCATTCATTCAGATTTGTAATATTTTATATTGTATAATGAAAATGAGATTAGTGGACAAGTAAAATGAGGTGAGAAAGAACTAGGCCCTCTAGGACACTCACACTCACCCTCAAATGAAGAAAATGATAACCAAAACTCTAGCAGCCCTGAACAACAACTCAGTGACAAACATGAAGTGGAAGCACTTTGGAACATGAGCTTTGATGGCTCATGTGGCAAGGCAGGTTCAGGAGCTAGTGTCTGGACACATAACACAAATGAGGGTCATTCTTATAGATTAGAATTTCAATGTACTAATAACATTGCATATATGAGGCTCTCCTCCTTGGTTTGCACTTACTTGAAGACTTGGGAGCTAAGAAAATATCAGCCCAAGGAGATTCAGAACTTGTCATTAAACAAATCAAAGGTGAATACTCAGCCAAGAATCCAAGATTAAGAGAGTACATAAATGCAGCCCTAGACCTCCTCAAAAATTTCGAGAAATATGAGCTCACTTACATTCCTAGAACCCAAAATAGCCTTGCAAATGAGCTTGCCTTTGCTGCCAGCAATTGCCAGATACCACCTACAAACAAAAAATGCTCTATCAAAGTCAAAAATCGTCCTACAGTGCCTGAAAACATTAACCATTGGCAGTTGTTTGAGGGTGATGAACAAATTGACGATTTCCGGCAATCTAGGAATGGATTTACATTGATTAAACCTAGCTTAGAACATGAGGAAGATGGTACTGCTGAAGATAAAGATCATGAATCAGAGTTTCCCTCTTTTGCTGATATAAATCTTCTCACACATCCTTATGAGGATGAAATGTTTGAAGATCTAGACCAAAAGGACTTGGAAGTATTACAATGCAAAAATGACACATTACCAAGAGGGCTTGCACCATTAGAAGAACTGTTCAACTTTAAATATGTGGCTAAAAAATCAAAGATAGAGTCTACCGAGACTGATGTTGAAGAATTCAACATAGGAAACATAAAGGAACCCAAAATGATTAAACTCTCCAAGACCCTTCCTCCTCACATAAAACAGAAGTATATTGAGCTTTTTAAGGAGTTTAAAGATGTGTTTGCATGGGGATATCAAGACTTAAAATATTATGACACAAGCATTATTCAACACAAAATCCCTCTCAAGGAAAATCAAAAACCTTTCAAGAAAAAGTTAAGGAGAATAAACCTTGTTTTACCACCTTTAGTTGAACAAGAGATTAAAAATATGTATGATGCCAAGATAATAGTTCCCCTTAGATATTATGAGTAGGATTCCAATCTTGTGTCAGTTAGGAAGAAGAACGAGGAGATTAGAATTTTCATTGACTTTAGAAATATGAACAGGTCCTCCTTGAAAGATAACTATCCCTTGCCTAAAATGGACCACATACTTCAAAAGCTAGTTGGCTCTAAGAGAATCTCATTTCTTGATGGTTTTTCCAGTTAAAACCAAGTGCTAGTATTCCCAACTGATCAACACAAAACTTTCTTCACCACACCTTGGGGTACATTCATGTATGTTAAAATGCCATTTGGGTTGATGTTGGAACGGGGTCTCCTAACAAGCTATGAAACTAGTCCATTTTGGTTAATTTTGATTATATTTAGTATAGCGCAGGGGTTTTGGGGCGAGTCAAAGCCCCAAACACATTGTAATGGGTCAAAGGGTAAACTAGGTGTCCGAAAACCATGGGTTGCAGACCATAGGAATGTTGAAGCTAGATTATTATAAATAGAGAGGCATTTCAGATTGTAAGAGATAGGATTTGATGAGCTATTGATGCGATCTGTTGTGTAAGCTATCTGTTTGGGTTTTTGGGGGAATGGACTCCTGATAGTTGTGTGCGCAGAGATCCTAGTCCAGATGTGTGCGGACCCTGCTGCTGTGTGCACAGGTCGGGAACATAATTGTAAGGAAAGGTTGATGAATGAATGAATACGAAGGATTATTCGATATGAATATGTGAGTAATGTTGAATGAATTTCTGGTAATTACTATGTTATGTATTTTCTATCCTCTCGTTGCGACAGTCTGTGTATTGAATGATTGGATCTAGATTTGTTCCACTCTGGTTATATAATGTTGTGTTGATATTATGAAAAGCATATAATTGTAGATCTAGTGCACGTGGATGCAAATAGATACATAGTTAAATCTGCGAAGAAGCAAGGGAATCTAAATAGAATGCAGCCCTGCTTGCCTTACCCTTCCTTTCTCAAGGTGTGGAAACCTGGTTCCAGCACCCACCCATACTACTTCGGGTGAGATTGTGACCTGCGAAAGCAGGTCATTGCTGAAAGGG
Source organism: Pinus albicaulis (assembly GCA_034641835.2). Lineage (NCBI taxonomy): Eukaryota > Viridiplantae > Streptophyta > Pinopsida > Pinales > Pinaceae > Pinus > Pinus albicaulis. The sequence continues at coordinate 1,612,583,115 of CM076582.1, read as the reverse complement.
CGAGTAGTATAGGGGTTTTTTGGCAAACCTTGCACAGCGAACCTAGGTCAGGACCCCTCAAGCCAAAAAATGGTTCTGTTGCTGAGACCGAAAGAGGTCTGAGAGAGGAATCAGGTAATGACAAGAGAATATTGGAAGCCTGAAAGAAAAGAGATCGAGGACTGGTTCGAGAGACAGATCTAGGAGTTCACAGTGAAAGAAAATAGTAGTGAGAAGTTAACGATGGAAAGATGGAAAAATAGGTACATCCTTATTGAAAGCTATGAAATATTCTTTGTGACTTTTGTAATTGAACTCCAAGAGTGGCTGTCCAGACTGGTGGAATTCTAGAAGTGCTGGAAGGACGAGCGGGTCACTTTTTGGACCTTGGAGTTGCTCTAACAGCTTGGAAAAACTGATAATACTATCACACGCACGGTGGATCACTGGGTGGATAGTGTGCTAGGAGGATTTGTAACGGAATTTGACATTGATCAGTTTGTATCATACTCTGAAGCTGAACGACGATTTTTCAAAGGATTCTGAGGCAAGTTCCTAAGAACATTACCATTGTTGATCAAGAAATTACTGTGTGAAAAGAGCATTATGTGTAGTCATACAGACTGAATGACCTCGGATCTAGACAGGAGCGCAACCCACAGTGGTAAATACTATCAAACCAACCTTGACAGAGGGAGATCCACCTACAATCCATTTCAGGAATCCGCTACGGACGACCCCTCAGTTGTATCGCCACCTCGGACGTGTAAAGGTAAGAATTCGTCTGAACCACCACCCTTCCTCGACAGTGATATGGCTTCGCATTTGAAACTACCTACCTTTAGGGGGGTGGGAGAAGAGGATATGGACCGATTTGGGTTTGTGGCAGACTCTGTCTGGACTGTGCAGAACGTAGCAAGTGACACAATCAAGAGGGCACAACTATCTTTAGCATACAAAGACAGAGCTCTGGACTATTATATGTGATACATTTCCCAGAATGGGACTGATTCCATTCAAGATATCAAATATGCTTTGAAGCAACAACTCTGGAAGCCGAAATATTATTCCCAGCTGGTAGCGGAGGTAAAGGACTTCAAACAAGGTGTGTCTGAGTTAGTATGGGAGGCTGATCAGTGACTGAAGAAAGAAATTAGGGATCGAGGTTTTGAGTATGATAATAGACAACATACAGAGAGGTTCATTACCATGTTGTTACCTCACCTGTGTACGCAAATAGGACAGCAGACCTTTGAATCACAAGAGAAATATGTGGAAGTCACTATGAAATTAGAGGCTGCACCCCGGGAGGATACATCCGCAGGGGTACAACAAATCCAGGAACAACTTGGGGCTATGCATATGGATATATAGAACCTATGAAAAGAGACAGGAAAGGACATCTGCACAGATCTTTGGTGCATACATTACTGGGCGTCTGGCCATACGAAGGATCAGTTCCCTCTGCTGGCCGACTATATGCAAGCAGGAGGGCCTAGTCCAATACGACCCGAAGTAAGCAGGGAACCTATCCTATTGCGACCAGGATCAAACAGATCTGCACTGTGGTGTGATTATTGTCGGGTATCAGGCCTACATGATACAAAACATTGCCCTCGGCTGGGTGCGTACATCCCAGAACTAAAAAAACTATGGTGTCGCTTCTGCCGATCAGTGGGACATGATGAGCAGAACTATCGAACGTATGACTTAATGATGGATCATGGGAACTTATATCGGATGCAATCAGAACCTGCATCACCAAGACTAGTTGCGCACTTTGGAGGATCACCGGCCTGAGGCAGAGGAGGTCGGGGAGGAAGTGCAGGCCAAGGACGAGGTCAGCTAATCTGTTATAACTGTGGGGAAATAGGACACTTTTCTAGAGAATGCCCTAATCCCACCAGGCCATCGTGTAAATATTGCAGACAACTAGATCATGAGGTAGAGGACTGCCCAATTTTAATAGCCAAAATGCAGGAAAAGAAGCCTACCCCTACGCAGAACGTACAGAGGGTTAAAACTGAGCTGCGAGAGGCAAATCTAAGTATAAAGGTCATGAAACGTAGTGGGTTGGATACCTAGTGAAACAAAGGAGGGCTTGACTCTCGAAAAGAAGTATCTTACAACGAATAGGCACCATCAACAAGCCATGCACAACCTCCAGTTGAAGAAGGAATTGAGACCTTTTTAAAGGCATGTCTAAAGTTGCTAAGGAATCCACAGGCAGTAGGGAATCTCCTAGCTTTACTAAGTACCTGCACAGCTCGGCTCACCTTGATCCCCGAGACCAAGGACGTACACAAACTGGACAGGAAACGCACCGGAATAGATATGCGATTAACCGCATAGATCGAAGACTACGAAATGGATCAGGTTATCTTAGATCTGGGATCGGATACCAACGTCTTACCAAAAAAAACATGGCAACGAATGGGAGAGCCTAAGTTGGAATGGTCTACTATCCAGCTAGGAATGGCGAATCAGCAAAAGATCATCCCTCTGGGTAGGTTACCAAAATTCATGGTGGACATCGCAGGAGTAAAGGCCCTAGCTGATTTTGAAGTAATAGAAATAGTTGAAGATACGGACCCCTACCCTGCGCTCCTTGGACTGGATTGGGCGATAGACATGGGGGGGATCATCGATCTCAAGAAATGCAGCATGGTGTTTGAAAACAAAGGTACATGTGTCATAGTACCCCTGGATCCCACAGAAGGTGCACGGTATACCGAGCCAGCCTATGCAAAGGAAGAATTGGATCACATCTGCAAGATAACTACGCAAGATGAAGATCGGTTTAACCCCACGGATGAAGGAATGCTCTATTGGGAAAAGGACAGTGAATGATTTTTCGACTCTGATGAGGAGCTGGAGAATTGGAAAAGCTGGTTGCATGAGGTGTCGGTGCTTCACAACCTTCAAACCATCAGGAATTTCTGCCGTATTTCTACCACAGAAACAACCTTGCCTTTCCAAGAGGACGCAGGTAATAATCAGTAGCCTGTGAAGCCTAAGACTCCCCTAGAATGCAGGACAGAAGCACTACCACTAACCTGATACAAAGCACCTATGCAAGGACTGGTATTCTTGATTTAGAGGAAGTATTGGAGTAGGGTGATGATGCGGATAGACATCCCAGTGGCCGGGTGGGCCTTAAGGTCAGTTGACCTACATGGATGCCTGCTGATACAAGGGTGCGATCGGCCATTGTCCCAATAGAATTACCAGGGTATCACTGACCTCAGCACGCCCTTCTCAGACAAGGACATTCCACCTGCGAACAACATAAATACCTCGAAAAGACTCCCGATCGCCTTGCAGGATCACCTCATGTCAACCCCTCTTCAAGATACAAAAACGAACCCAAAACGTCATCTATGCATTGAAATTTCAGGGCCATGACCTTGGGCACGAAGGAGGACTGTCAGCACATCTCGAGTTAATGAGAAAAGACACTTACAAACACAAAAAATGGGTGGCAGATCATCAATATAACCATTTATGATAAGCACGGTCCGACAGATCGAGGGTAAGAGCCACACATGAACTACCTCGCCATTAAGAAGCTTCAGTGGGGGCCCAGATGGCTGGAAGATGTTGGATCGGGCTATTTATGCACCCTTCAAGAAGCATTGGATATCTGCATTTTGGTTTTTTATACTCATTCATACTTTATGTAATGCTCGTCTCTCTATTATGGACCCCAAATTGCTAAAGGAACTGTTAAGAGGACCTAGGGACGATGAGTGTAGTAATAGGAGTGCGCGCGGGCTTTCACTTGAGAGTATTATCTACGAACCAAGCTCAGCAAGAACGCTATGGTACTGGGACCTACTATGACGTCTCCGCCATTTCCAGACCCCGCCTACTAGAAGCAACGTATGTTTACTCCCTCGCATTGCCATAGTTCACACTTTTGAACCAATTACTGGGAACATTCAAGTAGACTTAGCACAGCTATATACTATAGAGTTACGAAGACTGTCTTCTAGAGTGATGCAAGAAGTTCACCGCCGTGACTGAGAAAGGTGAAAGCAGTATGTCATGCCCCCGGAAGAACAAGCCCAGAGAATTTCCATGGTCACTAATGCAATAGGCAACATTCAGGAACTACTGGTGCAGGAAGCCCAATTGCTTGAAGAAGCTACGCAGCTATGGACAACATTACAACACCACCCCATGCTTCAGCATGCCCAATGGGAATTACAGTAGGCAGAACATGTTCTAGATCAAGTCCAGCCCTCCAAACCTCCCCCCGTCCCCGCACAGTGCCTGGCTACCATATACAGGATTGAGGACATTCGTCACTCCAAGAAGGTTGTATGCAAAAATTTAAATCATGGTCTGATGCTGCACTCTAGCTCGCACATGATGCGCTATCTGTTGGGGTTCCCATGTTTTGGCCAGATTGGCAAGACCAAAAGATGAGACAACATCAGAACCACTTTGGGGCCCTAGGATCTAGCCCTCCTGGACCCGGAGAGGGATCTCTCCAAATAGAGCAAAGAATGATATATCTTTAAAGCTCAAAATGAGATGTTAGGCTAGTTATGAAGCACAAAGGGGGGTTTAAAGTGATTTGGTTGAAGGGTTGCTGGGTTGGTTAGGAGATCATGGACTGGGAAAGCAATGGGAGAAAAGGAACAAAGCAGCAGGATGTTTCAGCAAGGAGAATGGGCCAAGACCGTGCCATCCATTGGGCTATGGAGTCATGAGAGGGAAATTACTTGCATCCACTAGCCAAGGCTTCCAAAGGGCAAGTCATCTATACTAAAGGATATTTTAGATAGATGATGGGATGGAACATTAAGGAGGAAAGTGAAAGAAGGAAAGCAACCAGATTTCTGTCTATAGATCAGGTCAGAGGTCATTTAACTCCAAACCTGCTTGGACATACTCAAAGGCAACTCTCAAAGAGACAAAGGGGCAGCTTATAGATCAGACCAGAGGTCATTTAACTCTAGGTCTGCTTTAGCAACTCCAAGGGAAAAACAGAGATAATATTACAAAGAAACATCTAAGAAGCGAACCCCCAAGTTCATACATCAGCCAGCAGGCAATAACATCCACTACACTGGTTAAACTCCACGAATTTACTCTTAGATACACATGAAGTAGAAAACATAAAGGTAGGGAGAGCAGACAGCATAGGGCACCTAACACGGGTGAATCCTATACCATTATTCTGATGCCTACCAGCAGAACATGAAACAGTATGAAAATGTAAATAACAAAGTTAAGAAAAACATCACCAATAGTAATAGACCAGGATCCTGTGAAATGTGCTTTGATTAATTGATGTAAAACCAGTCATGTACAATATGGCTCAATGGCTAATACAGTCCCAACTTCTCCTCCCAGCCTATTACATACAAACTACTCTGCAACTTCCTCCCAAGGCTGTTCTAACAGTCAAACTGAATCCCTCTAACAGCAGATGCCCAGCAAGGCAACAACAACCTTTACAATGTGTTCTCGGGGATCTTTTATAGGAGAAGAGGAAGAAACAGAGGTAGGATATACAAATAAATGAGACTCATTAAGACAGTAAGGCAGAAGTGTTCACACCCATACTGCTTAATGGCAGAATGCAGCGCTGTATGTACTCAGTAGGCCGGTTAGGGAAGCATCTGTCAGGTCGATTGACCTCGGATATTTCTTTTAGAGTCCTTTATGGAGCTTGGAGCTCTGCGCTGCCACTGGAATAAATGAACTGGATGGAATGATCTGCAGGTCCCTCCATGCTTCTTTAATGCTGCTTGACAGTCCTTTAAGAAGCTCTGTCAGTGTTCTTGACTTTCCTGGGCTCGAGGAGCACGGAGGAGGCTGTGGGGAGGTGTACTTCTGGAGTAAACGTGTTTCTACTGTTAGGTAGCACAGTAATGGCTTACTGGTGCGCTCATTAGTCTTCAAACAGTGCCTTAAGCCTTTGACTGCAGGATTAAAACGTTAATTGTATCGATAATAAGCATTAATCCCTTTTAAATCACATACAATTTTGCTTCGCTGGCCGGTTGAAATAGCCTCTCATGCTTACACACGCCAATAGAATAAACTCATCACATCTCCGAGGACGTGGTGGAGAAATGTAGTGAGTGGAAGAACGGTAGGCGAACGAGAGAAACAGTGGAAACGGCGGAGAGGAGCGGAGAAATGAACGCGGTGTAAGGCCAAGGCTTTATGTCAGGCAAATTACAAAGAAAAGGCACAAAACAATGAGACGAGCATTGGATGTGGGACCCGAGTTGAAGTGGAGGACGGATAGACAAGATCGTGCGGATCATCAGGAGGACCTACGGCCAGGATCTAATCGCAACAGAGAAACCATGTCAGGAGTCGGAAACCAAGTGAGTGCATAGCCTGCCTTTTGAAAGTTCCGATTGCGATCGAGAATGGGGAAGCGATTGAGCGATAACCATTGATCTCGGGTCCAGATCAACGGCGGGGATGAAATCGGAAGGGAAGTAGAGAGGGATGCGATTGTGATCGGAGGAGGGTGCGATTAAGCACTGGCCGTCGGATCGGCGGGGAAATGGACGGCTGCGATTTAATCGGGAGACGGGAGGAAGGACTTGCGATTGCAGTCGGAGCGGCGGGTGCGATTAGCGCAGGACCGTTGGTCTACGCGAGGGATCAACGGTGGGAGATGCGATCGGAGGATCGGGAGAAGGGCTTGCGATTAGCGCCCAGCCGTTAGATCGGCGGGACAGATCAACGGTGGAGAAGCAATCGGGGGATCGGGGGTGAGACTTGTGATTGATCGAAGGGCACACACAGAACGTTGTGATTGCGATTGAGCGGGGGGCTGCGATTAGCGCCCAGCCGTTAGATCTCTGCGGAAGATCAATGGTGCAGAACGCCCTGCGGGACTTATGTGTTTAAACAAATCGCATCGGGGGTTTTCGGCTATAACAAAGGAAATGCACCCGCCCGACGATTCTGATTGCGATTAGCGCTTGGGACTTAAGCGCTTGGTCCCAGCGCACGGGCATGTGTGGGAAGTGGTTAGAAGGGGCTGGTGGAAAGGGGCTAGGCCTTATAATAAGGTCGGAACATGGGTTTTTTGCCCATTTTAATGGATTTTGAAGGTGAAGGAGGGGAACGATAGAGGGGAAAAGGAGAAAGAGGCTAAACAAAGAGTAGGGGAAGAAATTAAAGGGGATTTTGGGGGGAACTGAAGGGAAAGAAGGGGGAATAAAGGGGAGGGAAAATGGGCCAATTGGGGGAGAAATAAGAAGGAAAAGGGGGCCTTTGGGAATTTCTTCACATAGCAGAGAGGCTTTATAAGGGGAATCAGCGGAGGGGATTTGATCAAAGGATAAAAGACACAAAGAGGCTTCAAGGAGACTGTGTTTTCAGAGGAAATGCATTCCTTGAAGGCTCAAAAACAATTTAGCCCCCTATTTTCTTGTCAAAAATTTCATAGGGGGGCTAACAGTGGCTCCACATGGGGATGGCTTCTTCTTGAAGGAGCCAAGAAACCAGAAAATGATCTCTTGGTGTAGGCCAGATGCCTGTTGCTTGAACCATCCATTTCTTTCTTTGATCAGCTGCCACAAACTGTGAAGACAACATATCAGCAGTACAATTCTTCCAAACAACTACCTACCCACACTATAGTCCTAACATTTTTTCTTCTTGGGTGCATTTGGACTTGCAGACCCTTTTACATCATCAATTTTTACAAACAGGAAAAATAAACCTAGTCTACTTCTACCCTTATTGCTCCATGAGACCAGATTAGACCGTTGGTCTCACATGTTTCTCTACCTACACTACTACCTGCTAGGATTAGACTGTCTAGCAGGTTTCTTCTCTACATTCTAAGACAGAAAATGAAACAACTAATCTACTTTCTCATGTACTGAGCTTTATTGAGCTTTCCTACCTACCCTACTCTAACTGGAAAACTCTGATGGTTTAGGTGATGCGGTAATGCCAATGCAGCCAGTCAAGTAATAGAAAAAAAGGATATGAGCACTGACTGCCTGTCAGAGATAACCACAGGGTTCTCTGCATGTGGTCCTTCAAGACTGAAGTCACCATCAGTGGTGACCAATTCTGATGTATTTGGCTCTTGCAAAAGATTGACGCTTGTGGAGCTGAGCCAATCAGGGCCTCCATGTAGTCTGCCACAGGGTCAACAAACTCATGATGTAAACTTTTTTCTTCAAAGCCTACCACGACTGATAGGCTGTCTGCATCCTGGGCAGCTTCAATCACTGCATCTGCAGTGAGGCCTTTGCAATCACACTCCTCCTCTTCATGGATGGGAGTATTTGACATATGGGCATCGACCAGGAATACCTCCTCTTCCTCTGGATCAAGGCCGAGACGCCTGCGGGGAAGGAGATCTCGCTCATCTTCAATGCAGCTTGAACTAGAGGGCTCATTATATTCAACAGTGCTGTCCTCTAGTACCTGAGGTTAGTTCTATTTTGCGGGCTAAACTACGTAGAAAAAATCGACATATTCTTGGCCGGGGCCTCTTTTGATGCCTTAATCACTTCGGAAGGACATGATGTCGATTTAAAACCCGAGACTCCCTCATCTCTTTCTCCTCGTCCTGCGGCAAATTCACCTTTAGCCTGCATGCCTTGGCTCTTTGGCAAGCATAACTAATGTTCGGATATAAAGCGATAGAATTCAAATGAACATCTTAAGTGTGCTTATCACTCTTTCAACACTTTCTCCATCAGTATCATAGATGGCCGGCATTAGCTCATTATTAATTTGAAGTTGATCGTAGTCTTCCCCCCATGAGACCTACGATGATGAGTTTGTCTGGCATCAGTTTCCCTTTGGAAAAACTCATCGTCAGACATATCCACATTAGAGAAATCATAATTGTAAGTATTGTCACCCATCAAATCTTCAGGACTCTTAGCAATTCTTTCTTCAAAATAGTCTGCAAGTTCATTTTCTGATTCAAGCTCTGGTTCATCATACATGCTTGGCATGCGACTTCTATCTTGCAGAGATCTGATTTTTCTTTGTTGAGGACAAGGAGTAGGTCTTTCCCAGTCATCATTTCTGGTTTCGGCCTCATATTCTTCCTCTTTCACACTCAGCAAGGATTTGGCAGTCTCTATCAGTCTTTCCAGCTTGTTTTCTAAAGATATCTGCGATGTTTTCTCTGTTCGGTCCTTCCTCGCTGCTCTTAATCTTTCCTCCCTGCACTTTACGTTGTACTCGACAGCGATTGCTATATTCTTCATTTCCTCTAGGCTCGAAGGTTCTCTTTCTCTTATATAGAATTCCACCTCTGGGTCAAAAGAGCTTGGATAGTGCAACAGAGCCCATCCCAAAGGTGGTTCTATATCAGAAGGTATAGCATCATATATCTTATTAAACCTGGCTGAAAGTTCTTGCACTGTCTCGCCTGGCTGCCTCTTCAAATTCTGATATTCTTTTAGGATGAGGAGAGCATTCTTTGGGGCCGCCCATCTATCAAGGAAAACTTGAGAAAACTGATGGAAGCAGAAAATGCTTGCTTCTGGAAGGCCTTTGAGCCAACTCTTAACATTTCCTTGTAACGACAAAGCAAACATCCTAATGCACACATCATCTTCTCTATTTCATACAGCTCAAGTAAATCCTCCAGATTTTGAACATGTTCTTCAGCAGAGGACCCTTTATTTTCCCCATCAAAATGAGGCAGCTGGTTTATTAATTCTGTTGGCAGGGGCTGGAAGAAGAGAGGTAAAACCAGAGGCTTATATCTTTCTATGGCCTTTGTAGGTGTGGGTGATGTAACAATAGGCTCATGGCTGCTTGAAGCTTCTTGAAGAGTGTTACACTGAAAACTGTCACCTTGACATTCTGCTGACTGTATGAGCCCACTATTACTCATACTTCCTCCTTTTGCAAGTCCAATATACCAGCTCCTCATATCAAGCTTCAAAATCAGAGAAAAATCCCTAAAATCCCTTAAGAATTGGTATCGCACTTTCTCTATGCATTTCCTGCGGTCCCGCACCTAAATCTCAGCCTGCCTGCGGAACCATACCGCACGTTCTTTGTGTAATGGGTGCGGACCTCTGTAAAATATAAAAAGGCGAGAAAATGAAGATAAAAAGTGAATTCCAGGTGAATTCTAGAAGATTCTAGACGGGAATTTTCAGGAATGGATACGCTTTGAAGAGGTTCATGCATCCCTCACTTGATGGAGCTAACCCCTTGATGTAAGGAGCTTATCCCTTTGAAGGAGGATTCTATCCCTTCATATTTGGAACAAGAAACCTCCTCTCTTCCACTATAAAAAGAGGCCTTGGGTAGCCTCAAAGGGAGTTCAAGCTTATGAGATTTGAAGTTAAATGCTGTTGAGATTTAGATTTAGTTAACTAAGACTTTCTGTGAAGTTAAATCACTCATCTCCATTTGTCTTAGTTCAAAGAGTGCAATGCTTGTCAAAGTAGAGGAGATTCCTGCTTCGGACCCCGGGAGGACCTGCACAACATCAAGGCACAGGTTGTAAAGGTTTTCTATCTTGAAGTTAATACAAATATACTCATTTCTCTCATTAAACTGTCAATTCATGGTTTATTTCATAAATTCCTTGATCATTATGATAAGTATGATTTGTAATAATGTTTATACAGGTGCTGCTTAATCTTTTTGCTTGTTTGTGATTGCAGATTATACGAGGAACGTTCTTTCAGTGCACGGGAAGGACTTCAACAAAATCAAGCAAGCGTTGGACATAAGGTAGGCTTTACACCCGTATAGTGTTTTTATAAATCTTATATGCTTAGAGAGAGATTAGTATAATTGGCTGTTTGTTGCTAGTTACCTTTTGTACTAGAGAGATCGGTCTTGTCCGCAAGACGGATTAATCTACACAACAAAATGGCGACTCCACTGGGGAGAAACTTGTTTGTTCTTGGTTCTCTTTGATTTTTGACTTGAGAAAACGTTTTTTTTTTCTGGTTTTTGATTGATTCACATCTGTCTGGGTACTTTAAATTTTTTCTGTTTTTGAAAATTTAGAAGTGTTTTGAGTTTTTCTATAATTTTTGCTAGGACCGCACTCTGCATAACTTTGACAGTGCGGGCAGTTTCACACATTCTCTATAGAATACAGTGCGGGACCGCACCTGTCAACACTGCTTACATGCGGACCCTGTAAAAATTTTAGAAAATTTCTAGGTTTCTTTTTCTGGTTAATTTTTTTTAGATCTTTGATTTCTGCCCAGACTGGTTATTGTGTCTATCAAGAATTCATTGTGTATGAACTCCAACAGTGTTAGTGTTTTGAATGATTTTCTAGGAGATTTTTCCGATTGGATTATTTTTCCTGCTTGGTCTTTGTAGTGATTCGAACTTTTGACAATTTGCAGTATCTCAGATTACATTGATCTCTTTTTGTCTTTTGAGTCCGACCTGATTGTGGAAACATCCTATGTTGAGAAATTAAGCCTTTTGATTTCTTTGCAAATCTTCGAAAGAACTTGCTTCAAAGTTTTGAATTTCATTCTTTGAATGTTTTGAAAAAACATATTTTGAGTGTTTTTGATCTGTTTGTTATCTGAACAAATAGATTCTTAGTTTGTTGAACAACTAAGGGAAACATTCATAAAAAACTCTAAAAAGCTTTTACTCAATTTAGATTAGTTCTCAAAATTAGTTTTTTGTAGTTTTGAATAGTTTAATTTTTGTAGATTTCTTTCGAAAGAAAATTGTTTTGTAGCTTCTTGTTTGGAAAAGAAAAAGAGTTTTCTTGTGAGCTTTGATAGTTTATTGAAAAGACAAAATAGTTTCTTTCAATTAGTTTTCATGTTTGAAGAAGGAATTTAAAGGTTGCATTCTCTAACTCTTCTTTAGATAGAAAGTTCATTGAAAGAAAAAAGAATTGAATATCATCATAGGTGCATTTTAGTGTTTTTGGAAGTCGGGTCTTCACATCATACAAAGTTTCATTTCAGCACCCTTTGACTTAAGAAACAGCTCTTAAAAGTAACGCTTAAATAAAATTCATCTAGTAATCTTTTTATTTCTAGGGCTCTCATCACCAACATAGCTTAGGCTAGTATCTTGGAGTAGGGAGTAATTAACTCTCCAAGATAGATAAAACAAACAAGCAGATATATCTTGCGGTAGGAAGAAGTCCAGTTGTTGCATGTATGCTCTGGGAAGCTCCTCTTAAAGGAGTTAAGCACGAGATCATATCTGAACCAGTGGGGTAATCAATCCTTCCTCATTGGGAACGATAGAAGATATACACGTATTAGAAACGGTAAACCTCGGATAGACCATTGTCGAGGAGCCAGGGGTCACTTGTCGGTAAACCTTGGATTCTGTTCAAGGAGCCTTCAAGGGGATTGAGCTTTGTTACTCTGCCCTTGCATGTGTGTCGGATCGTAGACTATTCCCCCAGGTATATGTGTTTCAGTTGGTAACCTTAGAGGCCATAATCTTTAGGATTCTTTCCTAAGGTGACGGTGGAGGGAAGATCCCACTGTACCTGGAACAGACGTCGACTAGACTCACTTGGACTCTCTGGGGGGTTCTCTTCACTCGAGATGGTTATGTGAAGAAACTTGTGCCAGTCTGTTTCATTAAGCAGGTTGTCGGGGTAACTATTCCAAACGCCCTTTTCGTGTTAAAACTCTACTAAGTTGGATTTCATCACCAACTAGTGATTTTAGTACGGAAATTTACTTGTTTGTGTGTGGTTTGAACTCTTAGATTTTTTAAGCGAGTGGTTCAATTGTTTGTTTCTTAGAGACTTTAGGTGTTTTCATTGAAATTTTTCTTTGTTTGCGTGTGATTAGATAATTTTTCATCGTGGCGGAATTGCCGAGACAATCCCGGAGAATACAAGGGAAACCCACTGAATTTACACCAGGTCATCTTGAAGGGCTTCGAACTCTGGTACCACACAGTAGCCGTAGACTTAGATCAACAGAAGCTGAAAGCTCTTCTATTGTGATACATCCTGATCATCAACTTCCTACAATAGAATATATTCAAGAACCGATTTCAGTTTCTGAAGTCACTGAAAATATTTCTCTTACTGGTGAATTATCTGACGAACCTAAAATCTCTGAGCCTGAAACTGAATCTTCTGTGTTAGAAACATCCTCAGGATTTATCTCACCAACTTCTAGCGATCCAGGTTCACCTAGGGTAAGAAATATCATTACTGAAAATCTTCCCTCTGGACTAATTTCTATTGAAGAACTTACTAATCCAGACGAAGACATATCTCTTCCCAACTCCCCTCAATCGTTAAATCTTAGGGAGCGTGAATCTATTTTCTACAGCCCTATTCGAACTAATCCCTGCTATATTTCTTTAACTGATTTTTTAGAGAATCCGGGTCTTGCTTTTTATCCACCTCGAGTTCCATTTCATCCTACACCCAGAGGTTATTATCCGTCATCTATTATGGCTGGAGAGTCATCCATGTTTTCACAAACGCCTGAATCTTTTTTACATGGTGGTCCTTCTGTTCCTGCGGGATATCAGTCTTTGTCTGGTACTTTCTCGGGAGCAACTCCTCAACCTATCGAAAATGTGTTATCATCTGGTCTTGGTGGACTTAAAATTGAAACGTCGAACGCAGAGCAAGTTTATATGATGTCTGGTAACATTCCTAATCCTCAAGCTCAAGGCAGTCAGTTTCCTTCTGGGGGTCAACCTCAGGGAACTCAGTTACCGCCTGGGGGGCAACCTCAGGGTAGTCAATTACCGCCTGGGGGGCAACCTCAAGGTAGTCAGTTACCACCCGGAGCACAACCTCAAGGTAGCTTTTTCCCAGGACAAACTGTGGATCCATATTATTTTGGGGGGCAACCCCAAGGACAGTACATACCTCAGGGTTACCAACCTCAAGGACAGTACATTCCTCAAGGTCAACCCCAAACTCAATATGCTCCTCAGGGTCCTCAACAACCCCAACCTCAGTACGTGCCTCAAGGTTATCAACCTCAAGGGCAGTACCCAATGCAAGGTTACCAACAGCCTTCTGGTCAACCATCTGTTCAAGGAGCCGGAACTTTACCTTATTATCAACCCTACGTTCAACCAGGTTTTGGTCCTTACGTTCAACCTTCTACGGGACAATACCCTGGAATGATGGTGTGGGATCCGTCCCAATATCAACAGCCTTTGCAGCCTAATGTGCAGTTACCTTATCAACCTGGTCAACCATTGGTTTCTGGTTCAACTCAACAACCTGTTCAGCCAGCTATTCAAATTCCTGCACCTAGTTCAGTTCAGCAGGCTGGGTCTAGTACACCTCAGACTCCGCCCCAAACTGCTGCAACTGCTGCAACGTCTGTTCAACCTGTTACACCTATTTCTGGAGTGTCTGTAGCCCCGAGTTCGGCTATCCCTGTATCTGTGCAAATCCCTCAAGTCTCTGTACCTCAGTCAGGACCCTCAGTTCAGACTACAGTGCAGATGCCTGCAGGACAAGCCGGTACAAGTACAGTTGTTACAAGTCAACCTCAATTTACTTATCAACCGTACCAAGGACAGCCGCAATTCGGTCCCTATGTTCAGAATCCAAGCTATCAACCATACCCTGGTTATACTTATCAACAACCTCGGTATGGTCCGATTCATCCTGGTTATCCAGGAGGTTATATAATACCCAATGCTAATCCGATTCCTAGTTATCCTGGGTATCCGCCTCCTGGATCTGCTTTGGCTTCTCAAGGTTTTCGTGACCCTAACCGTCAGTTACCGTTCATCGCAACTTTGGACTTACCAGATTTGATGCGCCTTACAAATGATCCTATTTTCTATTATCAGAACTGGCCGTCAATGCCTCATAAGTTGCCTAGTGATATACCGAAATTTGAAGGTAAGTCAGGAGAGGATCCATCAAATCATGTGATGACTTATCACCTTTGGTGTGCATCTAATTCGATTATTGATGATTCGATTCGCTTACGTCTTTTTCAAAGGACACTCATAGGTCTTGCAGCCAAATGGTACATTGAGTTGCCACGAGGCTCGTTTCATAATTTCAGTCAGTTAGCAACATCTTTCTTAACTCATTTCCAGTTGCCTGTCAGATACGACAACGACACAGAATTATTAACTTTGCTAAAACAATCTACTTCCACGTATATTTTTGATCATATTCATGAGTGGCGACGTAGACGACGTTTGGTGAAGGTTTATATTCCGGATCAAATTTTGGCGGAATGGTTTGTGAAATCATTACTGCCCAAGATCACTGAAGATGTAGCTAAGGCTGGTGTTGTTACTGAAGAGCAAGTAATTGCTCAGGCTCAGTACCTTGACCTCGTCTATACGCAGTCAGGTACTCTACATGAAAAAATTCCCGATTTACCCAAACAAGGTCAAATAGCTGCTGCTCCTTCAGGGTCTCATGCCGCTGACGGTATGATTGGTACAGTTAGTTCTAAAAGTAAGAAGAAATCCTCAAAGAATTATTCTCCAATTATAACTTTACCTGATTCCCCGAAAGGAGAATCCTCTCAAGAAGTTTCTGCCGATATTCATGTCATTGAAACATCTACGGAAAAATCAAAATCTGGTGGTAAAAAGAAGGGGAGGAACAAAAACAAGAAAAATTCGAAAGAGAAAACAGATAGAGAAGAATCCAATGACGAGAAACGTAAACCTCGCTATCCTTGCTTCATTTTTGAACAAGATCACTTCATGAAAGAATGTCCATATCGAGATTAGGTTACGAAACTCGTTAAAGGATCACAACAACCTGCTGTCTTGAAGGATCCTTTTCCAGTTCAAGATAGCAAAATGATTGGTTCTTCCTCGACTACTTTAGAAGAGTCTATTATGATGATGTCTCATGTAAGGATTGCGACGTTTTTGCTCTGGTAAGTTGGCCTTTTATATTGGCCAACATAGCTTCGCACCAGTTGAAGATGGTGCCGCGAAAACAGTCCACTGCAACACGCATTTGGGAACCAGTAGCTACATGAAGCGCGGCGCTCCCACATAGTTTGGTAACAGTGAATGCTATAACCTTCAGTTCAGGATGGATGATATGTTTTATGTCAATCCGTTTGTCCCGAGGATTTGCCTGATCATTGCAAAATTCGAGTTGAAGACTAGCGACAGTCTGGCCACCTGGCCTAGTCCCAAACAAGGATACATGTTCGCCCCTTTTGGACAAACCAGTCAAAAAATATATATCCTCCAGCTCAATTTCGAGCCGGTGGCCACCAATGAAAAAACACTGGTCCTCCACATGCCATCTGTCTACCAACCATGTTAAGAGTTCCACTTGTGCCCTCATGCCAGAGATGGCCCAGAATTTGTATAAGCAGCATGCTTTTAATGCCCTTTGTGTGGGAAAATGAAGTATTGCAGCTTCATCCACTTCCTCGTGCTCCCTTTCTCGCCAAATAAGCATCTTGTTAATCCTGCAACACAAAATAAGGCAAGTTAGAATGATTTCATTTGAGAAATTTTGGCTGAAATTTGAGAAAACCGTGCTTGAAATTTAACCGCGCGGGTACCGCACCCGCTCTTTGTAAACAGAGCGTAGCTCCGCACGCGAGATGTGTGCCGGGTGCGGTACCCTCGATTTTTTCCCGTTCGGAAAAAATCGAGGTCCGCAGGTTACCTGTGTCCCGCCTGCGGACCCCACGGGCGCATTTTTGAACCAATTTTTGCCCTAAAAAATCAAACTAAAGCCTAAAAACGAATTCTAAACGGATGAAAAACAAGATAAGGAGGTCATGGATTACCTGGGGTTGACGATTTTCGATTCCAACGGTTGAATTTTCCAGAATCTTCACGGGAACTTTTTAACCAAAAGCTTTTTACTTTTCACTCTGCAACTGAACGATAAAAATGAAATAGAAAAAGTCCTTTTTATAAGTTTTTTCGAATGAATGAATTTTTAATTTATTTATTTTTCACTTTAAAAGGGATATTTTTGAAAGCATTTTTTACTTATCTTAAACAGGTATGTGTAATGTTTTGAGTTTTTGTGCAGAAACAGGATTTTTCAGGTGAAATGATCGTTTTTCAACAAAGAGCATACTTTTATCACTTTTTCGGACTCTTCTAAAAAATTTACGAAAAAGCGAAACCTTGGAGTCCTCTTTTAAGCCCTTTTCAGACTCTCTAAATATGAAAAGATTGCCGAGTACTTGACTATTCGAACTCGTTAAAGTAAATGAACAGTCGTCCCTTCAGTATAAGTTTACCCCTTTTACGGACTGAAATGGACTATTTACAAAAAAGGTATACGTTGACTAAATACGGTCAATAGAGTTCTCTCCCGCATTATTTTATCCTTTTTCGGGCTCGAGAGACTAAATTTACGAAAAAGAACACCTATGGAGTTTTCTTAAGTTTTTCTTCTGACTTTGAAATTAAAACACTAGTTTCTTTCTAGGCTTGACTGTAATCAGTAAGAAGAACCTTACCTTCATCCTTGAACTGATTCTCAGGGGGTTCAATTAATCTGAGTTGGCTCCACTCATCAAGTATATTTATAAACATATAATATCATCCTCCCCAAAAGTTTATCAAAGAAGAGGCTGCAAGGCAGTGTGGTGAAGTGAGAGAAATATGTTTATTGTATTTAAATTATCTGGAAACTCAATCACCACTTGACACGATGACTTTATTTTCACTCGTTGGGAAATCCTTTGCCTAACAGTTAATCAAACCATATTGAAAATTTTCAGCCGGTTTCTGGGTATTAGCTTTGGGTCAATTGTCACCAAGCCATCTGCAGTGTCGTTATGTGTCCAAGAGAACAGTTCAAATAAAACCATTCATCTGCAAAATATATGTCATCCATCTTTGACCATCCCTGAGTCAGTCCTTGCCAATATATTTTCAAAACTTGATCTATGATTTCGTGTTGTGGGCTTGCCTACGACAGATCGCTTTCTATCGACATCAGCACACTATCTAGAAAGTTGATCCAGAAATCGTCAGTACCTTGAAATCTGCATGCCTCAATGGCATGTTTCTCGCTTTCGACGACAGGTTGCATCAATGACCTTCGATCGAATGACTCCGTGACATGTTCGACTTCAGCTCATTCATTCACATTTCATGGATTGTACTGAGTACTTTGAGAGCCATTGACATTACTGGTGGTTTCTCTCACACTTGTTAACAGTTTTCATCATTGACTGGTAATCAAGTGGTTTCTACCATGTTCGACTTCAACACATTTATTCACATGGATAGAATCGTACTAGTTCGAGATGCGGAAATCAAGACCCTGGATCTAGTTTCCACCATCCAGGCTGCGAGGAATTTTGTTGTCATCTATACAATAGACTATTGATAAACAGATGGCTGCGTCCATACTGTGTCTACATATATCTGTACTATGATGTATTCAAAATCATTCCTGTATCAGAACGATTTCAGTTAGTTTATAGTTAGTTTATATCTGAGTATGGGAATGCCTACCTCAGTGATGACATATACATGTATATACTTTGCATTGAATTTTTTTACAGGTACCGACTGGGGTGTCCACAGGATGATCTTTGAAATGATAAAGTACTGCACTCTTCATATATGACAGACTACAGCTTCATCTATTCCAGACTTTGCACTTTAGGGGGCAATTTGTTACACTGAAAACGGTCACCTTGACATTCTGCTGACTGTATGAGCTCATTATTACTCATACTTCCTCCTTTTGCAAGTCCAATATACCAGCTCCTCATATCAAGCTTCAAAATCAGAAGAAAATCCCTAAAATCCCCTAAGAATTGCTATCGTACTTTCTCTATGCATTCCCTACGGTCCCGCACCTAAATCTCAGCCTGCATGCGGAACCATAACGCACTTTCTTTGTGTAATGGGTGCGGACCCCTGTAAAACATAAAAAGGCGAGAAAGTAAAGATAAAAGATGAATTCCAGATGAATTCTAGAAGATTCTGGATGGGAATTTTTGGGAATGGATACGCTTTGAGAAGGTTCATGCATCCCTCACTTGATGGAGCTAACCCCTTGATGTAAGGAGCTTATCCCTTTGAAGGAGGATTCTATCCCTTCATATTTGGAACTAGAAACCTCCTCTCTTTCACTATAAAAAGAGGCCTTGGGTAGCCTCAAGGGGAGTTCAAGCTTATGAGATTTGAAGTTAAATGTTGTTGAGATTTAGACTTAGTTAACTAAGACTTTCTGTGAGGTTAAATCACTCATCTCCATTTGTCTTAGTTCAAAGAGTGCAATGCTTGTCAAAGTAGAGGAGATTCCTGCTTCGGACCCCGGGAGGACCTGCACAACATCAAGGCACAGGTTGTAAAGGTTTTCTACATTTGAAGTTAATACAAATATACTCATTTCTCTCATTAAACTGTCAATTCATGGTTTATTTCATAAATTCCTTGATCATTATGATAAGTATGATTTGTAATAATGTCTATACAGGTGCTGCTTAATCTTTTTTCTTGTTTGTGTTTGCAGATACACGAGGAACGTTCTTTCAGTGCACGGGAAGGACTTCAACAAAATCAAGCAAGCGTTGGACATAAGGTAGGCCTTACACCTGTATAGTGTTTTTATAAATCTTATATGCTTAGAGAGAGATTAGTATAATTGGCTGTTTGTTGATAGTTACCTTTTGTACTAGAGAGATCGGTCTTGTCCGCAAGACGGATTAATCTACACAACACAACCTTCTCTGTATCTTGAGCCAATCGCTCAGATTCTGTAGTGCGCTTCCACTCTCTGATGGTTGGCGCTGCATGAGTGGTCTCTTCCACTCCATGAACCTCATATTGTGGCTGATCCACATCCTGAGACTCATCCTTAGGAACCAATAGCTCCTCATCTACATGCAAGTGTAGCTCCCTCTCAAGCGAACACTTCGTGGCTTTCTCCTCCTGAAATTTTATATCCCATCGCACAACAGTCTTGCAACTATCTGGAAAATACACATGATATTTTTGGGGTGTATCAGTGTACCCCACAAATATCCCAACCTCTGTGGTTGGCTCCAGCTTCTTCCTGGCATCCTTCGTCACATGAATGTAAACAGGTGAACCAAAAATCCCCAAATGGGAAATATCAGGCCTCTTACCAGAAAACGCCTCCTCGGGTGTACTCATGCCAAGTATCCTATGAGGACAATAGTTCTGCACATATACTGCAGTATTGCATGCCTACGCCAACAAATGAATGGGTAGGCCCTAATCATGCAACTTCGCCCGTGCAACACCCACAATCGTTCTGTTCTTCCACTCAACAACCCCGTTCTGTTGTGGGTTATGAGGTGCTATGAGCTCTCTTCAAATTCCTTCTATGCTGCAAAGTTCCTTGAATTTTCCAGAGATGAATTCACCACCATTGTAGCTCCTAAGAGCCTTCACCTGCTTGCCTGATTCTTTCTCAACCAGTTCCTTGAACTCACATAAATTTGAGTATTTCTCGCTCTTCTTCTGCATGAAGAAGATCTAGCACTTACGAGAAAAATCATCAACAAATATCACATAGTACCTGTGCTTTGTTGTCGAAGCTACTGAGAAAGGTCCACACACGTCTGTGTGAATTGTCTCAAGGATCATCATGGCGCGACTATCCTTCTCATGAAAGGTGGCTTTCACAAATTTTCCCAAGGTACACCGCTTGCACTGATATGACTGCGCAAGAGTGCCTTTAGGAAGCCCAGTAGAAATCTGCTGCAGTATCTTCAAAGCTCCATGGTGAAGGTGGCCCAATCTCTGGTGCTACAACTCGCCATCATCCCAGCTCACCACTCCTTTTGCCTTGCCTGCCATTGCTGCGCATCCATCTACCTGCAATTGATAAAGGTTCTTAACTCGAACCCCTATCCTTCGGGTCTCACCAGTTGCCTTACTATGCAGGAAATCCTTTCCCTCGCTAAAGACAACATCATATCCCTTGTCTTCTAACATCGCCACAGAGATAAGATTCTTCTTCAATCCTGGAACATGCATCACTTTCTTCAATAAGAAGGGTTTACCAAACTCCCTCTCAAAGGAAATGGTACCGATACTGGTCGCACTGTATCTACCATCATCGCCCATCTCGATGTGCACTCCAATATCTTTCTCATCTAGATCAGTAAAGAAATCTCGATCTCCTGTCATGTGAAAAGACGCACCACTGTCAAGAAACCACACTGAACCCGTCATACTTGAGACCAAGCATGCGATCATTGAAAAACCCAGCTCAAACTATGAGGCTAAGGCCTCTCTAGCTGCAGTCCCAGCAGCCTGCTTATTTTTCTTCTTCTATGGACAGTTAGTGGCGTAATGTCCATGTTGGTGACAGTGAAAGCACTTCACCTTGGACATGTCCTACTTATTTCCTTTCGCACCGGAATGAGAAAATTTCTTGCTCTTCCCCTTCTTTGCTTTGGAAGCCAAAGCACAATTCTCTTCATTAGAGTTATTTGATGACGATCCATCCCTGGTACTTCGCCTTATCTCCTCTTCCACAAGATCAGACCGAAGTCGCTCCCATCCTGGCAATTTCTCCCAACCATTGACAGAGTCCTGATAGGAATGCCAACTCTTTGGAAGCCCAAGGGGAGCCAAGCTCACCAAGTCCTCATCATCTAAAGTCACCCCCACACTTCCCATCTCATCCCTGCATTGGGTGAACTTCGTGAGGTACTTGGGCATACTGTCGCCTTTCTCCATATTTATGTTTCTGAGTTTATCCTTGAGTGCCAACTTCCTCTGGTCGCTCTTGCTTTGGAATAAATCTGTCAAGGCTTTCCACATCTAGAATTGAGAATCCTTACCATGCAGGCTAGACACTATGTCATCCTTCACGCCCTCCAATAGAATCCTTCGACACTTTGTTGTCTTCTTTTGCCAAGCCTCAATTACGGCAACATCACTAGAAGTAGGTTTTGGGACTTCAACATCTATGAAATCCTTCAAACCATTGTCATCTAACACTACCTCCATCCTGTCCTTCCATGCAATATAATTGAATCTGCCCTCAAGGGCATACTCAAATCGCAATCCATTGAAAGACATCTCAACTTCGACACCAAGAAAACACTGCTGCAAATTCGAATTCCACCAGCACAAAACTCAACCGCTTCAATGTTTTGCAATTGCTCCAATGATCAATACTCCTCTAATACCATGTAGAAATTTGAATAAATGTTAAATTATTCACCGAGATTATCCTGATCACACACTATTTGAGCTTCATGCATAATACATAACCTCTTCTACTATTGATCATCAATTTGAGGAAATTAAACAATCGCATGCGCACATTAAAACCATAAAAAATCACACATATAAACACAATATTTATCTTAAAGCTTAAAGCTGAAAACCCCCAACTATCTGTATATTATAATGATAGATATCATGTAACAATCATTGTACAAACTCCTCACTTGCTCTCAGTACAATCTCCAATTGTTACATACTACACAAGCTCAGATCATACAAAACACATGCTCCAATCTGCTCCACCTATTAGGCTGCCTCTACTGTGCAATCCAATATGGATAATCATGAGATCAAGGTTCAAATCCCACCATTATGCACTGCGCAATCCTCATTGGCTTCTCCATCAATGTGTGTGCAAATAACATGCACCAGTATAGTGAAAACTGATAGTCACACTTGCTCTTTCACCTACCTCTTCACTGGTCTCCACTGAAACTGTCCATGCACTGCAGTTAATTGATGTATTATTTAGTTGATTTATGATTTAATAATTAGTGAATTAATTAATAATTAATTCACACCACTCTCACTAATTCTATCAATCAGTTAGACTAGATACAACTAGCTCAACTAAGTTAAATTGAACACAACTCCATTAACTGACTCATCAACTCCACCAAACTCTGTCACATGAGTTCTAACTGAAGTCAACCATGCAATAGCTCCACTAAGCCCTAGGAATAGCGTAATTCCTTCTTTCAGCTGCATGTGCCACATCCAGGCATCAAACTGAAGTGCTCCAAGAGGATAAGATAATGTTTAGAGTCCAAATATTATTAAGAGCTAATAATATTCGACATATCTATTTCTAGACTGGCAATCTAAAAATAGATTCCGCCCAATATTTCTAAAAACAGAAGTCCATCTGTTTTTCCCGACTTGATCAACCATCCACAAATAGCATCCTGCAACTCATAGAACATGATCCATATGTCTAAAAATAGACATAGTCTAAAAACAGACTTTGCGCCAAAAGAGCCTCCGGCCCACTTAGTGAAGGCTACCTTTTCTCCACTAAGCTCCTCATCTTGCTTATAATTCAACACTCCCTCTCAACAAGATATGGATTATCTGCAACCCCTATCCTACCTTTGTGGTATTCGAATTTTCTCCTGGTGAGCGCCTTCGTTAAGATATCAGCATCCTGATCCTCCGTAGGAATGTATGAAAGTAACATGATTCTCCACTGCACACAATCTATGATATGATGATACCGGATGTCAATGTGTTTCGATCTATCATGAAATATTGGATTAACCAAGATTTTGATGCAACTCTGATTATCACAATAAATCACAGTAGGCTCTAAGTGTGAACTGAACAACCTGACCAGGATCTTCCTCATCCATATAGCCTCGCATGCAGCCAAACTCACTGCCATATACTCGGCCTCTACTGAACTGAGTGCCATGGATCTCTGCTTCCTACTATACCAAAAAAATTTTGTCGACCCGATACTGATAATCCCTCCAGATGTGCTCTTTCTGTCCGTTGGGCTCCCTGCCCAATCTGCATCCATGAAGCCACATAGCTTCACCTCATCTGAATGTTTGTACCACAATCCATATCCCGATGTGCCTATGAGATAATGTAATACATGCTTTCCTACCTTCCAGAAGAGCTTGGTTAGCTTAACCATAGCTTGTGAAAGTTGGTTAACTGCATAGCATATATCGGGTCATGTATTGACCATATACGTAAGCGACCCCACCAACTGTCGATAAACAGTGGCATCCACTACCTCCGCCAAAGTAGCATCCTCTTTCCTCCATCAAACAGGAAGAGGAGTATCAACAGGCTTGCATCCATGCATGTTGAACTTCTCCAATATCTCCCGGGAATACTTACCCTGAGAAACAAATAGTCCGCCACTGCGCTGCCAAATTTCCAATCCTAGGAAATAATGAAGGAGGCCCAAGTCCTTCATCTTAAACTCTTTTGCAAGATCCTCCTTGCATGAGAGTATCAACACCTCATCACCTGTCAAAATCAAATCATCTACATAAAGTACAATGATCAGTAACTTACCCTCCACCACAATCTGGTATAGGGTCGGATCCGCCTCACTCTTGGAGAATCCGAGTCCGGTGAAATAACTGTCTATCCGTGTGTACCAAGCACGAGGTGCTTGTCTCAACCCATACAACTCTCTCTTGAGCCTGCACACATGCGACTCATTGTTGAAGATCTCAAAACCTTCAGGTTGCTCTATGTACACATCCTCCTCAATCACTCCATTTAGGAACGCAGTCTTCACATCCATTTGATGAATGTGCCACCCCATCTGCACTGAAAGAGAAAGAATCATCCATATGGAAGAATACCTTGCGACAGGTGCAAAGGTCTCCTCATAATCGATCCCCTCTATCTGTGAAAAGCCTCTGGCAACAAATCTTGCCTTGTACTTCTCCCCACTCCTGTCAGCTGCCTGCTTCACTTTGTAGATCCATCTCGAACCCACCACTGATTTCCCTTCCAACCTCGGGACAATCTCCCATGCACTGTTTCTGAAAATTGAATCATACTCTTCCACCATGGCATCTACCCATGCGGGATCCTCCACAGCTTCCTCGAAAGAGGATGGCTCTGTCACGATACACTTGCGCATAAGAGCCATGTATCCAGTATACCAGTCAGGTGACTGTCTCTGTCTGCGCTCTGATGTAGGTGCTCCTACAACCTTCTCTACATCTTGAGCCAGTCGCTCAGCTTCTGTAGTGCGCTTCCGCTCTTTGATGGTTGGTGCTGCATGAGTGGTCTCTTCCACTCCATGAACCTCATCTTGTGGCTGATCCACATCTTGAGACTCATCCTTAGGAACTAATAGCTCCTCCTCTGCATGCAAGTGTAGCTCCCTCTCAAGCGAACACTTCATGGCTTTCTCCTCTTGAAATTTCATATCCCGTCGCAACAACAGTAATCCGACTGCCCGGAAAATACACACGATAGTTGTGGGGCATATCGTGTACCCCAAAATATTCCAACCTCTCGTAGTTGGCTCCAGCTCTTTCTTCTCGGCATCCTTTGTCACATGAATGTAAATGTGTGAACCAAAAATCCTCAAATGGGAAATATCAGGCCTCTTACCAGAAAACGCCTCCTCGGGTGTACTCATGCCAAGTATCCTGTGAGGACAACAGTTCTGCACATATACTACAGTATTGCATGCCTACGCCAACAAATGAATGGGTAGGCCCTAATCATGCAACATCGCCCATGCAACACCCACGATCGTTCTGTTCTTCCGCTCAGCAACCCCGTTCTACTGTGGGTTATGAGGTGCTATGAGCTCTCTTTGAATTCCTTCTGCACTGCAAAATTCCTTGAATTCGCCAGAGATGAATTCACCACCATTGTCGCTCCTAAGAGCCTTCACCTGCTTCCCTGATTCTTTCTCAACCAGTGCCTTGAACTCACAGAACTTTGAGTATGTGTCGCTCTTCTTCTGCATGAAGAAGATCCAGCACTTACGAGAAAAATCATCAACAAATATCACATAGTACCTGTGCTTCGCTGTCAAAACTACTGAGAAAGGTCCACACACGTCTGTGTGAATTCTCTCAAGGATCGTCGTGGCGCGACTATCCATCTCGTGAAAGGTGGCTTTCACAAATTTTCCCAAGTTACACCCCTTGCACTGATCTGACTGCGTAAGAGTGCCTTTAGGAAGCCCAGTAGAAATCTACTACAGTATCTTCAAAGCTCCATGGTGAAGGTGGCCCAATATCTGGTGCCAAAACTCGCCATCATCCTAGCTCACCACTCCTTCTGCCTTGCCTACCATTGCTGCGCATCCAACTACCTATAATTGATAAAGGTTGTTAACTCGAACCCCTATCCTTCGGGTCTCACCAGTTGCTTTACTACGTAGGAAATCCTTTCCCTCGCTAAAGACACATCATATCCCTTGTCTTATAACATCTACACAGAGATAAGATTCTTCTTCAATCCTGGAACATGCATCACTTCCTTCAATACAAAGCGTTTACCAGACTCCCTCTCAAAGGAAATGGTACCGATACTGGTTGCATTGTATCTACCATCATCGCCCATCTTGATGTGCACTCCAAGATCTTTCTCATCTAGATCAGTAAACAAATCTCGATCTCCTGTCATGTGAAAAGACGCACCACTATCCAAAAACCACACTGAACCCATCATAATTGAGACCAAGCATGTGATCAGTGAAAAATCTAGCTCAAGCTGCGAGGCTAAGGCCTCTCCAGCTGCAGTCCCAGCAGCCTGCTTATTTTTCTTCTTCTGTGGACAATTAGTGGCGTAATGTCCGTGTTGGTGACAGTGAAAGCACTTCCAACTCTTTGGAAGCCCAAGGAGAGCCAAGCTCACCAAGTCCTCATCATCTACAGTCACCCCCACACTTCCCAGCTCATCCCTGCATTGGGTGAACTTCGTGAGGTACTTGGGCATACTATCGCCTTTCTCCATCTTTATGTTTCTGAGTTTATCCTTGAGTGCCAACTTCCTCTGGTCGCTCTTGCTTTGGAATAAATCTGTCAAGGCTTCCGACATCAAGAATGGTGAAGCCTTACCATGCAGGCTAGAAAATATGTGATCCTTCATGCCCTCCAACAGAATCCTTCGACTCTTTGCTGTCTTCTTTTGCCAAGCCTCAATTACAGCAGCATCGCTAGAAGTAGGCTTTGGGACTTCAGCATCTATGAACTCCTTCAAACCATTGTCATCTAACACCGCCTCCATCCTGTCCTTCCATGAAATATAATTCGAGCTTCCCTCAAGGGCATACTCCAATCAAAATCTGTTGAAATACATCTCAACTTCGACACCAAGAAAACACTGCTGCAAATTCGAATTCCACCAACACAAAACTCAACCGCTTCAATGTTTTGCAATTGCTCCAATGATCAATACTCCTCTGATACCATGTATAAATTTCAATAACTGTTAAATTATTCACCGAGATTATCCTAATCACACACTATTTGAGCTTCTTGCATAATACATAACCTCTTCTACTATTGATCATCAATTTGCAGAAATTAAACAATCGCATGTGCACATTAAAACCATAAACAATCACACATAGAAACACAGTATTTATGGGAAATCTTAAAGCTGAAAACCCCCAAATATCTGTATATTATAATGATAGATATCATGTAACAATCATTATACAGAATCCTCACAAGCTCTCAGTACAATCTCCAATTGTTACACAGTACACAAGCTCAGATCATACAAAACACATGCTCCAATCTGCTCCACCTGTTAGCCTGCCTCTACTGTGCAATCCAATATGGATAATCATGAGATCAAGGTTAAAATACCACTAGTATGCACTACTCAATCCTCATTGGATTCTCCATCAATGTGTGTGCAAATCTCATGCACCAGTATAGTCACAGCTAATAGTCACACTTGCTCTTTCACCTACCTCTTCACTAGTCTCCACTGAAACTGTCCATGCACTACAGTCAACTGATGTATTATTTAGTTGATTTATGATTTAATAATTAGTGAATTAATTAATAATTAATTCTCACCACTCTCACTAATTCTATCAATCAGTTAGACTAGATACAACTAGCTCAACTAAGTTAAACTGAACACAACTCCATTAACTGACTCATCAACTCCACCAAACTCTGTCACATGAGTTCTAACTGAAGTCAACCATGCAGTAGCTCCACTAAACCCTAGGAATAGTGTAATTCCTTCTATCAGCTGCATGTGCCACATCCAGGAATCAAACTAAAGTTCTCTAAGAGGATAAGATAATGTTTAGAGTCCAAATATTATTAAGAGCTAATAATATTCGACATATCTATTTTTAGACTGGAAATCTAAAAATAGATTCCACCCAATATGTCTAAAAATATAAGTCCATATATTTTTCCCGACTTGACCAACCATTCACAAATAGCATCCTGCAACTCATAGAACATGATCCATAGGTCTAAAAATAGACATAGTCTAAAAATAGACTTTGTGCCAAAAATAGCCTGTGGGCCCACTTAGTGAAGGCGACTCCTTTCCACTAAGCTCCTCATCTTGTTGCAATCTCAACACTCCTTCTCAACAAGACATGGATTATCTGCAACCCTTATCCTGCCTTTGTGGTATTCGAATTTTCTCCTAGTGAGCGCCTTCGTCAAGATATCAGCATCCTGATCCTCCGCAGGAATGTATGAAAGTAACATGATTCTCCACTGCACACAATCTCTGATATGATGATACCAGATGTCAATGTGTTTCAATCTATCATGAAATATTGGATTAACCAAGAGTTTGATGCAACTCTGATTATCACAATAAATCATAGTAGGCTCTAAGTGTGAACTGAACAACCCGACCAGGATCTTCCTCATCCATATAGCCTCGTATGCAGCCAAACTCGCTGCCATATACTCGGCCTCTTCTAAACTGAGTGCCACGGATCTCTGCTTCCTAATGTACCAAGAAACTGTTGTCGACCCGATACTAAAAATCCCTCCAGATGTGTTCTTTCTGTCCATTGGGCTCCCTGCCCAATCTGCATCCGTGAAGCCACACAGCTTCACCTCATCCGAATGTCTGTACCATAATCCATATCCCGATGTGCCTATGAGATAACATAATACATGCTTTCCTGCCTTCCAGAAGAGCTTGGTTGGCTTAACCATAGCTTTTGAAAGCTGGTTAACTGCATACCATATATCGGGTCGTGTATTGACCAGATACATAAGCGACCCCACCAACTGTCGATAAACAGTGGCATCCACTACCTCCGCCGAAGTAGCATCCTCCTTCCTCCATCCACCAGGAAGAGGAGTATCAATAGGCTTGCAGCCACGCATGTTGAACTTATCCAGTATCTCCTGGGCATACTTACCCTGAGAAACAAATAGTCCACCACTACGCCGCCAAATTTCCAATCCCAGGAAATAATGAAGGATGCCCAAGTCCTTCATCTCAAACTCTTTTGCAAGATCCTCCTTGTATGAGAGTATCAACAACTCATCACTTGTCAAAATCAAATCATCTACATAAAGTACAATGATTGCCAACTCACCTCCAACACAACTGCATAGTTCCTGACTGCCTCACTCTTTGAGAATCCAAGTCCGGTGAAATAACTGTCTATCCGTGTGTACCAAGCATGAGGTGCTTGCTTCAATCCATACAAAGACTCTCTTTGAGCTCGCACATGCGATCAACAAGATCTCTAAAATCCTTCTGGGCGCGATGTACACCTCCTCCTCAATCACTCCATTTATGAATGCACCTTCACATCCATCCTAAGAATAAAGCACAATGATCGCGCAACTTCATCTTCCAACACAACTGGGTATAGGTTCGACCTTCACTCTTGGATAATCCAAGTCCGGTGAAATAACTGTCTATCCATGTGTACCAAGCACGAGGTGCTTGTTTCAATCCATACAACACTCTCTTGAGCCTGCACACATGCGACTCGCTGCTGAAGATCTCGAAACCTTCGGGCTGCTCTATGTACACCTCCTCCTCAATCACTCCATTGAGGAATGCAATATTCACATCCATCTGATGAATGTGCCACCCCATCTGTGCTAAGAGAGCAAGAATCATCCGTATGGAAGAATACCTTGCAATAGGTGCAAAGGTCTCCTCATAATCGTTCCCCTCTATCTGTGAAAAGCCTCGGGCAACAAATCTTGCCTTGTACTTCTCCACACTCCCGTCAGTTGCCTGCTTCACTTTGTAGATCCATCTCGAACCCACCACTGATTTCCCTTCCGGCCTCGGGACAATCTCCCATGCACTGTTTCTGACAATCGAATCATACTCTTCCACCATGGCATCTACCCATGCGGGATCCTCCACATCTTCCTTTCTAAAGAGATGAGTCTGTCACCAGACATACTGGTTCATAAGAGCCATGTATCCAGTATACCGGTCAGGTGACTGTCTCTGTCTGCGCAGTGATGTAGGTGCTCCTACAACCTTCTCTGCATCTTGAGCCAGTCGCTCAGCTTCTGTAGTGCGCTTCCGCCCTCTGATGGTTGGCGCTGCCTGAGTGGTCTCTTCCACTCCATGAACCTCATCTTGTGGCCGATCCACATCCTGAGACTCATCCTTAGGAACTAATAGCTCCTCATCTGCATGCAAGTGTGGCTCCCTCTCAAGCGAACACTTCATGGCTTTCTCCTCCTGAAATTTGATATCCCGTCGCACAACAGTCTTGCGACTGTCTGGAAAATACACATGATAGTTGTGGGGCGTATCAGTGTACCCCAAAAATATCCCAACCTCTACGGTCGGCTCCATATTCTTCCTTGCATCCTTCATCACATGAACGTAAACAGGTGAACCAAAAATCCTCAAATGGGAAATATCAGGCCTCTTACCAGAAAACGCCTCCTCGGGTGCACTCATGCCAAGTATCCTGTGAGGACAACGATTCTGCACATATACTGCAGTATTGCATGCCTCTGCCCACAAATGAATGGGTAGGCCCTAATCATGCAACATCTCCTGTGCAACACCCACGATCATTCTGTTCTTTCGCTCAGCAATCCCGTTCTGCTGTGGGTTATGAGTTGCTATGAGCTCTCTTTGAATTCCTTCTGGGCTGCAAAAGTCCTTGAATTCGCCAGAGATGAATTCACCACCATTGTTGCTCCTAAGAGCCTTCACCTGCTTCCCGGATTCTTTCTCAACCAGTGCCTTGAACTCACAGAACTTTGAGTATGTCTCGCTCTTCTTCTGCATGAAGAAGATCTAGCACTTACGAGAAAATCATCAACAAAGATCACATAGTACCTGTGCTTTGCTGTCGAACCTACTAAGAAAGGTCCACACACGTCTGTGTGAATTCTCTCAAGGATCGTCGTGGCACGACTATCCTTCTCGTGAAAGGTGGCTTTCACAAATTTTCCCAAGGTACACCCCTTGCACTGATCTGACTGTGCAAGAGTGCCTTTAGGAAGCCCGGTAGAAATCTGCTGCAGTATCTTCAAAGCTCCATGGTGAAGGTGGCCCAATCTCCAGTGCCACAACTCGCCATCATCCCGGCTCACCACTCCTTCTGCCTTGTCTACCATTGCTGCGCATCCATCTACCTGCAACTGATAAAGGTTATTAACTCGAACCCCTATCCTCCGGGTCTCACCAGTTGCCTTACTACGCAGGAAAGCCTTTCCTTCGCTAAAGACAACATCATATCCCTTGTCTTCTAACATCGCCACAGGGATAATATTCTTCTTCAATCCTGGAACATGCATCACTTCCTTCAATACGAAGGGTTTACCAGACTCCCTCTCAAAGGAAGTGGTACCGATACTGGTCACACTGTATCTACCATCATCGCCCATCTCGATGTGCACTCCAAGATCTTTCTCATCTAGATCAGTAAACAAATCTCGATCTCCTGTCATGTGAAAAGATGCACCACTGTCCAGAAACGACACTGAACCCATCATACTTGAGACCAAGCATGTGATCAGTGGAAAATCCAGCTCAAACTGTGAGGCTAATGCCTCTCCAGATGTAGTCCCAACAGCCTGCTTATTTTTCTTCTTCTGTGGACAATTAGTGGCGTAATTTCTGTGTTGGTGACAGTGAAAGCACTTCACCTTGGACATGTCCTACTTCTTTCCTTTCGCACCGGAATGAGAAGCTTTCTTGATCTTCCCCTTATTTTCTTTGGCAGCCAAAGAAAAATTCTCTTCATCATAGTTCTTTGATGACGATCCATCCCTGGTACATCGACTTGTCTCCTCTTGCGCAATATCCGACCAAAGTCGCTCCCATCCTGGCAGTTTCTCCCAACCATTGACAGAGTCTTGATAGGAATGCAAACTCTTCGGAAGCCCAAGGAGAGCAAAGCTCACCAAGTCCTCATCATTTACAGTCACCCCCACACTTCCCAGCTCATCCCTGCATTGGGTGAACTTCGTGAGGTACTTGGGCATACTGTCGCCTTTCTCCATCTTTATGTTTCTGAGTTTATCCTTGAGTGCCAACTTCCTCTGGTCACTCTTGCTTTGGAATAAATCTGTCAAGGCTTTCCACATCAAGAATGGAGAAGCCTTACCATGCAGGCTAGACACTATGTCATCCTTCACGCCCTCCAACAAAATCCTTAGACACTTTGCTGTCTTCTTTTGCCAAGCCTCAATTACGGCAGCATCGCTAGAAGTAGGCTTTGGGAATTCAACATCTATGAACTCCTTCAAACCATTGTCATCTAACACCGCCTCCATCCTGTCCTTCCATGAAATATAATTCAAGCTGCCCTCAAGGGCATACTCCAATCACAATCCGTTGAAAGACATCTCAACTTCGACACCAAGAAAACACTGCTGCAAATTCGAATTCCACCAGCACAAAACTCAACCGCTTCAATGTTTTGCAATTGCTCCAATGATCAAAACTCCTCTGATACCATGTAGAAATTTGAATAAATGTTAAATTATTCACCGAAATTATCTTTATCACACACTATTTGAGCTTCATGCATAATACATAACCTCTTCTACTATTGATCATCAGTTTGCGGAAATTAAACAATCGCATGCGCACATTAAAACCATAAACAATCACACATATAAACACAGTATTTATGGGAAATATTAAAGCTGAAAACCCCAAAATATCTGTATATTATAATGATAGAGATCATGTAACAATCATTGTACAAACTCCTCACAAGATTTCAGTACAATCTCCAATTGTTACACACTACACAAGCTCAGATCATACAAAACACATGCTCCAATCTGCTCCACCTGTTAGCCTGCCTCTACTGCGCAATCCAATATGGATAATACCGAGATCCAGGTTCGAATCCCACTAGTATGCCTTTGCGCAATCCTCATTGGCTTCTCCATCAATGTGTGTGAAAATTCATGCACCGGTATAGTCTGGCGATAGTCACGCTCTTTACTACCTCTTGTGGTCTCCTTTGAAATTGTCCATGCATGGTTAAGCGATATTATTTAGTTTATTTATGAGTTAATAATTAGTGAATTAATTAATAATTAATTCACACCACTCTCACTAATTCTATCTATTGATTAAGCTGAATACAACTAGCTCAACTAAGTTAAAGCCAGACACCAACTCCATTAATGACTCCTTGACTCCTCGAGCTATTTGTCACATGAGTTCTAACCGAAGTCCTCCATGCAATAGCTCCAGTAAACCCTTAGGAATAGCGTAATTCCTTCTGTCAGCTCCTGTGCCACATCTGTGCACTTAAATGAAGTGCTCCAAGAGAATAAGATAATGTTTAGAGTCCAAATATTATTAAGAGCTAA
This sequence comes from Pinus albicaulis, assembly GCA_034641835.2. Classification (NCBI taxonomy): domain Eukaryota; kingdom Viridiplantae; phylum Streptophyta; class Pinopsida; order Pinales; family Pinaceae; genus Pinus; species Pinus albicaulis. The sequence continues at coordinate 1,612,549,723 of CM076582.1, read as the reverse complement.
TAATATTGGACATATCTATTTTTAGACTGGCGATCTAAAAATAGATTCCACCCAATATGTCTAAAAACAGAAGTCCATATATTTTCCCAACTTGACCAACCATCCACAAATAGCATCCTGCAACTCATAAAACATGATCCATATGTCTAAAAATAGACTTTACGCCAAAAATAGCCTGGGCCCACTTGGTGAAGGGAGCTCCTTTCCCACTTAAGCTCCTCATCTTGTTGCCAATCTCGGAGTGATTTGCGAGCCCAATTTCTCCATCAGACATAGGTAACGATTTATAGGATACCCCGGAATCCATGTTGAACCCTTATTTAAGGCGAGAGGGGGGTGGTCAGTTTAACACATTCATGGACTTTTTAAACCTTTTATTCAAACTAACATACATCTTCATTTCATGTTCAACTTAATATGTGAGTAATCTTAGAATGTGAGCAGCAAATATTAATTTAATATAACAACAGACTTTAATATGAGAGTAGCAAGTATTAAGTAGAAGATATAAATCAGATCAACACATAAAAATCATGCACAGAGACACCAGATATAAGTGGAAACCCATAAAGGGAGAAAAACACATCTTATTATTTTTGTGATGCAAGGCCCTCTCGACTCCCTCTGTGTTTTATTCACCAACCTACAAGAGGCTCCAACCTCAATTCTGCAAGCTACAACTTGCAAGGAAGCTCCAACTCCCATTAATTTTCTGCAGGCACCAACCTACAGGGGGCTCCAACCTCAGTCAGCTCCAACTGACATCTATCAAGCTACAACTTGATAGGGAAGCTCCAACTTCCTTACTCTTTCAAAAGAGAAACATTTGCTGATTTACCTTGGATATCAACTTTGTTCTTTTCATTTGCTCTGCTGTTCATCTATTCTCATATCTGCCCTGTATCATCTCTGCATCTTTTCAAATTCTCTATCAGCTTCTCCTTCTTCTCTGCTCAGCTCCTCCTTCTTCTCTGATTCACTGCTTCATTTCTGCATTCTCTTCACTCACTCTCTCTAACTTCTTGCAGCTTTCTCATTTTCTTCAACTCTCTTCAATTTTGTTGCACACTCTCTTCTTCTCTCACTCTATTTTCGTAACATTCTCCCCTTGGATATTACCCTGTTTTATACAAAAAATAGCTTCGTGACTATTTGTATTCTACTGGGAATTCGAAATGGACAGCCATGTCTCTTTTCCTTCTGCCTTTTCATCTCTTTTCAGCTCACTCAGAAAAATGTAACTGTAGGTGCTTATTTTAATATTACAGTGGGATATTTTCTCTCTTCCGGAGACTTTCCAATGCATCACAAACAATAAAAATCAATTACAGCATTTACATTTTCAATTACACAAAGACGATTTCACTCAGCCCATTTTTGGCCTTTGGCTTTGCTGGGTTTGTCATTTTCTGTTGCTATTAAGAACCTGTTCTACACTCTCTATTTATATTGCAGTAATGTAACCGCTGCATATATATATGATTGTCCTTTTAATATAACTGCGCTACCCATATGTATACTTTGCCAAAGGTTTACGATTGGAATTACTAGTCGAACCCACATATTCCAAAGTCTTCAAATTTAAAACACCTTTTGAATAGTTTCTACTGCAGAACCCTTGGTTTAATCAACTCTCGGCATCTTCAAAAAATGTGGTCAAACCATAATAAAAACCTAACCTTATGCCTTTAGTACAGTATATAAATATATATCGTCCTTTGGCTCCGGGCCCACGATGCATTGCACCGTGCCTTTATATATATATATATATATATATATATATATATATATATATATATATAGTTTGGGCCTTTGCATATAAGGTACATCCCTAATTAATTTTAGCATGCTCTTGATATAACTCAATCATATCATATAACCCTCGACAGGCACATATACTTCCTCTTTCTCCTTGAAGAATATATGGTTTAAACCATAGTCGGATCAACTCGCATCAAACGGAGCTCCATTCCTTTTAAGTTCCGCGGGGGTAGCAAACTTGAGCAGGTAGGGGAAGGAGACCCCCCCCGGAATAAATGATGTCATGTATGCATATAATACCGCCTCCGGAATTACAGACTTCTGGTATGGTTATTAAACCCAAGGTATTAACTGGCCTTCCGCTGGTTATTAAACCCAAGGTATTACTTTATCGTTGCCATATAACATTATAACCAAAGTTTAATAAGCATTACCAAGGTTGTTCGTGCCTAGCTTATCTCGCCTTCTTATCCGACGGCTGCTATTGCATTGCCCGATCCAACGGATATCGGACGGGCAACTTGCGCGAAAGATAACGCACGATGGCGCATCACATCTAGACTATCGTTCGCGCACCTTGGTTAAACTTCGGGCAAGTCCAACGCATGATCACCGTCCGATGGCCCTCTTCCAGATCAACGACTTGTGTCAATTTCACTCGGCGTGTCTGGTCGATAGTTAATGCGCGATGGTGCAAGTTAAATGGTGGTTTTACTGTTCATCTAGGGACATGTGTCGATCAATCAATGGAATTGCTGCAAAACTCCAAAATACTGCCTTCCTTATAATAGTGGTGCGATGAAATCCACTATTCACTCCAAACCACTGTTACTGTTCATCGGGTCACAGTTCCGCTTCCTCACGCAAGGTTCCGTTCGTCTTTATTATTTAAAAAATTGCTTACTTTTCAATGTATTATTATGATTCGAAATCGTTGTTGACGCACAGTTCTACCATATCTACAACCCTTGTTTTGGTTCCGCCTCCATTCATGATTATGGTTATTATACATGGGTTAGTGAGATTCGATTTCTTTGACGCAGAGCTAACTACAATGTACAATTTAAAACACAGCATCGACCAGAAGTCGAGTTCTTCAACTAAATAAAGAGAATTTGAATATAAAGTCCGGAAATTAATTTATATTATGTGTAACGCCTGGCTGTATAAAAGATTCTCAGAATTTATATATATATATATATATATATATATACATATTCTTGGAATAACAGCGGTTTCTCTGCAATAACAGCTGTGGCTCTGCCTCTGCCGCTTCTGTCACTCTTCCTCTGCTTCTACTGCTGTGATAACGGCTCTGTCTCCGTATTTGCTTCCTTCGCCTCTGCCTTTCTCCTTTATATTCATTTCCTCTTTGCTGCCTCCATTGTCTTTCTTTGTCTCCTTGTAACTGTTCCTGTCTCTGCTTCTACTACCTCCTTTGCCATCAATGACAATATTTCCAATAGTCTCCCCCTTTGGCATTGATGGCAATACATTTTCTCTGTTTGCCTGCTCTTTCTCCTGTTTCTTGCTCTTCCTCCCCCTTTGACATCAATGGCAAACGGTTGTTTTTTGCATTTCCTCTCTCTGAGTTATGTTTAGTCCCTCTTCTGCTGACTTTGTACCATGCTGCTCCATAGTGATGTATAAGACTTGTTGAGTGAACACTTTGAGGATTATCGAATTTGAATATACATTGTAAATTGATACAGTTCTTTCACTTGTATAGAGCTAAAAGTGAGAATAATGATACTTCATAGAATACATTGTATCAGATTTATCTAGTCAGAGATGTATAATCACTACTCGTCTTTTATGTTTTAGATTCTTAATATAATGTTTCAGAGCACAATACTAATCCTTTTGCTCTGTAATTGACCTTTTGATGCTTGAATAATGCAGATAACTTTAGGATAATAACTTGGTGTTCTTTTGCCTTAATCCTTTGATCCTGAGGACCTGATTCATTCTTTCCTTGCTGGCTATTCTCCCCCTGAAATGATATTTTCGTTTTTGTTCTCCCCTGAAATTGTGCTTTCTCTTTTTATTAGAGAGTAGCATCTACAGATACTACTCCTAGTTTATCTCTCAAATATTGAAATGGTTCTCTAGCAAGAGGTTTGGTAAATATATCTGTTGTCTATTCTTTTGTTGGTACATATTCCAGTTTTACTATATTCTGAGCCACTTGTTCTGGGAGGAAATGATACTTGATTAGAATATGTTTAGTTTTTGAATGAAGTACAGGATTTTTAGATATACTTATAGCACTTATATTATCACATTTGATTGAGATAGGTTCATCAATGCTTACCTTCATGTCTTGAAGGGTTTGGTTCATCCACATGACTTGTGTACAACATGTTGCTGCTGCTATATATTCTGCTTCAGCTGTAGACAGAGAGATGGATGTGTGTTTCTTGCTTAACCATGCCACCAGACTTTCTCCTAGATAGAAAGCACCTCCACTTGTACTTTTCCTATCATCAACACAGCTGGCCCAATCTGCATCTGTGTATGCTGTTAAAGTGAAGCTTTGGCCTTTAGGATACCAAAGTCCATACTGTGATGTTCCTTGTAGATATCTGAGTATTATTTTTACTGCCAGAAGATGGTTTTGTTTAGGTGCTGCTTGATATCTTGCCACAAGTCCTACTGCTAGCATGATGTCTAGTCTTGATGCTGTCAAATACAGCAGGCTTCCTATCAAGGATCTGTAGAGTTTTTGATCTACATCTGCAATCCCATCATCAGCATAGAGCTTGCATCCCGTGATCATCGGTGTTGTCACAGGTTTGCAGTCCTCCATTTTGAATTTTTTCAGCATTTCTTTTAAATATTTTTCTTGAGAGATGAAGGTGCTTGTGTTCTTTTGTTGAATTTGCAGTCCCAAGTAGAAACTGAGCTCTCCAATCATAGACATTTCAAACTCTTTTTTCATCTCATCAGCAAACCCTTTTGCTATTTCATCTTTGTTGTTTCCAAACATAATGTCATCAACATACACTACAACAATCAGGTTTTCATTTTCATGGGCTTTTATGTATAGATTGTTGTCTACTCCACCTCTCTTAAAACCCTGTTTTTGCAAATATTTATCCAGTCTTGAGTACCAAGCACAAGGAGCCTGTTTCAGTCCATATAGGGCCTTCTTCAGTCTGCATACATAGTCTTCTTTGTCTGTTAATGAGAAGCCTTCTGGTTGTTCCATGTACACTTCTTCTTCTAGATATCCATTAAGAAAAGCAGACTTTACATCCATTTGATATACCTTGAAGTCTTGGTAGCATGCAAATGCCAAGAACATTCTGATAGCTTCCATTTTGGCTACAGGGGCAAATGTTTCTTCATAATCAAGTCCTTCAATTTTTGAGTATCCTTTGCAGACTAGCCTGGCTTTATTCCTGATTACTTGTCCTTGCTCATTCATTTTGTTTTTGAATACCCATTTTGAACCAATGATATTCTTCTAAATTGGTCTAGGAACTAGTTCCCAGGTATTATTCTTCTCAATTTGGTCCAATTCTTCATTCATTGCTTTTACCCAATAGTTGTCCTTGCTGGGTTCTTCAAACTTCTTTGGCTCTATTTGTGATAACATTGCTATGTATACTTCTTCTGTCTGTTCAGTTAGCTGCCTTCTTGTTTGCACTCCTACACTCTTGTCTCCTATGATTTCATCTTCTGGATGGTTCTTTTGAGTGTATCTTGAGGGGGTTTTTGAGTTCAGTTCAGCATTTTCTAATGTTTTGCTTGTTTCTTCATCATCTTGGTCCTCTTCTTCATGATTTTCAGGATGGCTGCTGCAGTCTATATCTCTTGTCTTGTTTGGAAGTTCTTCATCAAATCTTACATCAATACTTTCTACAATTTTTCGAAGAGCCTTGTTGTAGCATATGTATCCTTTACTCTTGGATGCATATCCTAAGAGTATTCCTTCATCTGCTCTTGCATCAAACTTCCCCAGATTTTCATCATTATTATTTATGTAGCATTTGCTGCTAAAGACTCTAAAGTGCTTGATTGATGCAGGTTTACCATGCCATAGCTCATAAGGTGTCTTGTCACTGCTAGGTCTTAAATGAGCTTTGTTTAGAATATGTACTACTGTGTGTACAGCTTTTGCCCAAAAGGTTGGAGGAATGTTACTCTCTTGCATCATAGCTCTGGCCATTTGTTGTATAGACCTGTTTTGTCTCTCTGCTACTCCATTCTGCTGAGGTGTCCATGCAATGCTAAATTGTTGCTTTATTCCATGTTCATTACATAGGTCTGCAAAGTCATAATCTGTGAATTCTCCTCCTCTATCTGATCTGATACATTTCAGCTTGCATCCAGTTTGATTTTCTGTTAATTCTTTGAATGTCTTAAACTTTTCCAGTGCTTCTGATTTGTTCTTGAGAAAATCAACCCATGTCATTCTAGAGAAATCATCTATTATCAACATGAAGTAGGATTATCCACTTGGTGTCTTAGTTCTAGCAGGTCCACATAGGTCCATGTGCACAAGCTGGAGTGGTCTTCTTGTTGATAGTTCATCTTTAGGTCTAAAGGATGTGCGAGTTTGTTTACCCAATTGACAAGATTTGCATATGGCATTTGAAGGCCTTTTTATTTCTGGCATATCTCTGACAGCTTTCTTCTTTCTTAGTCTGATGATATGGTCGAAGCTGAGATATCCCAATCTCCTATGCCATAACCATGACTCCTCAACTTTGCTAAGATGGCCGGCTTCATCCTCCTCTTTTACTATGTAAAAATTACTCTCTGTTCGAACACCTTTGAGCAGAGTCTTTCCTGTTGTGCTTGATCTGACTTCACAATCTTGTGCTCTAAAGAGAACTTCACAGCATTTGTCACACATCTGACTGACACTTAGTAAATTTTCTTTCAGCCCATCTACAAATAGTACATCTTGGGCCTTTCCTCTTCCATTATCTATGCTGACTGAGCCTTTTCCCTTGATCTTACCTGATTTATCATTGCCAAAAGTAACATTGCCAGATTTCTTTTCATCAAGAGTTATAAACTTGCTTTTGTCTCCAGTCATATGTTTTGAGCATCCACTGTCGAGGTACCACTGGCTTTTCAGGTCTTGAGCAGTTAGGGCCAGGTCACATTTATTCTCCTTATTTATCCACTAGAAGCACCCTTTTGTTTGGTATCTTTTGTGGGATGATGGACTACATTTTCTTAGAGGACATTTGGAAGGTATATGTCCAACTTGATTGCATACACAACATTTGATCATAATTTTTGCAGAGTTATGAGTATGAACAAAATTTCTTTGAATCATAAACCTCCTTGAGGTGTTAAACATCAATCTTTGTCCATACTTTCTACATTCAATGATTTTATGACCAAATTCCTTACAATAAAAGCAGTAACCATAGAAGCTATTTGCATACCTGATATAAGGTTGTCTCTTCCATTTGTTTGCTTGAGGCAGTCTCTTTACTGTTTGCATCTTTAGCTGGTTTGAATTACTCCTTGCATGACAATATGCAGCAATGTGTCCCCGCTTGTGGTAGACATAACAAGTGGCATTCTTCATAGGAGGCAAGAATCTCCTTTGATGGCTTCCAAATTTGATATAATTAGGAGTGTATGATCCTTTCTCTGTTGCCTTAGTATTTGTTGCAATATTTGTTATTAGAGGTTTCTTCTGGTCTCTGTCTCTCTCATTACATGTTTCTTCCTTTGTAGGAATTATTTGAGCTGCTTCATCAGCCTTCTTTGCTTTCACAAAAATTATATTTTTGTTTTCCTTTTCTTTGCCTTTACTTGATTCTCCTTCATAGCCTATCCAAATTTTTATTAGAGGAGATCTTTGAGCATCCAAGATTTCATTCAACTTACCAGAGCTTGTCATTTGAGAAGGGTATATAGACACTTTCTGTTGAGCACTTTCTAATTTCTTCCTCAGACATACAATTTCTTCTTCCAGCTTCTCTTGTTCTCGAGTTTTATCCTTGATTTGCTGAAGTAATATATCTTCTATCTTCTTGGCTTCTTCAAGCTTTACCTTTAGCTGCATGAGGACTTCTGAATTTTGTTCTTCTTTCACACATTTGAGGAGCATCTCTTTTTGTTTTCTGTATTTTAGTTTGAGTCTGTCAATCTCCTCCAGAGCACTTCTTAGCTCCCCCTCAAGGTCGACTTCCCCTTCTTCCTCAACTTCTAGCAAGAGACCTTCAAGATCTTCTATGGCCATCAGTAAAAATTCAGAGGCTCCTTCTTCTCCTGAGGATTCATCTGAGTCTCCAGATGTACTGCTATCTTGTTGAGCATAGAAGGATTTTCTACTGAATTTCTTTCCTTTCTGCTAGTTCTTTGATGTGTTTTTCTCTGATTCTTGAGCCTGATTTCTTACTTTCTTGTGAGGAAACTTAGCAGCATAGTGTCCAACTCTTCCATAGTTAAAGCACTTGAAGGGAATTTTACCTTTGTATTTACCTGAGCCTCTATCCAATTTCTTAACAAAATTTGCCTCTTCTTCATCCGAGCAAGAGCATATGTCTCCCTCTTCTTCTTTCTTCTTTTCTGTTTTAAAGGCTGCTTCCCTCGTACTTGGCTTCTTCTGTGGGAGCCTCATTTCATAGGCTGTTAGATTTCCAAGTAGCTGGTTCATAGTCAAGGTCTCCCAATCAGTTGTTTCTTCTATTGCAGACACCTTTGGATTAAACCTGGATGGAAGATATCTTAGAATATTTTGCACAATTATACTTTCTGGCATTTTTTCTCCAAGAGCTTTCATATTGTTAATAATTTCTGCAGCTTTTAGGAAGAAACTGGCAATGTCTTCATCATCATTCATTTTTAAGTTTTCAAATTGGGCTCTATAGACTTGAAGTTTGGCAGTCTTTACTTTCTTGTCTCCCTCATGTATGTTTTCAAGAGTATCCCATATTTCTTTGGCAGTGTCTTTGTGCATTACTTTAATAAACTTTGCTTCACACAATCCATTCAGGATGGCATTCATGGCTTTTGCGTTAGCCACAAAATCTTGTTTTGTTTCTTTCTCTGTGTCAGTTGCCTTTGGGGCATATCCTAATTCCACAGCAGCCCAGACTTTTATTCCTAGAGACATTATGTATGTCCTCATTCTAATTTTCCAGAAAGCATAATTTTCACCAGTGAAGAAAGGGGCTTTATTTGTTGAGTATCCTTCTTTACTAGCCATCTTGGGAACCTAGGATCTCCTTTCAGTTGTTAGACTTGTACAAAGGAACTTGCTCTGATACCAATTGTTGAACCCTTAGTTAAACTGAGATGGGGGGTGAATCAGTTTAACACATTCATGGAATTTTTAAACCTTTTATTCAAACTAACATACATATTCATTTCATGTCCAACTTAATATGTGAGTAATCTTAGAATGTGAGCAGCAAATATTAATTTAATATAAAAACAGACTTTAATATGAGAGTAGCAGGTATTAAGTAGAAGATATAAATCAGATCAACACATAAACATCATGCACAGAGACACCAGATATAAGTGGAAACCCATAAAGGGAGAAAACCACATCTTATTATTATTGTGATGCAAAGGCAAGCTCCAACTCCCATTAATTTTCTGCAGGCACCAACCTACAGGGGGTTCCAACCTCAGTCAGCTCCAACTGACATATATCAAGCTACAACTTGATAGGGAAGCTCCAACTTCCTTAATCTTTCAAAAGAGAAACACTTGCTGATTTACCTTGGATATCAGCTCTGTTCTTTTCATTTGCTATGTTGTTCATCTATTCTCATATCTGCCCTGTATCATCTCTGCATATTTTTAGATTCTCTATCAGCTTCTCCTTCTTCTCTGCTCAGCTCCTCCTTCTTCTCTGCTTCACTTCTTCATTTCTACATTCTCTTCACTCACTCTCTCTAACTTCTTCCAGCTTTCTCATTTTCTTCAACTCTCTTCAATTCTGCTGCACACTCTCTTCTTCTCTCACTCTGTTTTCGTAACCTTCTCCCCTTGGATATTACCCTGTTTTATACAAAAAATAGCTTCATGACTGTTTGTATTCTACTGGGAATTCGAAATGGACAGCCATGTCTCTTTGCCTTCTGCCTTCTCATCTCTTTTCAACTCACTCAGAAAAATGTAACTGTAGGTGCTTATTTTAATATTACAGTGGGATATTTTCTCTCTTCCGGAGACTTGCCAATGCATCACAAAAAATAAAAATCAATTACAACATTTACATTTTCAGTTACACAAAGACGATTTCACTCAGCCCATTTTTGGCCTTTGGCTTTGCTGGGTTTCTCATTTTCTGTTGCTATTAAGAACCTATTCTGCACTCTCTATTTATATTGCAGTAATGTAACCGCTGCATATATATGACTCTCCTTTTAATATAACTGCGCTACCCATATGTATACTTTTCCAAAGGTTTACGATTGGCATTACTCGTCGGACCCACATATTCCAGAGTCTTCAAATTTAAAACACCTTTTGAATAGTTTCTACTGCAGAACCCTTGGTTTAATCAACTCTCGGCATCTTCAAAAACTGTGGTCAAACCATAATAAAAACCCAACCTTATGCCTTTAGTACCATATATAAATATATATCGTCCTTTGGCTCTGGGCTCACGATGCATTGCACCGTGCCTTTATATATATTGCGCACCGTATATATATATATATATATATATATATAGTTTGGGCCTTTGCATATAAGGCACATCCCTAATTAATTTTAGCATGCTCTTGATATAACTCAATCATATCATATAACCCTCGGCAGGAACATATACTTCCTCTTTCTCCTTGAAGAATATATGGTTTAAACCATAGTCGGATCAACTCGCATGAAACGGAGCTCCATTCCTTTTAAGTTTCGTGGGGGTAGAAAACTTGAGCAGGTAGGGGAAGGAGACCCCCCCCAGAATAAATGACGTCATGTATGCATATAATACCACCTCCGAAATTACAGACTTATGGTATGGTTATTAAACCCAAGGTATTAACTGGCCTTCCACTGGTTATTAAACCCAAGGTATTACTTTACCGTTGCCATATAACATTATAACCAAAGTTTAATAAACATTACCAAGGTTGTTCATGCCTGGCTTATCTCACCTTCTTATCCGACAGCTGCTATTGCATTGCCCGATCCAATGGATATCGCATGGGCAACTTGCACGAAAGATAACACGCAATGGCGCGTCACATCTAGACTATCGTTCGCGCACCTTGGTTAAACTCCGGGCAAGTCTGAGGCATGATCACCGTCCGATGGCCCTCTTCCAGATGAACGGCTCGTGTCAATTTCGCTCGGCGTGTCTGGTCGATAGCTAATGCGCGATGGTGCAAGTTAAACGGTGGTTTTATTGTTCATCCAAGGACACGCGTCGATCAATCAATGGAATCGCTGCGAAACTCCAAAATACCGCCTTCCGTATAATAGTGGTGTGATGAAATCCACTGTTTTCTCCAAACCACTGTTACTGTTCATCGGGTCACAGTTCCGCTTCCTCACGCAAGGTTCCGTTCGTCTTTATTATTTAAAAAATTTATTACTTTTCAATGTATTATTATGATTCGAAATCGCTGTTGACGCACAGTTCTACCATATATACAACCCTTGTTTTGGTTCCGCCTCCATTCATGATTATGGTTCTTATACATGGGTTAGTGAGATTCGTTTTCTTTGACGCTGGGCTCACTACAATGTACAATTTAAAACACAACATCGACCAGAAGTCGATTTCTTCAACTAAATAAAGAGCATTTGAATATAAAGTCTGGAAATTAATTTAAATTATGTGTAACGCCTGGCTGTATAAAAGATTCTCGGAATTTATATATATATATATATATTATACATATGTACACATATATATATATATATATATCTATATATATATATATATATATACATATTCTTGGAATAACAACGGTTTCTCTGCAATAACAGTTGTGGCTCTGCCTCTGCCACTTCTATCACTCTACCTCTGCTTCTACTGCTGTGATAACGGCTCTGTCTCCATATTTGCTTCCTCTTCCTCTGCCTTTCTCCTTTATATTCATTTCCTCTTTGCTGCCTCCATTGTCTGTCTTTGACTCCTTGTAACTGTTCCTATCTCTGCTTCTACTACCTCCTTTGCCATCAATGACAATATTTCCAACAATCCAACATACCGTTGTGCAACAACAAATCATGAATTACTAAAGAGACATGGAAAGGAGGAGTTGAAGCATCTAACTCCTCAACATGAGGATCGAACATTACCATAGGCCTTTTTTCCTAGAGGTTTAAACTATCTAGGATTGGGGTTGCCCCTTGAGGAAGCATGAAAGAAGATACCTGAGACTGGTAGACTGGATTTTTTAGGATTTTAGTTAGGGGGATTGGGATTTTGACTTTTTCCAGTTCTTTCTAAAGATTAAAAGCAGAGGGAGACTTCTATATGGTATTTTTCTTTGGTTCATTTATTATGGCTGAAGGTTTTTCTTCCTTTGGGATAGGCTTGACATTTATATTTGGATTAGAGGCCATCTTAGAAGAGGAAGGAAGGGATTCCTTAGAATGTAAGGGTTCAGTTATAGGCATCTTACCTTTATCTCCAATTTTATGAACAACTGTCTCCTTCTAAGGCATCTCTTCTTCTTCTTCTTCTTGTGTGCATGTCCTCTTCCTAGAGGACCTGAGATCATATTTTCTTGTTGAACTGTGTCTGCATGAAGTCCACAAATTGCTTGCAGTAATCATCAATCTCTATATCTTCAACAACGCTTTTTTCTTCTTCTTCTTCTTGCAAGGAAAGCTCCACTCCTTCACTTTCTTGCAAAGAAGTCTCAACTTCATCGCCATCTGAGTAAGCAAGACATTGATATTCTTTCCCATCGGGAATGTCTTCAGCAGGGCCATCCATCTGCCCTTCCAGATACAACGGAGGCTGTATGTGATCCTGCTGCTCCTTTCGATCTCTTTGCAATATTTGAAGAGGAGGCTTTCTATATTGTGGGTTAAATCCTCTGTTTGGAGCATTTTGGAATGGCTTGGAGGGTGATTTCTTTGCCTCAAGCTCAAGCTTCCCCATATTTCTCGAAAGGTTCTTGATCATTTTACTCATCTCCTCTATTTTGTAAGTTGCTACCTCTCTATCTTGACTTGAGGTAGATGCTTCTTCTTTCCCTCTCCCTCTAGCATCATGATTTGACCTTCCCTTCGATTTACCCATAGAAGCAAAGTTAGCTTCCACTTCCAATGCATTAGTCTGGGCTTCATCCAGAGTAGCAGACTTCCTTTCTCTTAAAGATAATATGAATTCTGAGTCAAAGGCTACTACAAACACCACTTTAGCAATGGTCTGGTGAGGTTTCATTTTTCTCGGGAGACTTGTATATAACTTATTAAACCTCTTGATGAATTCGGACACATCTTCATTATGTCTCTTTCTAATTGCATTTAATTCTGTAAGGCAGTATCCATCGTTCTTCTTCTCTCCCCATTTCTTGGTGAAGGCATTTTCCATTTCCTCCCAGTTATTAATGGAGTGGTCCCCCAAGGACTTGAACCATTTTTTGGCCTCTTCATATAGAGACTGGACAAAAAATCTCAACACCACATCTAGGTTTTCAACGTTGAAATTTTCTGCGAAGGTGCATAAAACTTCTAGGTGTTTCTGAGCTTCAGTATCAGTTTCTCCATTGAAATGAGGTAGGATCTTTAAGTAATCCTGAGGCATGTCATTCAGGATCTGAGGCAATGCTAGGGGGGCATATTTTTTCAGTAGGAGGCCAAGAACAACCATTGGAGGTTGTGGAGGTGGAGGGAGAGTCTGATGTGTAATAGGAGGTGGTGGAAGAGAAGTATGTATGACAATGGGGATATACTGAACAACGACTTGAGGAGTTGATTGAACTATTGGAATATGAGAAGTGGAAACCTCTGTGACTTCTTTAACTTTTTCGGCTTTGGGAGTTGGATGTAGAAAGAAGCTCATGGTGTCTACAGATTTAGCCTCATCTTTTACTTCAATATTTTCAAGGGAGGAGCTACTAGAAGTATAATCAAGGGTTCTTGCAATAGAATCAGGACCTTGATCTTGAGCTAATTGAGAAGAGGATGGAGAGTCTTCCGGGGAGAATCTAGGAATATCTGTATAAGCTGATTTTCTTTCTCTCCAACTTCTCTTGTGCAAAATATTCTCTAGATCAGACAGTGAAGGTGTTCTCAACTAGGATGTATCTGACCTTAGGTGTGGCTTTCGGGAAGCCAGGACTGAAAATATATTTATCTCTGAATGAATGTGGAGTCTCCAAGGTGAGGGATCTACAACTCCCAACCCTTCTTGCTCACCTATTCTGAAGGGTGGATCAATATTTGTCGAGGCCTAGGGATTTAGTTCTTCAAATTCTTTCCCTGGCAACGGCGCTAGAAAGATGTTGTAGCTCCTAGAGATAGCCTTGAGTTTTATAAAGACAAGTGCCTAGGACATATTAAATGCAAGGAGCATATGACTCAACTGACTACAGTTGGAAATGTTTGGCTTTGATGCAACTATCACTTAGATGAATGGTTTTAATAAGGGTGGAACCAAGACACCAAAGTTAAACACAACAACTAGGAGAACTACAGAAACTGAGTACAAACTAAAATAAGTAAATGCATTAGACAACTCTAAAACAAAATGTTGTAAAGGGGGCTGACTTCTAAAATGAATACACATATATCAAGTTATATATGAGTGATGACTATGCAGAAGATAGAGAAATATATCAACTATAACCGAGCTTATTCAAGGATAAGAATCCATATATAATGTGCTTATTCAAAGATAAGAATCCATTTTAGTTAACTTCAGAAGAATGGTGGAAGAGATAGAAAATGAAACAATGTATCATGCCTGAGCCATATTTAAAGCACTGTAGATGAGTAAATATGAGTATCTACTTTGATAAATTCATATTTAAGCATGGGAGCACTCGCATTCCAGAGCATTAGATACAAGAAATGTAGAGAGATATGAAATGAACATTTGTATTAAAAAACATGGAGAAGAGTTACAAACCATGAATCATCCAGAGTGGAATCCCCAATTCCAGAAAAAATTCTTATTACTGAGTCCCTACGGGATCTTCAAACACCCAATATCAAAGTTCATACAAAACACATACAGAATACTCGAGCTAGTGAGTCCTTTGAAAAATCTGGAACCTTTTGTTAGTGTTTTCTTCTTGTTTTTATAACCTATGATTCCTAATGTGCGAGAAGATATTTTTGGAAAAATATCTTCCCTGCGTGCTTGTATGTCATTTCATGTCTAAATAAAAAATAGAAAATATGATGAGGTAGAACTACCTCTCATCATCTTACAATGCAGGCCTAAAGCTGTTTGTAACAAAAATGTAAACAATTTATTAAACTGAAAAAAATAACCAAGGATGAGAAAAACAAATAATATCAAGCAAAATCTAATGTTGATGAAGAATAATCTAATTTTTTCTAAAAATTAAAAATAGGTACTGGGAAGTTCAAAGGTAAGCTCCCTTTCAAGTGTTTTTAATGTGGAAGGATAGTGAATTATGCGCATCTAAATGTCCTGATGCTAAGATGAATGTTAGTGCTGATGAATCAAGATTAAAATTTAAGCATCAAAATAAGAATCAAACCATTAAGAATAATAACTTATATTCAAAAGAATAAAGTTATAGTGAAATCAATGGAAGTGTGACCAATGAGGAAAAGGATGAAATATTATTCATTGTTGAGACCAAAGTGTGTTAGTGTTTTTGTTGAAATGGAGTACCAAATAACACCTCCTTACGGAGTGAGTTGTTCCCTTCCAAGGATCATAGAGATAGTTGGTTTTGTTAGTCAGCATACTTAAACAAAAAAAATCATTGCAGTGATAAAAAAATGCATCTACACACAAAAAATTTAAGAAAAAGACACAAATACAAAAAAATTACTCAATGGATAAAAAAATCGACACAATAATGGAAAAAGACTCCCTTTATTGACTACTGGTGGTCGAAAAATACCTTATAATACTAAAAACACTTGCAAAGAATCCTTTGAGCTATGGCACTCAAACATCCTCAGCAAGGAGGTCCCTTTCCTCTATCTCTTTGCAAGCTTCTTCTCTCTCTCAAAACAATTGTGAAGACTCTCCCATGGTGGACTCTTCTTCTCGCACTAAGATGTTGGATTGCTAAGAAGAAATATAACCAACATGCTAGTGATCTCACTTCTCTTTTCTTCAAAAATGAAATGTGGTGTTGCTTTAATAGAAATTTGGCCAACATAACAATGTCTCATGTTTTTCTCTTCCCATGGATTTTTATATAGAAAATGTTGAACCCATCTCCCATCTCTTTGATCAAGATTTATATGTGACTCAAGAGTAGGACAATATTATTCCATTGAGGGATTAATATCTTTAGGGAAACTCCAAGGTAGTTGTCCTTGAATGGAAATGTCTTGGAATCCTATCCCCAAGTATGGGAAGTGGTATTAAAATGTTTGGTTCGCCTTTCCTTCAATCGTGCAACTTTCAAAGAAAAATTCATGCAACCACACATTTCTTCCTTTATTCTGGTGCACGGTCCAAAATTTCCTTCCATAACATTAGGAAAAGATTAATTTTTTTTTTTATTTCCATGATGTATTCAGCTGGAAAATATTGATCTGTACCTTTTGCTAGACAACCTTAAATGTCGTTTGCAGTGTACAATTTTCTGGTGTTAATAGCTGACCACTGATCTGTAAGGTTAGGAGAAAGCATATGGCCAAAACACATCATATCTTTCTATTCTAACTGAGAGTCTGTGTAACATCCTTGAGAGAGAGAGAGAGAGTAACCTTTTGCAGAGATGAGTAGAGGGACCCCTTGACTAAGGAGAAAGGGTGACCATTCTCTGTAGGAAACCTGAGTGATAAAATAAGAAATTTTTTTATGAGGCGAGCATATCCTATGCTTGTTACGATTACTAGTTAATACAATATAACATATATAATTTTTTTCAAGTTACATTGTGTTAAGTGACATGCTGTTGGTTGGTGATGATAATTGTTGATGCCCTTAAGGGAATTTTAATTTGATTAAATAGAATGAATTTTGTACCCCCATGAATCATCTAGGTGAAGCACTTTTTGAGTGAGGTGCTTATGTATAAACAGGTATTCGACTTTGGGAACCTCCCTTTCATTGTGGCATAAGAATTTCTGAATGAGACGCTTCGTAATGCGTAGGTCTTCAACTAAATGTAATATTTGAAGTGATTATGAAGTACGATACCACCTTGACATGAAAATTGGTGCTGATGTTAAATGTCAGGGGGATCGATCACATCAATGGGTAATGTCGATTCCCATTGTTCCATATGAGGATTTTTCTTAAAGGGGGAACCTATCCAGTGTACAACCTCAGTCCTTGAATATGATTGGTGATATCAACAAGAAATAAGCATCATCTTTCCAAAAAAGTGTTGATACAAGGAATCAAGGTTTCTGGTGAAGTATATTGTAATGTGGTGGGTTAACTAGGAATGAAAACGAGAGTTGGCTATATTAATTGTTATGGACAAATTTCCTGAGGTCAGAACTGTAATGCAAGTGGAAACAGTCAAAACAATTTCTGATAGGGGTAGCCCTGGAATCAATAGGACATTCATTATGTGTGTAAGTATGCTCTACTTGATGTGATAGGGATTGGTGAAGAATGTGCAAGCCCAAACCAAGGGTGACTAGAAACTGTCACTAGGTATGAAACATAAAAATATGGATGGGAGTCTTTTTTCTAAAATATATTTGTACATTTTCCAAAATAAGGTAAAGGTAGTTTGGATATATAAACACAGATACAGGTGCCCCAAAAAAAAATTATTGGTCCTACATAGTGATGCAAGGATGGTTTTTTTTTATGGTGGGGGGGCCACTAGATGGTCTCGGTGTCGGGGTGATGAGGCAGATGAAGTGACACACATGGGATATGTAAGTGGGGGTATGATAGGAAAAATGTGCAATGCAGTAAGGCATCATGATTGATCCATCATAAAATATTAGTGGTGGCCCAGGAGTGGGTTTCAATAAGTGACGAGTGATGTAGAATGAGGTTGATATTTAAGGCATATAAGTGAGGTGGTTCTTGGGCCGAAGTGGGTTGTCATGGTTCCTGATAATGGATGGGGGTCTATGAATATGAAGGGATCCATGAACGGGAAGGCTCTATCGACCAACATGGGTGTTTATCATATCCATGATGAGGTGGTGATAAACATGGTCAAGATGATGTACCCTAGGGTTCACTTTGGAGAAATGATGTCAGGATATGTAAATCTTAAAAATAATCCTACCATGTTGAGCGATGAATGACACATGTTTGTGTACTTGTTTGTCGAGGTATTATCTGAAGTGTGGTGTTTTTGATATCCCAAGTGAAAGCATCCTTTTAAAACATATGAATAATCTGTGATTGACTGAATTACATAATAAGTAGAATGGAAAGTTCCATGATGAATATTATGTGGTACTGATCTATGTGTCTCTCATGGTTTTGAGAACAGAGGTCATGAGCTCCTATTATGCGTTCTTGAAAATGTCAAAAAGGGTGATATATAGGGCTAAAGTGCCAAATTTCAATTCATTTTCACTGTTGAGCTTGAGAGATCAAAGACTGATTCTAGAGCATTTCTGGTCATTGCGGTCAGCCAGAGTACTCATGACTCACGCAGTGAGAGACAGGTTGGAGCTGGTTCCCTACTATTTTTTTTTTGTTATCATTTTAGGGTAAGTAGTATGTAAAAGGGTCCCCTGTACGAATTTTTAGGTTTCAATTTGAGGGACCGTGTTGAGAATTTGTAGAGCTGAAGATTAATTCAAATTCTCTTCTTGATAATTACTTATGAGATTGCTTGAGTTACTTATTTCTTCTCTTCTTTATTTTATTCAGTATTTCATCAATCAATTATCAAAATACATGAGACAGAAAAATTAGGCTCCTAGGGCCAAGGAAAAACCTCTCCCTCTTAGAGAGGAAAACCCAAAAGGAATTCTTCTTATAGATCTTCAAATGAAAAGTACCATGACCAAGACTCAACCCCATGACCTATGAATGCCTCCAAGACCTTGTCACTACTTCTAAATCTTCTTCCAATGTTGAACCTTCTCTTCTTCATCAACCTGTACTAACCTTTTTTTATGAAATGTGAGTAGGAAGGTAAATCATAGATTTACCTTCCTCCCTTTTCTCATACTGCAATGACCCTTAACCTTCACATCACAACATGATCATCCATTTTAGACTTTCACATAACATTGCATCTGCATAGAACATAGACTTGATTCTGTCATATATTGCAGGTGTATATTAGTGTGTTTGACCATATATTTTCTTCATACTTGACAGAAACATTCATCACAATAATCATCATACATTGTCTTCAAGCTAATCCGCAATCTAGACCATGATCCATATATATATATATATCAAAATTTACCTCTTCCTGAAATATGCATTAAACCCCATCCTTGAGACCACATTTTATCATAGAAGTATCCACATCTTCCTCTATTCTTGAACCCGCATTTGATCATAGATATGTCTACTTCTGTCTCTGTATTATATCCGCACTTAGCCATGATCTTAAGTCCGCATACAACCACTATTATGCCATAGAGAAATCTACCCTTCTTCACTGTGAAAATTACAGAGATATCCACATTCATTACTTTGTCAAATGAGCCACAGGTCACTATATATATATTGTTCTTTTTCATGCTTTTAGGTATACCAAGTTTGTAGGCTGACTTACTCACTGCAAATAGGCCAACTTCCACACTGTAAAATAAGCTTATCTTTTATGTTGAATGTGGGCGGTCTCGAGGGCTTCTTATGAGCCATTATTCCACAAGGTCTTGGAGTACATTCTTCAGACTAGACACTTCATATTCATGACTCTTAATTACACTTCTAAATAGAAGAAAATCCCTAGTAGAGATCAAGAAGAAGTCTATTGACCTATAATAAAATCTTGCTCATGAAACCCATGAAGCAAGTAAAAAAAATTCATTTGATTATCTTTGTCTTATAAATTCATAATTACATAGTCAATATGGAGACCAAGCCTATTTACAATTTTCAACAGACCTCGCGGGTGACTCAAAATGAGTCACACGGTCGCTGCGTGATGCCATGGGTGACATAATAGCGTAGGACTAATTCTTCCTCAATAAATGATTGAGGGGTGATGTTGTGGTCAAAAAATTCTTTACCCATTTTCTTGCGAGCTTCGTTGTGTTGGAGGGACTCTCATTGACTTTCATCAACCTGTTCTAACTATACCAACTTTTACTCTAGGGGTTCAGTATCGGTGAGAAGTTCGATAGCCAAATGAAGCATGGGGATTTCGCATTCAATGGGAACCATGACCTCCACCCCATAGATTAATTAGAAGGGTGTGAAGCTTATTGATTCTTTTACCGATGTAAGGTATGCCCATAGGGCTGAGAACACCATGTGGTGCCAATTGGTTTTGTGACTGTTCACCATGCACTGCAACATTATTTTAAGGACTTTCCTGACAACTTCTACTTAACTGTTATACTGGGGTTAGTATGGTGATGCAATATCATGAGAAAAACCAAGGTGTTGGGATAATTCCTCGAATATTTCATTTTTGAAATGTTTCCTGTGATTTGATAGAAATCCCTTAGGGACACCAAACCTTGTGATAGCATGGTTGAAGAAAAATTGTGCGGCAGCTAGCACGGTGCATTTTTACATAGGAATCGCCTCTTCCCACTTGGTAAGATAATCAACAACCACAACTATGTATTTCTGGTTGCTGGATGATGGGGGGTTGCATGAAATGAAGTATATGCCCCATTTTAAAAAGGGGACTACTATGATGACTGGGTGTAGGGGATCTTGAGGGGATCACGCCTTGTGAGGGTAACGTCGGTATTCCTCGCATCTCTTGACTACTTCGATATAGTTGTGAAAGAGAGTGTGCCAAAAATAACTGGTACGTAGGACTTTTTGAGCAGTGTTCATCCCAAAGAGGTGATCACCACAAGCCCCACTATGATAGTTTCTCAAGACTTTCTCGGCTTGGGCGTTAGTGAGGCCCCTATGGAGGATGTTGTCGATGCTCATCAATAAAGCACATCTCCTAAAATAAGGCATCGAGGGACGTGATGTCATATGCACCTTCGCTCGTCACAAGTGAGTTGACGTTTTAAATTTTGAGTTCGTAATAACAGTATGATATCACCGTACAAAGGGTCATTCGTCGACACTAAGAAAATATGTTTGTCTAGTAGTGCATCATTAATGGGGGATCCTTGGGTCTCTATTGGGAGATATGTGATGAATTTTATCAGGATGAGTACATTTTTTATTTTAGGGGAGCTAAATTGCAAATCAAATTTTTACATTATAACTACCCATTGGGTGTATTGTGATTCATCATATGGTGAGTGAGAAAATATCGCATGGGATTGATAGCTACTACGAAAGTGTTGGTTCGAAGGATGATATAGTGCCAAAGATTTTGTACTGCATGTACTAGGTCTATGTTTGTTTTTTCTTCTGGCTCATACTTCAATGTAGGCACGGATAAGTTCTTGCTTACGTAATAAATTACATGTTCCCTATTATCTGGTACATCCTTGACTAACACCCCAATAATGGCTACATCTGATGCAGATAAATATAGGGTGTAGTATTTATTGTGGTCAGGTGGGCTAATAAAATGAGTTGAAGACAATGTATCTTTTGAAGCTTCTAATGGTTTTTGAGCATTTTCATCACATTGGAAAGGGACGTCTTGACAAAAGAGATGTGGGAAGCCCTACGCATAAGTAGTGTTGTTGGGGATAAGTTTTTGTAAGAAGTTGGCCTTACCATGCAGGATTTGTAATTGCTTCAATGCTGTCTGAGGTGGTACTTTTTTTATTACCTATAATTTTAGAGGGTTGACTCTAATACCTTGATGGGATATGACAAATCCAAAAAATATTCTATCATTAAAGTCAAAAAAAAAACTTGAGAGTGTTCGTGCATAGGTTATATTGTCGACATTGTTGAAAAACTAGGAAGAGGCCTTCCAAATGGTCAACACACATCTTGGATCATACAGTGAGGTCATCTAAATAGGAGAGGATGAGATGAGCCAAGTCATGAAAGATGTAGTTTATGGCCCGCTAGAAGGTGGCACTAGTGTTTTTAAAGTTGAATGGCATAACCTGGTATGCAAAGGTACCCCAAGGGGTGGAAAATTTGGTTTTGTATCAATTTCTGTGGCAAATTTGGGTCTGATTGTACCCATAAAATCCATCCATAAAGTATAGTGCCTCATGACTGGTAGGAGCATCTATGACTCTCGATCAACGATTTGGGATAATTGTCTTTGGGAAAAGCATTGTTCAAATCTTAGAAATATGTAAAAATGCAAATGGTGCCCTATTTTTTCATGAAGGGTATAGGGTTAAAAACACAAGACATGTAAGAAATCATATAGATAAATACTTCTTTGTGTGGTTTATATACTTCTTGTTTGATTACTTCTGCCTTAGAGGGGTGTAATTGACATTCTTTTTCTATCAGATGGGATGGGCATAAGGCCATGTGTCAATATGATGTTCCACAATGGTGATACAGATGTTTGGCATCTTCAAGTAATCCCATAAAAAAAGATCCCTATATTCTTGCAATAGGGAGGTGTATGAGGCTACTTCTTCTAGAGAGCATGCTGCCCTAGGGAGATTTCTTCAATCTTGTTAGGTTTTTTCGAAATATTCCCCTTAATGGTAGGTGAAAGATGTGAAATGTTTCCTTCCTCAAACGCTCTAGGTGCGGGGATGGGATTTTTGAACCAACCTACTTTCCTTGATGGTAGGAAATATTTATATTATATGGCATAAATATTATGGGTTGGTGTCCTTTTAGGCACAAACATATTTTTAGGTAGAAAAACGAATAGTGGCTCACGACACCCCATAGACATTCAGTTTCTATCATAGCCTCCAAAATATCTTCATCTGAGTGAAAATGATTATCTAAAGTTGAATTGGTTTGTGTGAGGACGTGAGGAGGGAGTTCAGGCCTAGAAGGGCTAGTTGAAAAGAAATAATATGATTTGGTAGTTGATTCTATGGAACAAAGTGTCGTTGATAAAGCGCAGATAGGATGGGTTTGCAACGTCGGTAGAATAACTACTGGAAAATTATTTTTAGTGGTCTCGAAACCAAAAAATGATGAGCATAGAGCATGAATCATGGTTCCCATTGATGATGAGATGAATCATATGTGATATCGTGTGTCATTAGCATTAGGTGGTGGTAGAATTTCTGTAATTTTTGGCTTATATTAAGTGAGGGAGAGTTATTGTGACCTTGTTGGTGTACAAGGTGAAAATGTATCCTCTCCAATAGGAAACTGATGTTGAATCCTAATATTTTGAAATGTTTGTAACATAGGGCATGCCTCTATAATATGAGAGTTACTGGTGCAAATGTTGCATACAGTGCATATACTAACTGAGTAAAGGGTATGCAAGCTAGTACTACTCATAGTGTAAGATGATGATGCTTTGTTGCGGTCATGAGATTGGGAATTTTGTGTGATTTCCATGTATGAGTCTTATTTTTAGCGTGATGTGAATTTGTAGGGTCGTTTTTTTTTAATGATGATCTCATTGGTATCAATCATGAAAGATATTGGCAGTTTTTTGTGTATTGAAACTGAAATAATACATGAAAATAGAATGAGAAATTTTCTCTTTCTTAGAGAGGTGAATTTGGGGGATATGTGTTACTATGCGAAGAATATCAACAAACCTGGCCAACTATCGGCATTGGTTAACTAGGTGGTTGATTTTATCGTATAGGGAACATGGGATGTTTGGTTCATACTATGTATTTTTGGGGCGTTTGGTCTTTTTCCCATATCTAGATTGGTGATGGTGAAAGGAGGCCAGAAGACTTTCTACTGGTTTTTTCTCTTTAAACACGCATACAATTGACCTAGATGATCCAACCCCTTGAGTTGTGGTATTTTCTGAAGGTTCCAAGACCATATTGACTAAGTCGGTTTTTTTAGTGATAAAATTCCACATGAATTCTAACATAGAGCATAATTGGGAAAGGTGGGGACAATGTCACCAATGATGGTTACTTTCACATATCTAACAAGTATGAAATTTATGCCTAGATAAATTTATTTGGGCAACATGGTTGAATGTGTACCAGTGATTAAATGCCCTTAATTCTGGGAATTGGGTGATCAAATGATCAGGTTCATCATACAAGGTGTGGAATGAGGTATGAGGTCTAGCCTCTACTTGCATTCTTATCTTCTATGGGGTTGAGTGTGGTGGGGACGAACATAATGTTGGTTCCTCTCTTACGTACAAGATTTTAATGGATCTGTCTTTTGCTATATTCATGGATTGTGGATGGATCTTGGGAATTGGATTGCATGAGGGTGTGTAATTCATCTCTATATCAATGGATTTCAGGGAAATAATGTGTATAATGCCTATATTTTTCACATAGGAACATGCATGGTTGGTACTTAATGGCTTACTCTGTACATTTGTGAAATTTTCTCTGGTAGATGGATTTTGGGTTACAATCATAATTTTGGCATGGAGGAGAGCTTTTAACTCCTCTAACTCTGGGAAAGTGTTTGTAGGATGTAAAATTACATTGCATAAAGCACAAGTGGAGGTGTCCTAGGAATCTTAGGGGTGTCACCCTTCTTGCATTTTTTCTTCTCCTTTTTAGCAATACTAGTTGGCGTCGATATGGGTGCTTTCTGAGTTATGATGGCCTCTTTGGAGGTAATAGGAATGACACCTCTAGAGGTGATACATGAATTTCCTGACATGGATGGAGGGCCCAAATTCCAAACTGGTAGCACGAGAGCCATATTTGAAAATGTAAGTGTTTCCACGACTTACTGCGAGAGAAAACCAAGAGGGTAATATAAAAAGGGGGTTTGGGTGATGTCATATGGGAGGAATGTTGAGTCGGTAGCGGCGACACTCATGGTATTTGGCGTTAGTTCTAGACTTGGTTGGGTTTTTGATGAACTCATTATGCACACTGCTACTCCTACAATTGTTGGAGCTTCCTCTGACAATATAGGAGGTTCTCCATGGTATGTTCCGAGGAGGGTGGATGGTTTGATGACAGGGAGTGAACTCTACATATGTTGTAACCAACTCAGTAGAATACTCTACATATCATAGAACACCGTCAGGGGCAGTTACTGGCTTCTTTTCGTGATATGTGAGTTGGTCGATAGTAATTACTTTCTCTTCATGGGGAAACATAGTTACTCTGAATATGGAGGATGATACTGCAGTCATTGCATACATATAAATCCATCCAAGAAGGATGTTATAATCCAACTGTGCATCTAAGACTTCAATGTCAATGAGCACAATCTTTATGACGAGATGTACTGGTACATCTTGAAATAGACCTACAGGGGTGGAAGGGCACCCATCATATGCTATAAGCATGATGTCAGATGGTTTTAGTTCCAGTGATCCTAACTTCTCTCAAACTGTTTTTGACATGGTACATGTAGATGCTCCTTCATCTATCATGAAATGATGAATGGTGATGGTCTAGATTAAAAATGGGATTTCAAAGGCGCCTAGAGAAGGGAGTAGTGGGCTTGTTTTATCTATGTCAAACACAATTAAGTGAGAATCGGAAGGGTCTATCAAACCTAATGTGGAAATTATGGTTTTCCATTTTGTTGGGCAAGATTGTAGGACTTCTAATGCTGACATCGCTGAAGGATATTGAGTCAAGTCATCGACTATTATCTAACTATGAGAAGACTTTGAATTATCTCTTGTGTGTCTCAAGGGACCTTTTACCATTTTTGGAATAGGTTCTATAGCTATCCGAGGAATGGTCAATGGTGCTATAGGAACGGTTGTGCTTGAGGTAGATGGGTTGGTCTCTGGGGAGCTTCATAATTTCTATTTCGCGTTTGCAACAGAATGTCTTCTCTTGCAATGAAAATATCACTATTAGAATTGTTATGGCTTTTCCCTCCAGGGTGGTTTTTTTGGGGTGGTTGATGTTGTTGAGTATTAACCACTCCCTGATGGGAGAAAGGTTCCTATATTACTGTAGTTTTTTCTTTTTTCCCTCCTTTTCCCCTATTATCCGAAATCATTTTCAACTCAGGTAGTTGAGGATAGTGGTGGGTATAATGACCATATTCCCCACATATGGCACAATAATGATTCGTCCTCGTAATAGTTGTCTTGTTATTCCTTTTCGAGTTGTTGTTGGTTTTTTCTTGGTTCTAATATATTGTTGGGGTTTCCCCTGACCTGTATTTGTGGGGGGTGTTGATGATTTCTCCCCCCCTTTCTAGGGTCTCCCTTTGGTTTTCTCTTTGGTTTTTCCTTAGAAAAAGTACGGGATTGTTTGTATTCCCCTGGTTAAATGAATATTTTCATTGAGCATGGGAGGATTGCACTAAATTAACCCCTGGGTCATTTTGCGTCGGTGGGATATTTTGTTGTTGTGCAACCAGGAAAGGATAATATTGGTTACCTTGTCCCTGATTGGTGTACTCATTTTTGGATGATGATCTTGCATCCAAGTTCCTACATGAATACTGGTGTCCTTGAGGGTGAGGGTATAGTCCTCCGTGTGGTGGATGATATTGGTTAACCTAACTAGCCGAATTTTCCAACGATGTGGGTTGACCTGGGTGGTATCATGTATATTGTGTGTTTTGCATAGTATTGAATGATTGAATTCTAAACGATTAACTAGGATATTGGCAAGTGTTACTGGGTTGAGTTTGGGTTAAAGACCCTATCAAGACACCAACAACATTAAATGTGTCTAGTATCTCTTTAAAAGTTTGTAGGCACAGGGAAACTGGAAGAAAATGATAAATATATCCAGATTGGGTGTATATAGGCTCTAGTTGTTGATATTTACTAATGGCTTGTTCTTCGTTGTGCAAGGATGAATTTTCCACATATTTTGAAATTTTCGATGTGAGATGTCTCAAAAGTAATCCCAAGAGGACTCTATATTCAGAATGCACTTTACACGAGCTGCAAAATTTTCACCATTCATGTATATGATCCAATATGTGTATAGTGGGTGTTTGTTTGAAGTGGGTAAGAAGTTCCAGTCCTGAATCAAGTCAAGTCGAGATATGGAAGAATGTGAGAAATGTTGTAGATAGGTAGTTAAATATTCCATGTGATGCAAAAGGTTGGTCAATGTACCATTTCATTGCAAGCCCTGTAAGGGTGTGTTGAAACAATCATAGCCAAATAGTATCATCTATAATACTATTTGACAAACAAAATAAGTGAAAAGTAATGACATGGTTTGCTGGGTCTTCCCCTTGCCTTCCTTCAAACTTTTGAATGTTTGAAGAGAACTTGGGGGGCATAGATGGCCAATTTAGGCCATGTTTAACAGCTCGTTCATTAGTTTTATTAAAATTTCTAGATTTAAAGAAGCTAAGAAAGGTATTTGTGAGTTATCTGCCAACGCAAAATGATTTTCAAAAATTATATGCAAAGGGGTCCTTTGTGGGAGGCTAGAGGAATACTACCCTGGTTGGTGCTCCTAGGGCTATCCGTAGGAGTGGTATGTGGGATCCCCAAAGGGGTAGCGATTAGTGACCCTTGCGGAGTCGTGAAAGGTGTATTTTGTTGGTGAGGGGTTCCGAGAAAAGTTTCCCCATTAAAGGAAGATCCTATAATGGTGGCGGTGTGACGTCCTCTATGCAAAAATGGCGGGAGGCCTGACACACCTCCCAGTAATGGGGGGAGGTTCAAAAAATGTCTATATTGACAGGGAGCCATGGGGTCGCCTATGGTTTCGATTAGTGGTTAAATTAATTTTTATTTTTGAGGGAAGGATATCTATGTAAATGCAATAAACTCACATACATTAAACAAAGAAAAAATGGAAAGGTGATTTTTCTTTAGATTTAAGCTATGTGATAAATCAAGGAAAAAAAATTGTGTTTGTTTAGATGTGATAAAAATCCTATGCATACTTGATCATCCTTGCCACTCTCAAATTAATTGGGCCTTGCTAAGATATATTTTGATGGGTTTTGGGGCAACATACGAAATAACTAGCAACACTTTCCAGCGATCAAAGAATCAACCAAGGTAATGGAAATTAGGATCAAGTGGTGAATGCACCATCACCTATAGGGAAAGGATGCCATATATTTTTGACACTAAAGTACATTTATCCCATGTGAGAATTTGAGTCTTTCGCTTCTTGGTAGTCAGTTACCAGTACTGAGCACTAGATGGGTCGATTAGCCCCAAAGAGGACCACATGCACTAGACCTAAGTCGAACCCCCTCTGAATTGGATCTTTTTTATGCTCAGGTATTGTTTTCCATGGGATGATTGAATGTTTTTAAGCACCCTAGAAGTTAAATTCTATGTTTTATAGATGAAAAGTGACCATGGTGGATTATGGGATGCCTACCACCAATGGTCCTAACCTAAACTATTAATTCTTTTATCACCCCTATGGGGAGAATTAGTTGGTTCAAGTTATGGCTGATTTTAGTTGTCTGAATTTTCTTAGGGTGTGAGTTGGTAAGAAAAGGTAATTTAAGTACAAAAATCTCTATGAACCAGATTCATTCTTATACGAAGCTTCAAAATTCTTGGTGTGTGGTAAGATGTTGATGTGGATAAGATGTTGATATCCGATGATCCTTTACTATATCCTTCTAATTATAGAAATTTTTTATTGTTACTTGCATGAAAAGATAAATGATGTGTGGATAATGGGTCACTTACAATTCTTCCTATTACACTATGTGGAACTAAAGGAAGATTGGAAATTAAAACGTTTTGAGAAAGCACTCATATGCAAACTTAGGTTCACCTAAACACGTACAAGAAGAAAAGATTACTTGATTTTTGTAATAAGACTTGGCCCTAGTCCCAAAACTAATGAAAAGAAAAAATATTTTTCTTTAATAACAATATTTGTAGATGATGGGTCACTGACTCCTTTACTAATTAAACTATGTGATTTGCAAAAAAAATTAGCAAAATAGTTTGAAAAATGTATGTGGAATTTGGCCACTTACTCTTCTCCCTAATTAAGCTATGTTTTTTGTTGCCAATATAAATAAAAATAAAAACACTCTAATTGATCCACTAATTAATTTTTAGCACAAAAATAAAACATACGAAACAAAATATAAAAAAGTAGAGGTGAAGGAAATTCACTAAACATTTCCAATCACCTAAGAAAAATAAAATACAAGGATCTTTTTTCTTTTTGGTGACCATGCATGTTTACCCCAAATAGACACGTCGTGCACGTCTATTAGAGGAAAATTTATGCTAGCAAGAACAAAGAATGAAAAATCACAATATGAGGCTCAGACCAGGTCCTAAATGTCCCGCAAAAATTCTAGCACTACAAGGAAAAGACCCTCTTGTGGATGTTTTTGAGGAACCCCTTATAAAAATACCCCAAACATCTGTTTCTAATAGAGGTTACTAAAGGTGGTTGGCGAGTGGATATTTTTGCAGATTTTTTTCCTCTGGTGTGCTTATAATAGTAAACCACACTAGTGTGCTCAACAAGAGAAAGCATCAGTGAACACAAAACATTGGCACACCAGAAACTGTGCGCTCCGTACACACCCATCCGGTGGATCGTATTACTGTACTGCACCAGAGATTTACAACTCTTATGCACTGGTGCATCATAAAAAATCATGTCAAAACCTAAACAGTGTGTTGTGGTATTAAGAAATCGCACCAGTGTGCCCATAAAAACCCTGCACACCGGAATAGGGTTAAATAAAAAAAAAAAAAAATTACGGCCAAAAAATTGCATTATTCACTTTTCTCAGTGCTCCAGAGCTCTCAAGCACCAGTGAAATTTATTCTTTTCTGAGCCACCCTGACATCGATGCTCCCATTGCAACCATTGCATGCACTACTGTTGTGCATTGCCCACCAATCTCCAGCTCGAATTTTGCAAAATGGTGAGAAAATTTTCTTTTGCAAATTCTACAGCCAATATGCCTCCTCGACGGCCAAATGTACAAGTATTTGTATTTTTTTTCCATAATTACGCCTTTTAGTAGATTATAATTTCAAATAACATTAAAATTAACCATTTAAAAGAAAAAATATATATTTGTCGCGCAGTGTGCTTGAGTTGTTCGGCTTGCACTAGTTCGCGGTGCTGCCTGTAAATTTACAAGCCCCACCACAACTAGTGCTAACAATATCCGCACCAGTTATGGGGTGGTACTGATAGGCGCACCGTGTTATTTTAAAATTTTTAAAAAAGTGTGGTGTTTTCGTTTACCCAGTCGCACTGTTGACATAGCGGCAACATAGTGCATTGACGGAAATATACGCCTCGGGGCGGGTAATTTCATTAGCACACCGCATTCTGCATTTCGACAAGGTAAACGGTGTGACCTAATAAACTAGTGATAACGGTATATGCACCGGTTTCGGGGTTGTACTGAAGGTGCACCGTGTTATTTTAAATTTTTTTTTTAAAGTGCGGTGCGGTCGGTTTCCCAGCCGCAGCGTTGACCTAGTGGAATAGCGACAATGCTGTGCGTTGACTAAAATATCCACCCCAGGACGGGTATTTTTGTCAGTGCACCACTTTCCGTATTTCGACAGGGTCAATGGTGCGGCCTGGTAAAATACTACACCGTTGACTATGTAATGATGGTAGGAGGTCTGTCCTCTAACTTAATTATACACCTTGAGGTGTAGAGTTTAGTCAGCGCACTACACTCATGACACCGTAAATAGTCAATGGTGTGCTACAAATTTTCTGGAGCACCGCCACCGGTGCGTTGCATATTATTAGGTGCACTGTCGCTGGTGCGCTCCATAAAATGACGCACCAGTATAGGTGCATGACTATTTTTTTTGGCTCACCAACTGTTTTTTTTTTTTTTTCCAAAAAAAATTATATATGTATATTTCTAAATACATGTCTCATTTAATAAAAAAATTGTATTGAATATGTAAATTATTCAAAGATGTCAAAGGAGAGAAAAGGGAGAACAACAACAACAATAGGCAGAGGAGTATAACATGGTTCGCCTATGGGCGGCACTAGAGAGGGAGAGAGATGCGTACCCTCACCCTATTACAATAGCTACCTAGGGGCTCCTTAAGGTAGATAGGCCTCCTCAAATTCTATGAGGAGGATAACTTTCTAAAGGGCCATGGTTTGTTTTTGAGACATCTCATCCAAAGGTGGAATGCCCACCAACAGGCTTTCCGGGTTGGTCGTAACTAGTGGTACACCCCCATTGAGGATGATATATATTTCATTACAGGGATATCGAGGAGAGGGGTAGATTTTCCATCGTTCCCAAAGGTTCCAACTGGCTATGTAGCAGGGATTCAGTTAGTGTACTCCTAGAGATACATTAGAGCATTAGTACTATCTCCTTCACATTTTCAAGTCGCTCAAGGTCAGTTACGTATTGGTGCATTTGGTAGTAAGGAGGCGCAGCTCCTCTCACTAGTCATTTCGACCATTTCACACAACACTAGTGACGACAAATGCATTAGTTGCTTGCTTCTATATTATGTTGATTCTTTAGTATAAGAGCCATGACTTGTCATGTGGTCTGAAATTTTTTTGTGACAGTTTTGTACAGCCTTAGATAGATGTCGTGCTCATGCACAAGGGAGGGTAAACTTCCCTTTTTCTTCAGAGCTTTTTTGTTTATTTTTTGAGAGGTTTCTAGAGATGAGGCCTACTTTTGTTCAGAAGACTCGTAGGTCGATGTTCAAGGAACGGATGCACA
This sequence comes from Pinus albicaulis, assembly GCA_034641835.2. NCBI lineage: Eukaryota > Viridiplantae > Streptophyta > Pinopsida > Pinales > Pinaceae > Pinus > Pinus albicaulis. The sequence goes on along the minus strand of CM076582.1, from coordinate 1,612,518,159 downwards.
TATGGGGGAAGATGATGCCCAAGAGGGGCAAGACTGTGTTTATAGCGAGGATATCAAATGATGCACTAGAGTTGCTAGCAAGTGTTGACGAGCATCCCTTCATTATGATCCCCTATATTTATGCGGGTTTGGATTGGTGAGGGTGTCCCAACATCCTCTTCATAGCTGATGAGCCGCCGGATTATAAAGGTAATATTATTTTTTTATTTAAATTTATTATAAGATGTTCCTTAACTTTTTTTTATTAAATTGTGTAATGAAATTGTCTAATTATTGTTGTGTACTTGTATATATTTTGTAGATATTGGGTCTTTTGATGGCGAGGACATGCTGTCACCACAACATGATCTAGGTGTGGAGTACCCTGATGACGATTGGGGCCAAATTTATAGTAGATACATGATGGAGTTAGGTGACCAAATCATTGCATTGATTGTCGAGGTGGGCATCAGGGCCGCTCATATGAGAGACATACTGGCCTATGGTAGGCTGTTACAGATGTGGAGAGGCATGACACGTGACATGTGCAGACTGATGCAGCATGTCGTAGGAGCTACGACCTTGGTTACATGGCTCAGGAGGACCGTTGCACATTATAGGTGTGGTCAAGATGCAGCACGTGATCGACAAACTACAAGAAGCGACTCATCATCTCATGATCGTTCACCTCACACCACACCAGATGAGTAGCCTCCACTATCATCTAGTAGCAGTGATCATGGAGATCTAGTTGGACCATCTGCCACGTCCAGTCAATAGCCTATAGCATACAACAGTTCTCATGATCATGAGCAGGTTGGACCATTGACTGTCGAGACTGCACCATTGACTGAGCAGGCCTCAACTAGTACTGCTATATTTGATGTTGTACCACCAGCTGATCCATGAAATTTATATTACAATTGTATATTTTTGATATTATTTAGTTATATATATATATATATATATATATATATATATATATATATATATATATATATATATATATATATATATATATATATGATCTATCTATTTTATGTTCATGTTGCAGTTGTACTTAATTTACCTGTTGGTTATCATCATGATGTGTATATGATAGCATGAGTTATTTGACATGAGATGTATATTTGATGTTTGTGTTGTGATGATGTTAATATATAATGTTAATTGTGTTTTATTAGATGGTCATGATCACGATGATGTTAGCGGTTTTGAAAGTGTGTTTTAGTCAAATATGATGTTTGTATAGTGGTTATCATGAACGTGATGTTTATTAATTAATTTAATATTAAATTATCATGATATTGTAAAATTGTAATATTTTCAATTCTAATTGTATGTAAAATTGTAATTGTAAATTTAATTGTAAGTGTATGTGAAAATGTGAAATTCTAATTCTAGTTCTAATTCTAATTGTATGTAAAATATTTGTAAAATTTTAATTGTATTAATGTGAAAATTTTAATTGTATCAATGTGAAATTATTTTATTAAATATTTTAAATTTGTAAATTTGTAAAATTTTAAATAATTGCAAAATAATAAATTTAGAATAATATGAATTACTGTAACATAATAAAGTTTAGAAAATAATGCAAATAAATTCTTGTACTTTAGGATTATCATTATTTTATTATGATCTTAGATACCAAAAAAAAAATTAATTTATACAATACCCCATCGTTTTTGAGGTCAACATAATTGCAAATGATCAAGTGAAATATTGATTTTAACATTAACACAATGCAAATTACCAATTAATTCCAAAAACACATCTGGGTAAAAAAATACCTGGTTACATTGTTTGGGGAAAACATAGGGCTCCTTAGCTTCATCCCACATCTTTCTAGAGTTTATACATATCAGCCTACTATTACGATCTTCCTTTACATTATTCCGATCAAAGGTGTCCCACCACTTGCACCTAAAAATAACACATTGGAAAGAAAATAAATCCACTTCAATTATCTCTTCTATCTTTCTAACGTAACCTAACGTCCCTCGTACTAGGTTTTGATCACGGTAGCTAGATCAAATAGATTGATCAAACTCGACTTCCACTCCATAGCCTTGTGTGATATTTACAACATCGGCATTTTCTGTGCGAAAATGGTGTCCATATGCCCACATAGATGGGAACAAATGCACCTATTATAAAAAAGTTAAAAAAATCATAATGTCATGTGTCTTAAAATAACCCAACAGTTAAAATCTGAAATATATATGTCTTATAAGTTTCAAATTTACATATAAATTAAAAATATTATTATCGAGTTGCTGCACCCAATCCCTACATTTAGCGCATCCTCTTCAACACATGGGTAATGACTGGTTGCACCGTATTTCTCTCTGACTTGGTCAGCAACATAACTGTTGGGGCATATTTTTGGCATATTTTCTTTTAAATGATAGGGATAAGGCACACTCCTACCATTCATCCCTCTAAATTATTTCCTATCACTATCCCATTTCATCCTCTTTTGTTCATATAATGCAACCCACGGTTGTGTCTCTTCATAATTGTAAAGAACAAATTTATTGATTGCTTCAATTTTTGCATTCGCTGATGAAATCAAACCGACATTATATAGTACTTAGAGATCAAAATATACATTATATCGAAGTTCAACATGAATATTAACTTTGTGTAAATTTGAAAAATTATAAGTCACTTACTCTTTATTAAGTGCTTTTTTCCACTCATTTGGAGCAACTCCCCTTCTCTTTTTTATTCATCCCTTTCATCGTCCCAAATCACCACACCTAGTCTATTGTCAATCTGCTTGATGTACTCACTATCATAATAGAAAGGCTCATACGATATGTACCCCTCTGCCATAGACCCCTCGAGTTTTTCCCTTTGTCAAACAAAACCTTTCAATTTCTTCATGTACCTCTCTAATAAGAACATCCAATAACAAGAAACCACCCCAACTAATTCAACATCATCTATTAGGTGGATTAGAAGATGAACATGTAAGTCCATGAAACTCATCGGTAGTTCCTTCTCAAACATACAAACAATCTCAACTATCTCTTGATGCCACCGTGGAATGCTAGCCACATGAATCTTCTTTGACATGATCCAACGTACAAATGTAGATAATTTAGATATGGCACATCCTAGGTCTTGAGGGAATTCATGTTTCACACACCCACGCACGAACAAAGGAAAATGACACTGCAAAGTTATAAACAAGTGCAATAATATAAAAAATTAGTTATGTTTTATGATCCATGCATGGGATAAAATTTATTAATATAACAAATAATAAAATCATGCACGTACTCTTAGAAGATTCAAATGGTCATGCGATTTCAACCCCGAAAAATGGTCATCCACGGTGAAGCAGCACCGTAGTGAAGACCCGTATGAAGTTGGCACCCTCACACCCATTATAACTTCTTTTGCCAAAGAAATATCATATTTTTTAAAAATCCATGGGACATCACCTTCTTTGAAAAACCATGAATTAGAGGGACCAACAACTGCCTCTGATCCCATACTTTCTAATTTTCTTGGCCAATGTTTCTTTTTTGTTTTTGAAGTAATAATATCTTTCCTAATACCCAATGTTTCACTTTGTTTCAATGATATGTGCCTCCATAAAGAAGATGAAACATTTTTAAATATATACATGGTATCTAATAAGTGGATAACCTTAAGATGCTCCCAATATGGGAGGTTATAAAAGATATATTTCCTTTTCACCCAATGAGAAATTTCTCAACATAGCTATCTAAGAATTATGGATCATCGAACATAGGCTCCCCATTCGAATCGAATATTTCTATGAACTCCTTCTCCTTCTCTTTCTCATATGCTCTAAGCCATTTAGATGGTTTTTCCATTGGAGGCCTTTGGGTTCTCTATCTATTACCATTGAAAGCGGATGTTACTCTTCTATAAGAGTGTTCTTCAGTGAGGAATACCCTGGAGCAATCATACACTAGCTTTCGTAGGTCCCTGGACCACCTACCTTTTAGAGAAGGTTCACAACATTTACATCCAAAATACCCTTTTGTTACAAGACATGTGAGATTATTGTATACAATTAATATGCATGGCACGTTGAAGAATATCATGAAGATGAGAACAAATATTACACTAAATTAAATAACTAATATGTGAAAGAATATTTTTACGTATATAAACAAAATAATAAATTAAACATGTAATTTACCAGAGAAAAATACTAAGCCTGGATAATCGCGTGTTGTGTAAGCACATATTCCATACAACATAAAACTCCTCTCTGCTATGATGGGTCTTGATACATTGTATACATTTATCCCATCCCATAATTCCTTCAATTCATCTACTAGTGGTTGTAAGTAGACATCCATATTCTTCACTTGTCTCCTACTAGGGACTATGAGAGCCAACATAAGATGTTCATTCTTGACAGAAAACCATGGGGGATATTGTTATTGATCACTACTGCAGGACAAATAGAATAGTTGGTGTTCTGGAGGGAATATGGGTTGATGCCATCCATGGCTCTGCTGAGTCGTAGACTTCCTACTTCATCCTTGAATTTTTCAAGCCATGTATCCTCTATATGCTTCATGGCTATTGAATCAGTTGGGATTCACATAACTCCCAACTCACTTCTGTGTAAGGCATGCCATCCCTACAACATATCTAATTCTTTGCAACGAAAGAGCCTTTGAACCCTTGGGATTATAGGCATGTGCCTCAATATCTTAAAAAGAGGACCAGTACGTGATTTACCCTTATTTTTTTATTTATCATACCTGTCATGCCTACATTTCAAACACATCTCTTTGTCTGCATATTCTTCTCTATATAGAATACAATCATTTGGACATGCATGATATGATATGTACTCAATACCCAGCATTTTCAACAATTTATTTTCCTCTTCGCAACTATCGGGCAAGACATTGTCACTCGGAAGAACCTTATATTTGAATAACCTGCAGTTGGTGATCATGGAAAAATATATTAATAAATGTACATTAATTTTGATATAATTATTAACGTTCATAAAATTTACCATTTGTAATGTTCATTGCAGTGTATTGATTATATTTCAAATTTATGTAAGGGAGTACTTTACAGTAACTTACCTTAAAAGCTCCAAGAAACATGCATTTAACAAGCCAAACTTTGCTTTCAAGTTGTACAATAACATCGTTTTCCCCAACTGGGTAAACTTTGACTAACCGCCAGGTCCAAAGAGAGGGGTGGTGGAAGAAAATTTAAGGCTTTTGAAAAAGGTGTCAGCGATATGAGCATCATCCCCTAGCTAATCATTGTTTTGGAATGCATCTAAAAATTTTTTCTCCATAGCAGTGATATCCCTTAATTAATCATCCATACCAAGCTCTATTTTATTGCCTCCATTGCCGGCTTGGGAAGAACTACTATTGTTGTAGTCATTCCTAATTGGTGAGTCTGGACGTAGTGCAAATTGAATCGGTGGTTGATTCAACCATTCTTGGTATCGTTCCTCTCTGATTTTTTCTCTTAAGTCAAGCTTCTCTCAATTTGACATTGTCATGGGGTGCAACGGAAGATGGTAGGTAGGTCACTCATCATCACTAGAATCCTAATAATTAAAAAAAAAAAAATTGAACATGATTAGTACAAATATGATATCAATTAGTAACCACGTTGAAAATATTGCATGATTATAAATTGGTTTGACGTTGAAATAATTACATTAATCAATATACCAAAAAATTATAATTATTACCATAATTATCTCGGGATTGTGGCTAGAAGATGCAATATTGTTACAATTGGCAGGGTGAAGCGGCTATCCATTTTCATCTACCAAATGTGCCTTGCAGTATGCAGCTCCTGATAAGAGCTTCCGACGCATTGGAGTTGTTTGAATATTTTTTGCATCTGAACTCGATGTTGAATCTGCATCATGAACCTGCAAATTTGTATACATTATAAATTTAATTAATTTGTGCATGATTGACATGGATAAAAAACATAAATTCAATTAGATAATGAAAATATAAATGAAATATGAAGTAAAATATTACGTCTCGAGATGGATAGGGAGAACTTCGCAATGGAATTTGAGAAATATTATGGAATGAGATGGATTTTGAAGAATTGTCCATTCAATATAACTATGATATTTTCTCCCTGCATTTGAGAAAAATCAACAATAAATTTTGGTACACACACCTAAAAGTAATTTCGGTGCCTTAAAAATGGACTTCTTGTTATCAGTGCCGTTTTATAAACTGGTGCTGGTTTATAAACAGATGCATCGGTGCAGTGCTATTACATGATGCACCAATGATGAATAACCGCAAATAAAATAAGTGCAACTCTATTTTCTTTAAGTGAAAAAAAAGCGGTAAATTGAAAAATGGGCGGAAAAATATTTTTGAAAATCTAATTTCATAAAATATTTCTTTAAATACTAAACACTTTTCATTATTTCACTATTTTTTCAAAAAAAATTAGCGAGAGATTTGCAAGAGACATACCTAGGGAAAACAGAGCACGAGAGCACTGTGGAGCAGGGAAATACGTTCAAACACAAGTATTCAGACAATCATAATTCCAAACCTCTGGTGATTCAAACCCTATAGCATAGAATTTGAAACGTTCTCGTGATTAAAGTTTATTATTTTTTTTTACTTTTTCTGTAGTATTTTTTTACACAGTAAAAGAAAAAAATCAAATTTGTTGTTTTTTTTCAACTTTTTTCTATAGTTTTTTTAACTTTTTTTACAATTTTCAGAAAAAATTTAAAAAAATCCATTTTTAGAAAAAAACCCTAGATTCTTTTTGTTTCTGCCCTTTCTTCTCCCTAGAATTTTTGTGATTTCAAAATTAGGGCTTTTTAATTTAGATTTATAGGGCTTGTATTGCTAAATATAGGCGTTAGACATTCAACCCATGAGATGACTTGCATAGTCGGATCCCAATCCATGTGGGCCCTTCCGTGAAATTTAAAAAAAACAAAAAAAATTTCATCGGTGCGCCCGGTGTAACCTAGCGCACCAGCGTCATTTTATATACAGATGCACTGATGCAGTTCTATTACGTGACGCACTGGTGATGGATAACCACAAATAAAAAAAGAGCAACTCTATTTTATTTAAGTGAAAAAAAAGTGACAAATTGAAAAATGGGTGGAAAAATATTTTTGAAAATATAATTTCATAAAAAATTTCTTTAAATACTAAATACTTTTCATTATTTCACTATTTTTGCAAAATTTTCAGCCAAAGATTTGCAGGAGACATACCTGAAGCAAACAGAGCATGAGAGCACTGTGGAGGAGGGAAATATGTTCGAACAGAAGTATGCAGACAATAAAAATTCCAAACCTCTGGTGATTCAAACCCTGTAACATAGAATTTCAAACGATCACATTATTAAAGTTTATTAATTTTTAACTTTTTCTGCAATTTTTTTTACGTCGTAAAAGAAAAATATCAAAGTTTATTCTTTTCATTACTTTTTCTACAGTTTTTTTTACTTTTACTCCATTTTTTTACTTTTCTATAGTTTTCGGAAACAAAATATTAAAAAAAAAATCCATTTTTAGAAACAAACCCTAGATTCTTTTTGTTTCTGCCCTTTCTTCTCCCTCTTTCTGTGATTTCAAAATTAGGGCTTTTCAATTTAGATTTATAGGGTTTGTATTGCTAAATATAGGTGTAAGACATCCAACCCACGGGATGACTTGCATAGTCGGATCCCAATCCATGTCGGCCCTTCCATGAAATTAAAAAAAAAATAGATTTTTTTCATCAGTGCACCCGACGTAGCCGAGCGCACCAGTGCGCTGGATTATCCTAGTGCACTGCGAAAGTACTGTGATAAAAATTTTAAAAACAAAATATTTTTTATCACTATGTCATATGTAAAATATGGCACTAGTGCGCTATTTCATTATGGCGCACCGCGAAAGTGATGTTTCGCATAAAAATAAATAAATACATTTTATAAAAAACCCTAAATTCTTTTTGTTTCTACCGTTTCTTCTCTCTCTTTCTGTGATTTCAGAATTAGGGATTTTTAATTTAGATTTATAGGGTGTGTATTGCTAAATATATACCTAAGACATCCAACCCATGGGACAACTTGCATATTCGGATCCCAATCTGTGTCGGCCCTTGCGTGAATTTAAAAAAAAACAATTTTTTTTTCATCGGTGCGCCCGGTGTAACCTAGCACACCGGCGCACTATATTACCCCAGTGCACCGCACAACTATGGTGATAAGAAATAAAAAAATAAATATTTTTTTCTCAGTGCACCATATGTAAAATATGCCGCCAGTGCGCTATTTCATTATGGCGCACTTCTAACGTGTCATTTCACAAAAATAAAATCCATTTTAGAAACAAACCTACATTCTTCTTGTTTTTGCCCTTTCTTTTCCCTCTTTCTCTGATTTCAGAATTAGGCCTTTTAATTCTAGTTTTATAGGGTTTTTATTGCTAAATATAGGCCTAAGACATCTAACCGACGAAACGATTTTCATAGTCGAATCCCAATCCATGTGGGCCCTTGCATGAATTTTAAAAAAAAACAGTTTTTTTTTCATCAATGCGCCCGACATAACCTAGTGCACTAGGGCATTGTATTGTACAAGCACACCGTGAAAGTACTGTGATAAAAAATTAAAAAGAGAAAAAAAATTATCAGTGTGCCATATGTAAAATATGGCACCGGTTTATGCTACAGAAACTAACAATTGATGATTTTTATTATTTTCTCTGTGTTAATCGGTGCAATGGTTAACATGTAATGCGCCAGTGCTCCTTGTTGACATTGATCACGGTACGATCTATTATACGGTTTTTGTGGTGCGTTTATAATACCTCCATGCACCGACGTTGGTGCGTACAGAATAAATGGCACACCGGTTTGTTGAGATTTTTTTTTTACTTGAAAATTTGACAATTTATTTATAAATATATTAATGAATGATATGGTACAGGTTTCAGATTTATAAAGAAATGACTGACAAGAGATCTAGTAACAAAAATACTGATAACACATCAAGAAAAGAAAAAAAGGAAAGTTATTTGTAAATTCTTTACAAAAAATATTATTTTTTAACTATATTTAAGTTTAACTAATATGTATTGTTTACTGTGTATCATGCAGAGCCAAAAAATGACGAATCTCGATAAGATTATTTCTAGTCTAGGACCAGAAGAGCATAAAAGCTTGATGGGAAAATTGCAAAAGGATGAATCAGGTGAATGAAAAATTACTATCAATCTAATATGAGTTTCTTTTTTTAATTTTCATTAATAATATACTTAAAATTATTAGATAACATGTGTCAAAAAATCTATTAATTCACAGCTGTTTAATGTTCTAGAGGGACCAAAAACTCAGAAAAGGAAGTTTTTCTAATAAAAGAAAAAGAATAGAACATACAAATGAAAATCAATTGCTCCTTGGCTCATCTAGAGTGGTGCTGGAGGTTAACGAAAGGGGGAAAAACTTTTACAAAAGTTTGAGGGATCTAGTGGAATGAATGTATAAACGTTCTTTCCACTTACAATACAAAAACCAATCCAATGATTTCAAGAACTAAATTTTATCTAAACTACAGGAAGAGTTTCCAAAGAATTGGTCAATGAGACATGTCAGCTTTTAATAGCAAAAATGTACAACAATGAAAAATAAGGAATGAAAAAGTAATATTCCTTTAAATGTTTGTCTAGAATTATTTATAAATATCACTTTTGTTATATTTACTTTTAATATATCAATATAAAAATTAAATAGTTTATTTTCATGTTACATTTTTAGGAAGAGTATGAAAATCTCAAATGATGAACGACGTGATATCAGAAATATGTCAGTAGAAATGTCCAAAAAGGTGTACAAGGAGATGGTCAAAGAAATGGACAAAATTGCATCGCAAGAGGAGCCATCTCAACAACAACGTGCTTCAATATAATATGTAATAATTGAATTTTTCGATCATTAGGTACAATAAATAAACAATTTAGCATTAAATATTAATTTTCACATATTTTCTTTCAGAAAATAAAAGAAAATGAAACCCATTCAGCACATAAAATAGGACTACAAGGAAGAAAAGGGTTGATATCTAAGTTTGTGAGTAAGTGTTACTTCCTTATAACAACTTAACTAGATTTTATTTTTTTATTTTTTAAGTTGTTTTACAAAAATCATCATTGAATGTCTTCACATAGGTGTTAACATACAAAGAAGAACCATTAGAGGAATTGATTGAAATTGGGTTAAATATGGGTTGTGAGTATATTTTGGCATATCGGAAATTAATTGTGGAATTTGTAAGCATCTATCGATCTTGTTTTACTTAGCTCTGTCTATAATTAATAGAAAAAAACAAATATTTTATATTAAATATATGATTTGTTATGGGGTATAAAACATGTAGGAAACAAAGTATGGAGCTGCGCCAATAGATGAAACCTTGAAAGATGGTATGTTACGTGGTTTTGAAAGAATGTGTATATTCTATAAGTCAATTGTTGCAATGGTGCATCATTTATTTTCGATTTACATTGATGTATATTATTTAATATTGCAATTTTCATTATTCTCACCAATGTATATACACTCATTACAATTTATTTTTATGTTTGTAGATGGAAGGTGAAGAAGAAGAAAACAATCAACACAGTGAACAAAACATTCCTAAAAATAACCCAAGTCATGGAAGTAGCTCTAGCAGTGACAGAAGTTCAAGTGAAGAATGATGATCACTATGTTTGGATATCAAAGAAAGACGTTGTATTTTTTTAAATGTTATCTTGTGAAATCAGACATTTTGTTTAATGTAATAGACATAGTGTCCCAATTGAAAGACAAAGGGATACCAATAACTGCCCCATTTTGTATGAAAAAAACTATATATATATATATATATATATGTGTGTGTGTGTGTGTGTGTGTGTGTGTGTGTGTGTGTGTGTGTGTGTTTTAATTTATTCTATTGCATACTCCATTGTCACTATTGTGTTCTCCATTGTTGTTCTCAAATTCCGTAATAAAAATTAAATTCATATCAATATTGTTATAAGATATATATGTGTCGAATTTTGACGAATAATGAATTTTAAAAAATCACAATAATTATGATATGATATAACAAATTAATCCAAACATCACATTCAAATGCATTAATAAAAATTTAATTAATATGAATATTGTTATAAGATGTGTCGACTTTTGATGAATAATAAATTTAAAACAATCAAAATAATTGCACTGTCACAGGTTGATGTTTCTAAAAAATACAAAATGAAAATTGGTGCGTGTTAGTTATTATACACCGATGCGTTTGTATTCTGAAGCGCACTAGTGTGTTTATATGACCTATGGGCACTACACAAATACCAAAACCAATTAAAAATATCGGTGCATTTATGTGGTACTACGCACCAATGCATTTATGTGGAATTACACACCGGTGCATTTGGACGATCTCTGGGCACTGCAAAAATACCAATACCAATTATAAATCTTGGCATGTATGTGTGATACTACGCACCAGTGCGTTCATGTGTCTCTACGCACTAGTGCATTTGTACAACCTATGGGCACCGCACAATTACTGATACCAATTATAAATATCGGTGCATTTGTGTGATACTGTGCACTAGTTCGTTTCTATAAGTATAGGTACCGGTCTGTTGAGACAACCTATGGGCACCACACAAATCCCAAGAAAAATTAGAATGGCCATGTGCATTGTATCACCAACACTGCACCCAGTGCGGTTTTATAACTTGACAGCCCAGTGCGTTCTCCTTCGACCGGCCCAGGCCACCTTCTAGATGTACGCACTAGTGCATTCAAGCCTGAGTAGTGCACCGATGAAAAAAACATCCGCAATAACCCCTGGCCGCCCATTTTTTTTATTTGTGTTTAATTTTTGTTAAACGCTCCACCAAAACCTCCGTAACCATAAACGGATGTTGTAGAATTTTTTTTTTTTACAATTTTGGCCAATTTTATAACACTAAAAACCTCATTTATAACCTCTGCTAAAGGGTCTTTTCCTTTTATTGTAGAGAGGTATTGAGCCCCTTTTATATTGGTTAAGCAGAGAAGAGGTCCTACAAAACAATTGTTAGAACAAAGAAAAGAAACCAGTGAAGTTTCCAATTATGTGTTAGTATTTTTGTGGTGATGGAGTACTAAATAACACCTCCTTAATAGTTGGTTTTTCCCTACAAAGGATCACAAAGATAGTTGGTGTTGTCAGTGGATAGACTTAAACAAAACAAAGCATTGCAAATAGTGAAAACAATGCATCTATAAACGTGAACTTAAAAAAAGAGACAAATACAAAAAAAAATCTCAATGGAGCAACAAGTCAACACGATAATGGAAAAATTCTCCCTTTATTGATGACTAGTGGTAGAAGAATACAATAGAATACTAACAGTACTTTTAGATAATCCTTTAAGATATGGTGTTCAAACATCCTCAGAAAGGAGGTCCCTATCCTCAGTCTATTTGCAAGCTTCTACTCTCTCTCAAAAGAAGTGTGAAGACTCTCCCATGGTGGACTCTTCTGCTCTCACTAAGATGTTGGATTGCTAAGAAGAAATATGGCCAACATCCTAGTCCTCTCACTTCCTTTTCTTCAACAATGAAATCTAGTGTTTCTCTGATAGAAATTTGGCTAGCATAACAATCTCTCATGTTTTTATCTTCCCATGTCTTGTTTATATATAAAATTTTGAACACATCTCCCCTCGCTTGGTTCAAGAGGGATAGTGACTCAAGATTAGAAAAATATGATTCCATTGAGGGCTACATATATTTAGGGCGACTCCAAGTTGGTTTTCCTTAACTGGCCATGTCAAGAAATCCTCTCCCTAATTGTGGGAAATGGTTTGGAACTGTCAGGTTCACCTTTCCTTCGACTGTGCAGCTTTCGAAGAGAAATTCACATAGATGCAGATTCATTCCTTTATTTTGGTGCACGGTCCAAAATTTCCTTCCATGACCTTAGGAAAAGCTTATTTTTTTTATTTCCATGATGTATTCAACTGGAAAATATTCATATGTACCTTTCTCTAGTCAACCTTAAACGTCTTTTGCAGTGTATGATTTTCTGGTGTTAACACAAAGAACCTAAAGAAGAAATAGACTATGAGATATAACTTATAAGTGCATTAAAGGAAATAAATATCCTTAGAAACATGGAAGGTAAATTGATGCATCAACTTGAAGAAAAAAACCTAAACAAAGACACCATTCTTGGTCTCATAGTTGAACTAGAAGAATAAAAAAATGTTTAAGAAATTTTTATCTCCATATATAAATGAAAATGAAAAAATTAGTGAAAGACTAGAGGAAGAAATTGTTCTCATGACATAATAATTGGAGCTAATCAAATCAATGTTTGAAAAAGGGACTAAATCCCTAGGTCACATTCTTAGCATTCAAAGGTCTTATCTCATTCAAAAAAGTCTTGGTTATCAAGAAAATTATGAGGAACCTAAGGGAAATGGTTCCCAAAGTTGATTAAATGAAAATCATCCCAAGAATATCGATCACAAATTCATTACATCTAGTAGAAAATTTAATGTATATCCAAAGCAAGTGATGAACTAGGATAAGCATGATCATTTGAATGAATCTCAAGAGAATTCCAAAAGGTATAGTTGTAGAAGACTCCGGAATGAAGAGACAAGAACTCTTATGAAAAGGAATCCTTACAAAGGACCCATAAATAAAAGATAACTCGGTGCTAAAAATAAAAAAAATGAATATGAAACCTAATAAAGCATGTGCAAGCACCAATGAAACATGTGTTTTTAATAAGAAAATAAATATGGCTCTTCCAAGGAATACAGTTAGAATTTCAATATCTCCATATATTCCTAGGTATCAAAATAAGTTACTTGGATATTTATTTTTATGCACAAAATTTTGGCTCAAAGCACAAGATTGAAAAACTCATAATGTGGTTAGGTATAGAGTAAATGATCACGTACCTAGATTGAGGCATGTCAGTGAAATCAAGAGAATGCATCAACCATTTCTTCGATTATTGAAGCCAAATGTTAAATGTTACATATGTCACGATATAGGTCATTTAGAATGAGACTATAGACTCAACTAAAGATGGTACAAAAGAGAGGGACTTCCCATCGATAAAAGGATTAATTCTACAATATGGAGAAGAATTCAAGAAGGACCTCGATTTGATATGAATCCCCATATATAATCCAATGGAGAAACCTTCTTCGAGTCTATGATTTTTTAAATAAAAACTTGAATAAGAAATTTTATGTAGGAATAATAAGCACTTAGAATGAAATATTTTGGACAACATAACCTAATGAGAAGGAATGATGTAAAAGAACACAAATATTAGCATTGAGAGTTTGTCTAAAGGGGAGAATTTATCCATAGGATTAGAAGTATGATCTTAGGGGGAGACTTTGAAAGTGGAGGAATATTTGGGAGTAACATTAGTTGCATGAGGCTTTGACCAAATCCATGGGAAAGTGCATGATCTAAAGGGGAGACTCTATCAAATTGGCATCATGATTATATGGAATTTCTTAGTATGAATCTTAATTGTAAGTGTACGAAAAAATACCACTTTAGCTGTGCATAAAAAACATCCCTAACAACAAAAGATGGTTTCCAATATCTTCAGATCTGCAATTAGTTGATCAAGATAAATGCTGAAAAAATCTAGATCGATGCATCAAAAGACATTAAATAGTAGATAAAACAAGATTTACTCTCTGCATCCAATAGACAAGCCAAAAATATGTTGAATGAGTTTTATATTAAGGGCACCTGAGAGGAAAACATAGAAGGATGTTACCATTTCTCCTCAATGGGATGGGTTCTTATAAGTCCTCAGCACTTCAAATCTAAAATTCTTCTCTCTTAATGGTGTAGAAAACCCAGACAAAAAATGGAATTCAAAGGGAGCTCACAAGAAAAAGGATAGAAAAATATGACAATGATGGTGGATCAAAGTTAGACCAAAAGTATAGATCTAAAGTGATCTTAGGCAACAAAATGTAATGAATGAATGAAAAAACCCTTCTATTTATAACAAAATATTGAGTTAGTCTAGATATTGGTGCATAATTAAAATATTATTAACCAAATCAAGTTCCAACTTGGGTCAAATCCCTTTATTTGTAAATAATAAATAAATAAATGATTTATTTATCATTTTAAGGATGTGGTTGAGTAATAATTAAATAGATAATGATTTATTTAACTATTTATGAGTGATTTAGTCAAATTTAACAAGGAATATTATTTAAATAAGGTTTAAATAATTACTCCTAGAAAATAATAAGATAAATAATAATTTATCTAATTAATTTTCATGTTTTGGGTTAAATATGACCAGGAATATTAATTAAACTATTTTTTAACTAATTATTCCTTGAGGAAAATCAAACAAATGTGGATTTTTTTAATATTTCCTCATGGGGTTTTCTGTTTAGACCATAAACAACTTAATAAAGGTGTTTTACTAAGTTATTTTTCATAGTGAAAGCAAATTTACTTAGGGTAAAATTGGTCTTACATGGTGTACTTAGGTCCATCTAATAGTAACAGGTTAGATGACCAAAAAATGGTGTAACAGTAGTAGGAAGGAAGCATGAATTTTTTATATCCACAATATCATACAAGAATGCGATTAGTTCATGAATTTTTTGTAGCATGGTCATAAAAAATGTATTTCATACAGGAACAAGTTGTGGTTATGGACCCTGAAAACAAGGCACAAGGAGACACTACAGGATGAGCTGGCTCACCCATGGTATGATAGTTTTGTTAAGATATTTTTCAATCTTTTCCAATGATGTCGACGGGGTAGAAAATGAAGATATTAATACTAATGTAATAACTTTGCAAATAATGTGTTGGAATTGTTAACTTAGAAAATGATATTAATTTGTTAAAATTAATGTCAACTTACACATTGGTGTGTTGGAAATGATATCAACTCTATTTCATATATGATATACCTATGTCAAGGATACTGTTGGCATGATTATGTAGCATTCTTGGGTGTGTTGGTTTTTGTAGCTAAGTGATGAAGTGTGTTATTTTTTCAGTTGGAGTTGGAGCCTTTGGCTAGAGCATTGAAATGGGTTATAGATTTGAAGGAATTTCTTCCTTAAGATGTCATATCAACAGCTCCTACAAAGAGCTCACACAAATAGTTCTTGGAAATACTTATAACAGTGTGTGGCATGATCAAAAATACTTCTTGGATAAAAATTTATGTTGGTCAAAGTTTAGCATTACATGCCTATGTGGTTCTACATACATTTAATGAGAGGCACACAAATGTTAGGAAACCAACATCTAGGTGGTGGAGAACTGTTGGTGCATAAGTAGTTAAATTTTATATACAACTACAAGTGGACCAGATGACATGTGAACCCATAAAACAATTGAAAATCATGATGGGGCTTAAGCCCCATCACAACTTAACTAAGGGGGATGGGACCCCACACTTGGAATCAAGGCCAAAGTGTTGATCCAAGATCAATGGCTATGGTGTAATGTGGGTGTTATAGCTAAATCCCACAATGCCTAAATTTGGATTTTTTTAAAAGAAAATCTCTTCAAGGGGATGAGATTAAAAGGATTCTTTAAGACATTTGAAAAATCAACATTATGTGATTCTCAGCATGGGAATATTATTGAATTTTGAATGGATTTTATCATATGTATTTTACAGGTGTGAAACTGGCTTTGTGCTATTGCCAAAATTCTTATGTGTTTTTGTACTCAAAGGATTTTCAATATGGTAAGAGAATTTTTAATTCTATAGTGTAATATTCCTAAAATTTAGCTTTTAGCTAAATGGAATATTATAGATTATTTTATCACTAGGTAGGTGAATAAATGGGTAGGGAGGCTCATAAATCTTCTTAGCAGCAATAAAAACACTTCGAGTGTGAAACGAGACCCTCTAAGAAGCTAAATAAAGCACCTTTGAGTGTGAACATGAGTTGAAACATGTTGAATAGCTCAACTTTGGCCAAATAAACAGCACTGTTATGAAGGAGTGGACATTTGATGAGGAATAACGCAGTTTTGGAGGGAGATTGATTGCATGGAGGTAGTGACCTAATTGAGTGGGGCCAAGGCCAAGGAAGCTCATAAATTATATAAGGAAGAGGATGGAATCCATATGGGGGATGTTTTAGATAATTATTTTGTATGTGGTTTGATTAGACTTCTTTATTTTTTCAGCTGTCTAGTTGAGCTTGCAATGTTCTTTAGCACAGGATGTTCTCGAGCGTGAATCCCATATCTTTCCTTGAGAGGCCTCTTGGATTAGAATTGCACTTCATTTCCATACTCAGGCTTAAGGACAAGCTACAATATTCTTCATCAGCACAATTTCTATAGAATATTGTGTTGTGTTGCAGGGTGCAACAGTGGAGAATTATATTGGGTGTCTCAGAGCTAATTTTGTAGTGGAGGAAGGTTTCCATCCATTGGAAGGCTTGTAAAGAAGCCCCTTGGGCTTATTTGACACATTTGGCATTAGGCCAAGGAGTATTTATCCCATACAGCGCATTTTTAGTCCAGATATGTGTTATTTTAGGGAGGAGTTGTAGGGGTAGTTGCAGTGGTTGTTTTGGGAGGTGGTTTCTTCAGTGGAGGAGCCATTCTTTCATATAGAGGATCTATTGGAGAAGATTTGTAGGTTTCTACATCAATTTCAGCCATATTTTCTAATTTGTTTTGTTGCAGCATATCTTTAGCCCTAGGGTTGCAGCTTACATTGGCACATTGTGTGCATTTTTCAGAAGCCCTCTAGGGTTGTCTTCGAAAGCTTATCTAGTGCCCAGATCTGTATGTTTAGAATCTATTGGGGCCTATATCAGTATTTTTATATCATTGTATCATCTCTAGCTATATTTTCTTAATACTACTGCGTTGTAGTTTCTCTATGGCATTTTGTTTGTCACAACAGCTCATATTTGGGAGTGATTTCTTATGGGAGGCTTGTTTCCTCATTGTATATGATTTATGCCTGACTATTTTGTATTGATTTTCTGCTCTAATACATAATTTTATGACTCCATATTGGTCTCATGGTTTCATGTGTTAAATATTTGCTACTGCTTTCATTTTATGCACTATATTCCTGCTTTTCCCCTTTCGGGATATTATAGTGGTATCAGAGCAAAATCTTGGCTCAGCCTGTGCCTTCAGCCAATATGTCACCATAAGGAGAAGCTTCTCATAAGAAGAGGAGATGTATAGAAGAAATAAATACAAGACTCCATTATTTGGAGGACAGGAGGAAGAGGGGCTCTCAAAGCTTCATTTTCAAACTATGCAAAGCATTCATGAAGATATCAAGAAGATAAGAAGGGAGATGTGTATAGAATATCCAAACGGGTTGGAATATGAAGAAAACCCCATATTTTTTCATGTTGGGTGTGAGCATTCAGCCACACAATCTGATGAACAGTGTAGTATTATGCCCATATTCACGGCAAGAGAGATGAAGGAAGAAGAAGCACCAAAGGAGGAGACTTTGAGTGACTATCTTTAGGAGTATGAATCTCAATATTGGAGATTCAAGGAGCACTTGAACTCCCAAGGGGTTTTCCAAATCAAGGAGAATAGAAGTCCCAACAACATAAGTAGAAGAGGTAGATTATTTTTACCAAACTTTGATGGGTGATCCAAATGCACAGCCAAGGATTGGATAGATTAGCTAGACTCATATTTGCACCTACATCAAGTTTCAGAAAAGGAAGCCCTTAGGATAGTAGAGCTGCATCTTGAAGGTAAGGCTGATACTTGGTGGTTTTATGAATCTTATTCATTTAATAATGCAAATATAGATACTTATGCAAGATTCACTAAGAGATTAGTGAAGATATTTGATGTAAAACAAACTGAAACATCTTTCATTGAGCTAGAAAAACCTAAACATTCAAAATATTTTCATGAGTTGGAAATATCCATTGCACCAACTCCACTTCAGATTTCTATTGAGGGGGATGAAAAATTTTATGATACCTTGCCAAGGGAAAGATCCCTATTGTAGGAAAAAATTTCTTCTCAAAAGGAAGACATGGAGATTCCTCCTTCAAGGGAATACCAATATCTAGGGTCTCTTAGTGTTGACGAGGTATTCTCAAATATTAATGAGAAGGAAGAGCAGAGAGGAAGTAATAGCATTGTCACTTAAGGAGAAGAACCATCACCACTTGGGGATGGGCATGAAGCTATTGCTTCAGTTAGAGGGGCTTTTGCATCTTTGCAAAAGGTTCCTAAGGAGCAGCATGTGACAGTAGTGATGAGCAGTAAGACCTTGATCAAAGAAGGAGAAGAAAAGATGGATCAACAACAAATGATGGGGAGCATGCACCATTCTTTATTTCAAAGGGTTTATATACAGAAGAAGGAGATTGGTTTATGCAGTGAAAGGAGGGAAAAATCAGTCCACTCACCTATATAGTCTACTTCAGACTTTGATATCTCATTACATGGAGGCATTCCACTTGGGAGGCCACCAGATCAGGAGATGAGAGACACCTCACCACTCATTGATCTAGGAGGGGTGAAACCTTGGGAGGAATTGGCACAACGCAGAGAGTCTTGGGTAGGCTCAAGGAGGAGGGAGACATTCTCTGAATATCATCATTACCCACTCTCATCATCCATTCTGCATTGGGATAATATGTTTCTGGGATGGACGATGGCACCATCATGGTGCAAGGAGACCACTCCATGGCACTGGAGAATAGGAGGATACTTCCACATAGGAAGGAATAATCCCCATTTGGTAGAGGATGGTGGCCACTCATGCATTCATTTGCTAGACTTAGGAGATTTTGGAGAGATGATAGCTTCCTATGGAAGACTAACCTCCAAGAGATTCAACTTTCACTTGGGCATGAGCAACTATAGGAGGTGCAGCAGGAACATGTTCGCAGCATACTGCTACTTGAATTCAGTATATGAGATGTCAAGGAAGAAGGCAACCACATGACAGGGTATACATAGTATAGATCAAAATCGTTGTCATTAGAGAGTTTGGATCATTATTGGAGATCCCATCTATTGGTGGAATACTACAAGGATCTCTCTACATGCAGGATACTTGATGACCAGTTTTCTGATGGAGGATATATAGTGAGAGGTGGGGTCATATTTTATTAGGATAAGATCTTCTTGGCTAAAGCCTCAAAGCTCAAGGACCAGTTATTACATTCAACCTATGAGATATTGCTTTCCAATTCCACTGGTTTCATTAGAGCATGCCATATTATTTTGGAGGGATTCATATGGGAAGACTTCAAAGAGGATATGCACCATCATATGAGGAAGTGCATAGATTCCTTGGAGGGTGAGGAGAAACATAGCTCTTGGGAAGAGTTATAATCACCACCCCCTAACTCATTAGGCGTGAGAGGGAGCTCATCCATGAGCTACCTCACTAGTTTGAACCAGGTGTATGGTAGGGATTGTATTTCTAAGCATCATGATATATTTTCCATATACTTGCATTTTCTTAACACTCATGTGGAGGGAATTGATCCAAGAGGGAGAAATATTTCTTATTGGCTTCATGGGCTACTTGGGGCCATGAGCAATGATGTTGTTTACCATTCCCTATAATATTTTGCGGAGATGATGTATTCTTCATGGTCTGCTTCATTAACACCAACCACCATACACCTTCTCCAAGCATGCAATAATAATGGGGCAACAAACAAGTGGTGGGAGGAACACTTGTTATATCATATTCTATGGAAGTTAGGAGCGAAACTGTGTTGGTTTCACATGAGGGACCATTTTCCTTCTCCTTTACTATATATGGAAGTTAGCATGACTTAGATTGTGATTCCATATGCTGATGATGTTCTTATCTTTGTTGGGAACATGATTGGAGGGAAGGCACATTGGTTGGATGTGTCCATGGGGAATGAAATTTCCCACAACTTTTATACTTCATGCTTCAAGGGGAGCATTGGAGATGATATAGCCACTACATTAGATCAGTTGTTTCTCTATGAGGTGGGCCATATGATTACTCGGAGCACTTGGTATATGCCTCTAATGAATATTTGGGAGGAACGTTTCTATGGATTACCATGTTGGAAGGTGATTCATTTCATTTGGATGATAACATGGAGATGGGAGTCTCTCATTGGGAATGAGATCCCATATGCTTGGCATCACTCCTACCTTGAAGGGGCCATTGAACAGCAAGAATTTTTTCATATTGACCTTCCATTTTCTCATGATGAGAGCCATCTGGTTTATCCACCAAAGGCAAACTTACACATTTGGGATGAACCATAGGGAGACAGAATTGTTGTCGAATATCTGAAGCAATGGTGGAGACTATTTGATGAGGAGGCCATAAGAGCAGGGGAGAATTTTTCTCAACCCTTACAGTTGCTTGAGGACAAGCAACATTTTGGAGGGGAGGACTATAATATTCCTAAAATTTAGATTTTAGCTAAATGGAATATTATGGAATATTTTGTCACTAGGTAGGTGAATAAATGGGTAGGGAGGCCCATAAATCTTGTTAGAAGCAATAAAAACACTTCAAGTGTGAAAGGAGACCCTCTAAGAAACTATATGAAGCACCTTTGAGTGTGAACAGGGGTTGAAACATGTTGAATAGGTCAACTTTTACCTAATCAACAACATTTCTATGAAGGAGTGGACTTTTAATGAGGAATAACGTAGTTTTGGAGGGAGATTGATTGCATGGAGGTAGTGAAATAATTGAGTGGGGCCAAGGGCAAGGAATATCATAACTTATATAAGGAAGATGATGGCATCCATATGGGGGATGTTTTAGATTATTATTTTGTATGTGGTCTGTTTAGACTTCTTACATTTTTGAGTTGTTTAGTTGAGCTTACAATGTTGTTTAACACAAGGTGTTCCCGAGCGGGAATCCCATATCTTTCCTTGAGAGGCCTCTTGGAGGACATTGCACTTCATTTCCACACTCAGGCTTAAGTCCAAGCTACATATTTCTTCATCAGCGCAGTTTCTGCAGAATATTGTGCTGTGTTGCAGGGTGTAGCAGTGGAGAATTATATTGGGTGTCTTCAGAGCTAGTTTTGTAGTGGAGGAAGGTTTCATCCATTGAAAGGCTTGTAAAGAATCCCCTTGGGCTTATTTGACACATTTGGAATTAGGCCAATGAGTATTTATCCCCTAAAACGCAGTTTCAGTCCATATCTGTGTTATTTTAGGGAGGAGTTTCAGGGGTAGTTGTAGTGGTTGTTTTGGGAGGTGCTTTCTTCAGTGGAGGAGCCATTCTTTCATCTGGAGGATCTATTGGAGAAGATTTTTAGGTTTCTATATCAGCTTCAGCCATGTCTTCTCATTTCTATTTTTGCAGCATATCTTCAACCCTAGGGCTACAGCTTACATTGGCACATTGTGTACATATTCTGGAAACACTCTTGGGTTTTCTTCGATAGCTGATCTAGTGCCCAGATCTTTATGTTTAGACTCTATTGGGGCCTATATCAGTATTTTTATATCATTGTATCATCTCCAGCTGTAGTTATTCTTAATATTACTGTGCTTTAGTTTCTCTCCGTCATTTTTTATTGTCAAAGTATCTCATATTTGGGAGTGATTGCTTATGGGAGGCTTGTTTCCTTATTGTATATGATTTATGCCTCACTATTTTGTATTGATTTTCTTCTCTAATTCTTAATTTTATGACTCCATATTGGTCTCATGGTTTCATGTGTTAAATATTTGTTGTTTCTTTCATTTTATGCACTATATTCCTTCTTTTCCCCTTTTGGGATATTACACGTAGTCAGATATGGGTTGGATCATTTTAATACATGGGTAATTCCATGTGTAGACATGCGTGTAAAGTCTAGGAGCATAAATATTGAAGATGGATATAGCATATTATCTCATCTCAATGGATTACCTTTTGAAATTAAATTGATTTATGGTATTGGGAAGTGTTATAAATGATATGAACGTTTGAGAACATCAAAGGAAAAGCGGTGTGGAATTGAATAAAATAATAGGGAGGTTGAACCTTCTTGATTGTTGTTCTTCATGAGGTTTATATTCAAATATATCTTCAAACAAAATGTTGTTGTAAAATGTAGATCCTCCCCAGAACAAATATTGAAAGAAAAGTTATTAGCAGATGATAAGTTTGATCCTGCAGTTATACAAATACTTTTTACTCATGAGCGGTTTCATCTTCTAAAATCATTATAATGGGGGACCAAGACTTGTATAATATTTGAAAGACACAGTCATAGTATCGAAATTTTGGTCCAGCCAATAAAAGTGATGATAAATATATTAAAATATTTGGTATGTAACTTGATGTTGCTTCATGAAAAAAAAACATCATCAAATATCTCTTACAGGAGAAGGGGTGCCATATGGGTTGATGAAGGAAATTTGTAAAATATAAGGTGTCGAGTTAGATAGATTTTAAGTGTGCATTACAAAGGTAGAAAATCAAATTATTATTATTTAAAACTTCACTTTTTGTCATCGAGATGGAGAAATTTTTACCCTTATTTTAGTTGTCAAGGAGTGGGAGGATAAACACAACTTTAGTAGGAAGAAATGGTGCTAAGATAATAACATCAATGGAAAATAAATGGTGAGATTTAAAGATGCTCTAATAGAAATGGAATTGTATCTCAAACATGAGTTCGAAATAAATTGTCCCCACTCACTAGAGTTAGTCTCCATTTGTTCTTAACACATATGTTGTAGCCTTAAGGAAAATTATACTATCATGTATGGCTATAAACATTTCCATGTTTTTTGCATATCATCAGCTAGGATATGATGTAGCTTCTATAGAAATGGTAGCAAATTCTTCTCCTTCATGCTCATTTTTAGCTTCAGGTCAGAAGAAAAAATGGGTTGTTTTTAGTGAAATTTTATGCACCACAAGGTTTTTTTTGACTTGTGCGATACTATTGGAGGAGGAATGGGTGTTTGCAATTCAACCTCATCTGTAATATTCCAAATTAGGAAAAACAAGAATATAGAACATAAAACTAGAAAATGTAGTAAAATATCATTACATTAGAAAGAGTATATCATACAGCCATTTTATTAGATATCATCGCAGAAAATGAGTACAAGATCTTGAGGAAAAATACACTCAAGCTAGGCCAAAACAAGCCTCAAATGACCCAGTACATAAAAGATGAAATACTACTGCTATAAAAAATGTTGGAAGGCCATGAATGCGCAGTCCTATGGAGAAAAACTACAGGGTAAAACTAGAAATACATAGAACTCTTGATATAGTGATTAAAAAATTTCAAGATTAGAGATCTAGGTTTTCTAGCACCATTCCAAGACAACCCAAAAGGGGTTTCCGGAAATACACAATATGAAAATTGCAGCCCTAGGGCCGAATTATGCTCTCCAATTGTGTGACTTCTAGGAAGTGGTTGATCTGATATAAAAATGGCTGAAAATTCTCCCAGTAGGTCCTCCAAATGAAGGGCTGCTCCCCTCACTAGAAAACAAGCTCAAAAACTTGGGTACTTGACCCTCCATTGTAACTTCCCTGCAAAATAACACAATTCCTGAAGGAGACTACGTTGTTGAAGATGTTGGATGGTGGAATGGTGGAATGAAGCTCAATGTAACCTCTCCTGAGTGGGAAATAGAAGTCCTCCAAGGATGAGGGTGGGATTTTCGCCCGAAAACACCCTTGTGCTAAACAGCACAACAGACTCCGCTAAATAGCTGAAGCATGCAGAAAGTCATAAAAAACTAAACATAAAAAATATTCAGAATGCCAACTATGGATAGCATCCACTTATATGATTTGTGAGCTTCCTTACCCTTCGTCCTACTCATTAAAGATGCTACTCTCATGCATACACCCCTCCATCATAACTACGTTGTCCTCCACTGTCTCCACTCCCTCCATGACAGCATTGTTGATTTGGTCAACCATGACCCCATACACATTATTTAACCCCTATTCACACCAAAGAGTGCTTTATTTATCTGCTATAATTATCCACATTCACATTAGAAGTGGCTTTATGTAATGTTCCCTTTTCAGGACTGCTCATGAATCATACATTAAAAACGCATTCCCAGTAACATATATAATAAAAAAGTGAAATTATCACTTGGATCCCATGGATACATATATGTAGCATGTAAATAAAATAGGAGAATAGAAATAAATGGAACTAGATAGGTTAGATAGACCTCCCACACTAGTGTAGCTGAAAATGACTAAAAACTCCAAAACTGCATTTTATTGGAGTTGATGCATCAATGGAATGCGCAGTCTAAAGAGGGTTTTAACATATAAATATTGGAGAACAATATATATACTCTTATATTAATGAATAATGCTAAAGTACAGAGATCTTGATGTAGGAGCATCAAGGCCATTTCTCATTTGTAAATATGTGATAAAAGGGGGGTGTGACATTTTTAATATTTTATTAATTAATTTGTTATTTTTAATAAAATAGGAGATAATTATGAAAAGTGAGGATTATGTAAATATTCTTTTATTAAATAAAAGGATATGAGAGAAATAGTTTAGGAGCAAAATTAGAGATTAGGATTTCTATGTATGGGACTTTGTTGAGGATTAGGTGGAGTGATTTTTGGAGTGAATTAAATGCATTTTTATGTATAAATATGAGTAGGTTTTTTGTGAAGAAAGACACACTTGAATAGCTGAGAGAGGTAGAATAGAGAGGAGGAGGTGAGGCTTGGACAGCCAAAGTTTGTAAGCCTCCGGGCGATTGGAAGGCCATGAGTGTTGAATATCTGGAAAAGAAAAGTTTGTAAGTATTTTTTTCATTGTTAATGTGAAGACTGTGTTTTATAGAACTGCATGGATTGATTCAGAAATTGTGTGGTTAATTTCTGTAATTGGGAGTTGAATCGAAAATGTATATATGAAGTGGGAACGAATCTTAACACAAGTATGAAAACAGTAATGGTGGGCGCATGGATTAATTATGGAAACATTGTAATCGTAAATGTCACATAAGAATAGAGAATTGCAAACATTAGTCGATGAATCTACAAGGAAGCGCTGAATCGACCTTCAGATATTGGATATATGGTATAACAGTTAGAAACCCATTTAATACAGTGAAAATTTAATTAATAGGGACTGAAATTCTGTTTGCCAGAATGTTAACGTGATTTATAAGCTAGTTTTGGGTTTGGATCTGAAGAAATTGTGGGACGGTGAAGTCTCATGTGGAAGGCGCAGACTTTTCGATTGAGAATCCATTTTAAAAACCCAACACAATGTTGAAGATTGATTGAGTACAATCGAATGAAATTCGATTGGCAGACTTTGAAATTTGCAGATAATCTGTAGAATTGAAAACGATTTCCTTGTTTCATTGAAGAAGAACAGATTTTTATTGGCGCTGAAGCAATTGTGTTAAGTGACTTGCAGATGGAGTGATAATTGAATACGTGGATCTCCTTATGGTAGATGCGGGTTCTGGTGTGTCAAATCGTGGATAAATTGCAAAAATAGCCAGCGTTATGATATCCAAGACTGTGTTTTATATGTTTGAATGTTTATTAAGTTGCAGGTGGAAATCGATTGGTGGGAGAATCGTGAGCTGTAAGGTGAATTCACAGTAATTTTGATCAGATGTTGAAAGAGAGAGTTGAGTTAATCTGTGGTTTTAATGAGCAGTTTTAAAAAAAAAATATAGAACGCACAATGAATATGAAGCGTAGAGCTTCATAAGGGCGCAGAGGTTTTTTTTTTTTGTTGGAATCTGTTCAGAATTTGATTGAGTTTGCGTGTAGGAAACCGTGCAGGAATTCACACAGTTTATTGGAAGCGTTGAAATGAATTTGATTCCAAAACGAAATGGAGTCAATCCTTAGAGTGGAGAGAATCCATTGTATCAATGAATGATAAAATAAGAGTTGTATAAGGTGCTTTGGTGAATGATGAATCTAATTCAATAAGTCAAGGGCGATGTATGTTTAATTTCATTCTTTGAATATTAGAGTGGAAACTTGTGAATGGATTCTAAATCCTATATTTTGAAAAGGTGATTGTTGAATGTATGGTTTCATATCATGATTAGGCATGGTTCCCTTCATAAAGGAACCTTAGTGTGAAAGAGTTTGGCTTTTAAAATAGCTTCCATTTATGTGATGATTTTATGACTGAAAAGCTTCCGCATGAAAATGATAAAGATGAAATTGCCAGGAATTGAAAGATAAGCTTCTACATATTAATTAAGATTGCCAGTGGGTGAAAATTGTCTTAATATGGATTTTTATTGGGAAGTTATGATGATGCATGTGTATATGCATAGAAAAGGAAAGATTCTGGGGTTTGCAGGCCCTACCTGCATCATTTTTGGTATCAGAGCTTGGCTCTGTTGAAATTGAAGATGTTTGTTTTTCTGAATGAGGACAGAAGGTTTTTTTTAGAACTAAAGTGTGTTTCTTTGAATGTGTGATGAATGACTGAAAGGAAGATCAGATTTTAAATCTGATGTGCAAGCTACACAATTGCAGTGAACATGATTGTAGAAACGAAGGGAGGACAAGATCGTGCAAGATCTTAAAGGTGAGATGATTTTCTAATTTGAAATTTATGATTAAAGTTTATGGTTGCAGAGAAGATGATGGCAGTGAACCTGACATTCAGCTGAAGGCTGGATAGGGAGGACAATTGCAGTGTCCTGAAGAGGGAGTGAGTGAAGAGATAGCCTAGAGAAAGAGCAGAGGAGAGTGCTCAAATGGTTCCAGAGGCAGTGAACCAAGTACTTACCAAAAGACTGAGTGAGGAGAGCTTGGTGAGGTAAGGGGCAGCAGGAGAGATTGCTGTTGTAGAGGCTAGTGCAACTCATGGTTAGTAAGAGACTCATGGAGAAGATGATCATGGAGGATCAAAGAAAAGGTTCAGAGGAATGCCATAGAGGTGAAATGACTGATGAAGTCAGAGGAAGAGAGATTGCAGTAATGAAGGTAGAATTGCATGTACTAGAAGAATGGCTGCAAGAGCAGGGAAACCAGAATAGAAGATGGATCTTTCCACTGAAGGGAAAGAGAGTGATTTGGCAACCATTGCACATGAAGTTGAGGGAAAGTGTGATTGCCTTATTGAAAAAGGACCTTAGAGTTCTTAAGCCAGAGATGGAATTTGAAGATTCCACATGAAGATTTGTTCAAAGGAAAGTATTGGAGGAAGCAGTCAAGACTGAAAAGTCTTGTGGTTTTAAAACTAATGAGTTGTGTATGTTTGCAGGTACAATACAGGTAGATGAGCAAGCTTTAGAGTTTGTTCAAGAAGAGTTGAATCTGAAGGCTGTTCAGATCAATGCTGAGATAGCAAGATCTTGGGAGGAAAAGAAGACGAAGGAGTCTACTCAGAATGTTGGTGCAGAAAGAGAAGGACCAGTTGATGATTGGTTAAGAGCTAGTGAAGGTATGGAAAATTGCGTAAAGTTTCCAAGTTCTACTCCTAATGAAATTGTTGAATTGTATAATAAATTACATCTTCAAAGAAGGGAATTGGAGAGACATAGGACTTATGTGCAGGATAATTTGCTGAGGAAGCAAGACAGGGAAGTTTTCATAAATGACAGTCATGAAGCAGATGATGGAAAGAATGAGAGACTAGCTGACAATATCATGGTGAATGCAAATCAGCATACTGATGTGCTAACAAAGAAGTTGGAAAGGAAATCAGAGCAGCATACTGAAGTGTTTCCAGAGAAAGCTGAGGATAAAGCCAGTGGAGATTTTCTGAGTCCTGAAGAAGACTTGGAGCTGCAGAGAGGAAGCTTTGTGACTGAATCAACAAGTGAGACCATTGGGTCTTGTAATTTTGAAGCTGACAATGTGATTGTGTTTACAGGTGATCTAGAAGACAGTTCATCACTTGGAATTGTCTTGGAAGGAGGAGAACTGTTGCAGAAAGAAGGTGAGACAGTCATGTCTCATAGGCAGAGGCTTGTTACCATGGGTGATAAGGAAGAATTGGCTTGTCTGTATAGCCAAGAAAAGACTGGTGGACAAAATTTTGGAACTGCTACGGAAATACAGGATGAAGCTACAGTGTTTGCAAAACTTGATTTGATTACCAGAATCAATCAAGATGATGATGGACAATTACTGAAGATTGTCAAAGGGGTAGATGAAGGTTATGCTAGAGTTAATTTGCAGCTTGTTGATGAAATGCTGAAATGTTTGCTGGAGACATTTGAACTAGAGAAAGAAGTTGCAGATGAAATTGTAGGTGACGCGCAAAAGAATGTTGCAGAGGGACAGGAAGTTTGGGAGGCAGCAACATCCATAGTGACAGCTAGAGCAACATGTGGGGTAGCTGAGACAACATTGACAACAGCAACATCTATGGGGGCACTGACGCCTTATGTTTTTTATTCTAACAATTGTTTTGTGAGTACAGATTTTATTGAAGATGCTGGAGAAAGCCTATTAGACAGATAAATTGAACTGATGAGGCAGATGATGATGAAAGTATTATGGAAGAGGCCAGCAACAGTAAAACAAAAGGGAAGCAACAAAAGGAAGACAATAGAAGATTGTGAAAGCATAGTCAGTGGAGCGATGCAACATAAAGTGTGGAAACCTGGAGGAGAACAATAGATAGAAGCAGCGACAAGTGGAAATTTGCAGCACAAGATATGGGATCCAGGCATACACAGATCCGAACACATGATCAGGCGATCATGATTAATTTTAACGTTGGGAGTCTGATGCAGGAGCATCAAGGCCATTTCTCGTTTGTAAATATGTGATAAAAGGGGGGTGTGACATTTTTAATATTTTATTAATTAATTTGTTATTTTTAATAAAATAGGAGATAATTATGAAAAGTGAGGATTATGTAAATATTCTTTTATTAAATAAAGGATATAGAGAAATAGTTTGGAGAAAAATTAGAGATTAGGATTTCTATGTATGGGACTTTGTTGAGGATTAGGTGGAGTGATTTTTGGAGTGAATTAAATGCATTTTTATGTATAAATATGAGTAGGTTTTTTGTGAAGAAAGACACACTTGAATAGCTGAGAGAGGTAGAATAGAGAGGAGGAGGTGAGGCTTGGACAGCCAAAGTTTGTAAGCCTCAGGGCAATTGGAAGGCCATGAGTGTTGAATATCTGGCAAAGAAAAGTTTGTAAGTATTTTTTTCATTGTTAATGTGAAGACTGTGTTTTTTTAGAACTGCATGGATTGATTCAGAAATTGTGTGGTTAATTTCTGTAATTAGGAGTTGAATAAAAAATGTATATATGAAGTGGGAACGAATCTTAACACAAGTATGAAAACAGTAATGGTGGGCACATGGATTAATTATGGAAACATTGTAATCGTAAATGTCACATAAGAATAGAGAATTACAAACATTAGTCGATGAATCTACAAGGCAACGCTGAATCGACCTTCAGATATTGGATATCTGGTATAACAGTTAGAAACCCATTTAATACAATGAAAATTTAATTAATAGGGACTGAAATTCTATTTGCCAAAATGTTAACGTGATTTATAAGCTAGTTTTGGGTTTGGATCTGAAGAAATTATGGGACAGTGAAGTCTCATGTGGAAGGCGCGGACTTTTCTATTGAGAATCCATTTTAAAAACCCAACACAATGTTGAAGATTGATTGAGTACAATCGAATGAAATTCGATCGGTAGACTTTGAAATTTACAGATAATCTGTAGAATTGAAAACGATTTCCTTGTTTCATTGAAGAAGAACAGATTTTTATTGGCGCTGAAGCAATTGTGTTAAGTGACTTGCAGATGGAGTGATAATTGAATACGTGGATCTCCTTATGGTAGATGCCGGTTCTGTTTTGTCAAATCGTGGATAAATTGTAGAAATAGCCAGCGTTATGATATCCAAGATTGCGTTTTATATGTTTGAATGTTTATTAAGTTGCAGGTGGAAATCGATTGGTCGGAGAATCGTGAGCTGTAAGGTGAATTCACAGTAATTTTGATCAGATGTTGAAAGAGAGAGTTGAGTTAATCTGTGGTTTTAATGAGCAGTGTTTTAAAAAAAATATAGAACGCACAGTGACTATGAAGCGTAGAGCTTCATAAGGGCGCAGAGGTTTTTTTTTTTGTTGGAATCTGTTCAGAATTTGATTGAGTTTTCTTGTAGGAAACTGTGCAGGAATTCACACAATTTATTGGAAGTGTTGAAATGAATTTGATTCCAAAACGAAATGGAGTCAATCCTTAGAGTGGAGAGAATCCATTGTATCAATGAAGAATAAAATAAGAGTTGTATAAGGTGCTTTGGTGAATGATGAATCTAATTCAATAAGTCAAGGGCGATGTATGTTTAATTTCATTCTTTGAATATTAGAGTGGAAACTTGTGAATGGATTCTAAATCCTATCTTTTGAAAAGGTGATTGCTGAATGTATGGTTTCATATCATGATTAGGCATGGTTCCCTTCATAAAGGAACCTTAGTGTGAAAGAGTTTGGCTTTTAAAATAGTTTCCATTTATGTGATGATTTTATGACTGAAAAGCTTCCGCATGAAAATGATAAAGATGAAATTGCCAGGAATTGAAAGATAAGCTTCCGCATATTAATTAAGATTGCCAGTGGGTGAAAATTGTCTTAATATGGAGTTTTATTGGGCAGTTATGATGATTCATGTGTATATGCATAGAAAAGGAAATATTCTGGGGTTTTCAAGCCCTGCCTGCATCAGATCTAGTCTCCTCGTACAAAATACAGGAGAACCCAACAAGGGTTTCTTGTCAAATACTCTGCATACAAATGTGATCTTCAGAAAATTACTGAATAATCACTGCAACATTGAAGCATAAGAGCATAGAAGGCTGAATGATGAATGATCTGATGTATATCCCTCAAGGGCTTCCTCCCATGAAAGGATGGACCTTTCAATCACAAGGGAACGCAGCAATGGAGCCACCAAACCATGCAATGAACATTGCCTCCAGAATAACACATTCCCTAGCAAAAACAACATTGGGAATGTATGGGAAATGTGTGGTATGATAACAAATATCTGAAATAAGCTCTGTATCTCTCCAAATATATCTCTCAATTGAAGGAAACCTTCCTCCAATGAGAAACTAGCTCAGAAGCCAGGATTCCAATCCCTTCCACTGTTGCACCCAGCAACACTGCACAATCTCCAGCAAAGTTGTGCTGATGAAGATGGATGAAGCTTGGCCTGAAAAAATAATGTGGAATGATGAATACAAACTCTATCAATGAAGCTCCTTAAGGACAGAGGTGGGATTCCCGCTCGAGAACACCCAGTGCTAAATAGCACTGCAACTTTGCTGAGCAACAAAGCAGCAACAAGTCTTGGCAGACCTGAATAATAATCTAAGACATGAAGAATAATTATACCATCCTCTTCATTATATAATACATGAGTTTTCTTTCCCTTGGCCCCACTCAATTAGGTTACTTCTAACCCAAGTTACATCTCCCTCCAAAATTGCGTTATTCGTCCTTGGATTCTTCCTCCACTAAAACTGCACTTTTGACTTAGTCAAAGCAGCTTGAATTTAACCATGTTCACACATGTAGGTGTCTTATTGAACTTTAAAGAGTGTCCCCTTTCACATTTGGAGTGTTTTATTCCTCCTTAGGAGACTTATGGGATTTTCTTCCCATTTATTTACCGGCTAGAGCTGTTGCTAACTCTAATGTTCCATTTAGCTTGGAGGTTAAAATTTTGGAACATTACAATCCTCCCCTCCAAAATATTTTCTTGTCCTCAAGAAAATGCATAAGGAGAAAAAAATTCCTCCCCTATTCCTCATGCGGCCTCCATAAATAGCCTCCATCACTGCATCAAGATAATCTGCAAATATACTGTCATCCAATGCTTCCTCCCAAGTGTGAAAAATCGAAGTGTTTGCATCAATCAAAGGTGGAAAGTGTGAATGGAAAGCTGCTAGATGTCTCATGGCCTCCACAAAGTAGGAGTGATGACCAACATGGTGAATGAGTGCCTCCCTCAACCATGCAATCATCCAAATGAAGTGAGTCACCCTCCAAAATCGTAACTCATGAAAATTCTCCTCCACCTTGTGCTCCTGAAATGTAGGTGGGCTGAATGAATTTACATGATAGGAAAGAGGGCCTATCCCACGCTTTCCTCATCTCCACTTATGATAAGTGTAGAAGGCATGTTGATCTTGGGCTGCAACATGATTTCCATCCAATGGCAAGAATAATATTGAGCCTCCAAGGACTCTCCCTCCAAAATCATGAGACATGTCAACCCAAACCATTCCATCCAAGATGAATGGCACACCATCACCACTTGGCCTCCAAATCGGAAAATTGTTGAAAGGTAGGTGCAATTTTGGATGGTACCAAAGGTTCTCGAAGTGAATATTACGCAATCCCCCCAACTGCTGCTTGAGAATGTCATATGGAAAGTGGTCCTTCAACAAGTTACAAGTTGTATATGTCTGTTCTCCCAACATGGGGAAGTAAGCATCAATGTCTATCAGTTGTACATGGATAAAATAACAATAAACTTGCCCAAAGTCATGTATACATGGGCTACTATCATCATAATCATTGGCCCTAAAGTGACCATAAAACCCAAAAATACTCTTGCTCTTTTGAGGAGAAATGCACTGTTCAAACATGGTTGGAAAGTACAAATACTCAAAGGAGTAATCAACAAGTACAAAAATGCATTCCCTACCATACATAGTGAGTAGGCTAAAGTGAGGTCCATGTATAAGCTCCCCCATGAGGCTTCCCTCACAAAAATATGCAAGAAGAAGGGATACATATACTCCTTGGAACACTCCAGCAATAAGAATACACTCCCATGTGACAACGATGTAGGCCTTAAGAATAAGGCTCCACGACTCCTCCCTTTGACATTCCACATGCCAAATCCATCCACCATCATGCTACTATGTGAGGACATCTTCTTCCGACATGGAAGTCTCTCATGATCCTCCAATACTGAAGGGTAGCCTCCTTGCACCATGAATGTGCCTTTCTTCTTTTCAGAAATATCATGAAAAGTATGGGAAGAATTTTTCCCATACTCTCCCAAGTGCAACCATAGAAACAACAACTTTTTTTGCTTCATTATCTCTCCCTCATACAATCCATAGAGTAATATCATGAAGGCCAACTTGTATGATGCCCCATACCAACAAGTCTTTTGCTACTCTATCATGTGGGTGCCATGCCATCCAATTGGTTTCTCTCTCCATACAAAGCTTCCCTTGAACAAAAACACATCAGCAATACATGGAAGAAATATACAATAAAAACAAGTTTCCAACTGACAACCAGAGAGTGAATCATAGTTCCACTCATGGAACCAGTGCAGTGCATCCTTGGCCTACATCAAAATAAGAAATAACAAGTGCTTTGCTACCGCTTGTTTGCTGCCATGGTCATATCATAAGATGAAAACATGAAGTTACAATATGGTGTCATTGGTGCACACCAAGAGACATGTGGCTTCCTCCACAACTCATCAAAAAGATAGCCAAGATCAATGCTACAAGTAGCTGCAAGTACATCATCGTACAATATGAAAGAAGAAATGTTTCTTCTTGTTACATCATGCTGCTCAAATAAAGGAAAGAAGTACAATAAAAAACATGAAATGATGCCTCCTCCATTATGTACTTGAGGTCTTGAGCTGAAATGGCTCAACTGGGAATTCTCCCTCACTCCCAATGAGTAGGAAGGTGGCTGTGACATCCTCTCTATCACCATCCGAGCTATGCATCTCTCCATATTCTGATATATGTCCTGCTGGATGCCCTCCCAAGTGAACTCCTCCATCAAATGGAAATATGCATCAAATTGCATAGAAGAGAAATCCTCATGTGCTGCGTGTAGCAGCTTCTCCTTGAGACTAGAAGATCTAGTCAAGAAGATCCTACCATAGGAATAGATGACCACATCATCTACCATGTATCTGTCATCTCCATCCAGGTCATCAAGAATCATGCATGCACCAACATCATTGGAGTACTCTACCAAAAGCTGAGATCTCCAATAAGGATCAATCCTCCTCAGTGACAGTGTTTGTGATCTAGCATGTGAAGCTCTACTCATGTTGCTGCCCGCTACTTTGAAATCCCCCATGCCAAATTTATCCTCCAAACTCTTCATCTCTCCAAAATCCAAGAGTGGTGAATCCAAAGACAAGATATCTCTCATCAACTGAAGATGAGGTGGCCTCCCAGGTGGAATGCCTCCATGTAGTGAGACATCAATGTCAAGAGTATACTACTCATGTGGTTGGGAAACCTTGCCTTACTCTCACAACACAATATTTTCTACCTCCTCTTTGCACTAAATTTCTGAAATAGAGAAGGGTGTGTGCTTTTCATCAACTGATGTTTCTCTTCCTCCCTACCTCCTCCATCCATCTGCAATGCTGCACAATCATGTTTTTCACTGATTCTGCTTGGACCTCTATGTATGAGATCATGGGGAACTTCTTGTAAGGATACAAGAATCCCTCCTATTGAATCATGTGCTCCTCCTCTATCTACATGAGGCACTGGATGTGCTCTAGATGTGACAGCGTTGTTTCCCTCTTCTTCTTCATCAATGTTTGTAGGCAACATCTCAACAATTGAATCCTCTTGTGAAAAATAGATCCCTATGCCCTCTTGTCGAAGAATATGAACTGGAGGCTCTGCTTCCGACAATGTGTAATGCAAGATTTTTTCTTCTACCATGGGTTTCTGAAGTGGAGTTTCCTTCATCACATGCAAGGGTTTTTTTTTCTCAAGTTTTTCTTGCTCATGTGCCTTAGGGAGTTTTTCACCAAACCTTCCCATCAAAGTTTCTATGAATCTTGATAAGAGGAAGTGTTTGCATTTTTTAAAGAACAAGACTCAAAAATCCACCATGCATGAGCCTTACCTCTGAAATGCAGTGCCGCAACTCTGATGGATTCATCTCTAGAAATATGGTGCAGCTGAAAATAAGAGTCTAGCTCCTTCACCCAAGCTCCAGTTGAACATGTAGGTGATCTGGAAAAAGTAGATAGATGAAAACTATATGCATCCTGCTGCTTGTTCTTCTCCACCTAGATCTTTCAAAACTCTTGGAAATAAGTATGATCTCTAAACCTCTTAGTTTGAGATTCATACTATTGCAAAAAATCACTAAGAGTTCTCCTCTTAGGAATTTTTCCTCCTCCCATCCATCTCAGGATAGCTAATGCAGGGGCATTAGGGCCAAGACACTTTTTTGTACATAAATAAACATAAGGGGGGTCTCATGTTTTGTTCCCTATGTAAATATCCATAGTTGAGTAATTTTAGTCAATTAGAGGGAGAAATGTAACTGCCCGAATGATTAGTGGGCATAGGAAGTGATAGTCCATTTTAGTCTGTCATAGCGTTAGTTTAAATTTGTAACTGTAGGAATTTGAAGAGTTATGAGTCATAGGGAGGCTGAACCGATTGATTCCAAATTTGTATAAAAATAAATCCCTGTGATAGAGTCTAGGGACAGGGCAAGGAACTGCAAGGACCTGTACATACATGCACAGACCTGTATAGAAGACCTACATAGAGAACTGCATAGGCTGCGTAGGCCTGTCGTAGAGACAGAGTAGGAAATAGAGCCAAGACATTGGAAGATCTGGCCGATATGTTGTAAGTTAATTCACTGTATAAATATAGAATTTGTTCAGTATGTCGTGTGCATTGTGATTTAGTTCCATATGTGAATTGTCGATTTGATTTCCTGTGTGAGTGGCTCGGATTTCATAAGCAAGAATATACGACTGAATGTAATTTGAACTTGTGATAGAGTTATGATTGAGGCTCTGTATCTAATGGGAGAATCGATGTGAATAAAGTCGAGTTAAATCTTGTGTAAATGTATATATGTTTTCTTGGTGAAGGATAATGGATCTCTGTGTAGTTGAGCTTGAGTCCAATAAGTGAGGGATATAGAGACCAGAGTGATAAAACCCGTGTTAAGAGCTTTGACCATAGACGGTGTGTCAAGAAAGGAGTGTGTGGGATAGAATCCTGCGTGAAGTATAAAAGGAATCCCCCTATGGATGGACTCGGAATTCCAATACGAGGTTGTATAACCAACGCATGTACATTGTGTCTAGAGTTAGTGTTAATGTGAAGGAATCAGCGTTGAGATGGAACGCGAAGTTAATTGGAACCTGGAGTAGGGAACCATGACCGAGAGGAATGGTGATGCGGTTTGGAGTGAACAGTAAAGGCTGGAAGCAGATTTCATCGCACCACCTATCATCGGCAAGTGGTATTTGAAGAGTTGCGAGCGATTCCATAGAAAGCTCAACACGTGTCCCCGACTGACATTCGAAAACCACCGTTTAAAACATGCCATCGCACATTATAGTTTGTACCAAGACGTCGAGCGATATTGTGATGAGCCGTTGATTTGGGAAGGGGCCATCGAACGATGATCGCTTTCTATAGATGCACAAACAATAAACGAGGTGCACAAATGATAAACGAGGTACAGTGCATGCGTTTGATTGGTCTATTGATATATATGTGGGCCCGGGGCTGAAAGGCTATTGCGACGTCATTTGGTTATAAAGTGTTGGACTATTATTATAAGGTTCGAAGATAAATATATAGGCTGGGAGATATATGTAATGAATTCAGTTATTAATGTTAGTCGACGTATTGTAACCTTAGTATAAGGTCTGATGGAGATATTAAAGATGTTTTGACTAAGGTTTCATGTTAATAAAGGTATGAAGATTATTGTTGGACTTCGTTGTAATATTTCTGATAGTTGAAGAACGCCGTAATATAGGCATGGATATATTACGTATAATGTTTGAATAAGCGAAGTGGGGCCATATAAATTGTGATTTAGGTGCACAGTTAAAATACTGAGGGTTTAATATGTATGGTGTGGAAGCCTTATTATTTGGTATAATATAAGATTGGATTAAGGTATTAACTTATCAATTTCTATGAAATTGATAAGTAAATAAGAAGGAAGGAATTAAGTAGTGAGACTACTAATCCTTGGCTTCGAGTTTTATTTAGTTGTCAGTCCCATAACCAAGAACCTGTTGAGTTTCCAAGATTGTGAAGTTGATTCAGGAAGAAGCTGTGGATGCACATACACACAGTTTTAGGAGAAATTTTGAAAAGTACTGGGAATGTGGGTTTAGCGGGGACCCCCGCTATGAATAGCTATGGAAACTTGACTGCACTTTACATCATGGATTACAACTGAATGCTCACACTCACCATGTGAAAATATAGATTCAGCTTTAGATTCAACCTCCTTTGGAGATCCCATCTCCAGTCTCATTTTCTTCAGCTCTCCTTGAAAGCTCTGCATAGATTTTGGAAGAAGCTTTGTAAGCTTGTCTTCCTTTTTCCTTTGACATACTAAAGCTTTCTAGCTTCTATCCATATCTCCTTCTTCTGATAGCTATATCCCATAGGCTGAGCCAAAGATCATGCTTTGATACCATTGTAATGTTCCCTTTTGAGGACTGCTCATGAATCATACATTAAAAATGCATTCCCAGCAACATATGCAATAAAAAAATGAAATCGTCACTTGGATCCCATGGATACATCTATTTAGCATGTAAATACAATATGAGAATATAAATAAATGGAGCTAGGTGGGTTAAAAAGACCTCCCACACTAGTATAGCTGAAAATGACTAAAAACCCCAAAACTGCATTTTAACGAAGTTGCTGCATCAATGGACTGCATAGTCTAAAGAGGGTTTTAACATAAAAACATGGGGTAGCAATATATCTACTCTTATATTAATGAATAATTCTAAAGTACATAGATCTAGTCTCCTCATACAAAATAAAAGAGAACCCGGCAAGGGTTTCTTGTCAAATACTCTGCATACAAATGTGATCTTCAGAAAATTACTGAATAATCACTGCAACATTGAAGCATAAGAGAATATAAGGCTTAATGGTGACTGATATGATCTATATCCCTCAAGGGCTTCCTCCCATGAAAGGATGGACCATTCAATCACAAGAAAACTCAGCAACAGAGCCACCAAACCATGCAATGAACACTGCCTCCAAAATAATGCATTCCCTAGCAGAAACAACATTGGGAATGTATGGGAAATGTGTGGTCTGATACCACAGATCTGAAATAAGCTCTGTAGCTCTCCAAACATATCTCTCATGTGAAGGAAACCTTCCTCCAATGAGAAACTAGCTCAGAAGCCGGGATTCCAATCCCTTCCACTGTTGCACCCACCAACACTGCACAATCTCCGGCAAAGCTGTGTTGATGAAGATGGCTGAAGCTTGGCCTAAAAACCTGATATGGAATGATGAATACAAACTCTCTCAATCAAGCTCCTCAAGGAGAGAGGTGGGATTCTCACTCGGGAACACCTGGTGCTAAAAAACACAGCAACTTTTCTAAACAACAAAGCAACAACAAGTCTTGGCAGACCTGAATAATAATCTAAGACATGAAGAATAATGATGCCATCCTCTTCCTTATATAAGTCATGATTTTTCTTGCCCTTGGCACCACTCAATTAGGTTACTTATAACCCAAGTTACATCTCCCTTCAAAATTGCATTATTCATCCTTGAATTCTTCCTCCACTAAAACTGTGTTGTTCACTTAGTCAAAGCAGCTTGAATTCAACCCTGTTCGCATATGGAGGTGTCTTATTGAACTAGAAAGAGTGTCCCCTTTCACATTTCTAGTGTTTTATTCCTCCTTAGGAGACTTATGGGCTTTTCTTCCTATTTATTTACCGGCTAGAGCTACTGCTAAATCTAATGTTCCATTTAGCTTGGAGGCTGAAATTTTGGAACATTACACTTTATTCCTACTAAAGAGATTTATGGGTCTCCCTACCCTCTTATTCATCTATCTTATTGAGAAAAACAAAAATTAATATTCTAACTAGTAGAAAGCTAATTAGTAATATTAAAATCTTCCCCTCCCAAATGTTGCTTGTCCTCAAGAAATTGCAAAGATGGGTGTTGTCAAGTCTCCACTCCTTCCCATGTGACAACATCATCTAATAGTTTCCTCCACTGAATCAAATATTCTCAAATCAATATGTTCCTTATATGCTCCTCCCAAGTGTCCAAGTTATCCTTTGGTGATAAAACCAAATGGCTCACACCATAACGAACTAGGAAATCCATGGTGGAAACTACAAGTTGTCTAATGGCCTTCTTAAGGCATGATAGAAGAAAAATGTTGGGGATCTTACTTACACCCTCATGTGTGAAAAGGGACTTTTGCATGTGGACAAGGTCAAGTTTGACCAATTCAACAGCACTGGGATAGGAGGTGGAGATCACTTTGACAGGAAATGTAGTGTGAATGGAAGGAAGATTCCTTGGTGGAGGAAACCCTAATGAGTGGGACCCATGGTGAGAGGGATTCCATTTTCTTAAAAGGAGGGCAAGGCAACCATTATTATTGATGTTATGGATTATTGATTTTATGGTCTGTATGACTATTTGGCATTCTCTTACTATTTATCAAAGTTGTCGTGCTGCTTAGCACAAGGCATTCCTATTTAGTAATTCCTTCTCCTTTTAAGAGAGGCCTCTTGAGGGAGCTTGTTCTTCATTTCCCCACATTCAAGCTTCAGACCAAGCATCCTCCTTCAGCTACAGCATAGTTTCTATTTAGAGTTGAGTTGTGTCGGAGGGTGTTGTAGTGGATGTTCTACAACACCACTTTCGGAGCTTATTTTTTGGAGGAGGAAGCCTTATTTCCTTTGCAGGATCAATGATGAATATTTTGAGATGATTTAACCATATTTTGCAGTAGGCCAACCATTTTCCATCATCTACAGTGCAGTCCCTCTCCTTGACTATGTTATTTTTAGTGTGCATCTGTATTGAGGGGTTGTAGTGATTGTTTGGAGGGTGAGATATTCAGTGTTAGGATCATCCTTTCACTTGGAAGATCATTGTAGGATTTTTGTTTAGCCTATGCATCATCTACAGCCATATCCATCCATTTCTTGAGTTGTAGCTGCTACTCAGTCTTGAGACTGCAACTCCGGAAATTTTTCCATTTTGCATATTTCAAGAAATCCTTTCCTGATTTCCTTGAAATTCAGTTTGGGCGTCTATATCTTCACTCCCAACATTTTTTGGGCCATATATTTGTATATTTGTGTATTGAAACTTCCTAGCAGCAGTATCTCTAATAAAACTATGCTATCATAGCCTTGGGCATTTTCTGTGTAGTAGTGATCTTCATTTTTCCATGGACATGTTTCTTGAGGCTTGTATTTCCTAGCTTGATTGATTGTTTCCTCAAGATATTGTATACATTTGTTGTTATGATATTAATATGATGGCTATTTGGATCTTCTTACATCATATGTGTTGATATATCATTGCTCTTTCGTTATTGTGTTCATGTATTGTTGTATCTCCAATTTTGGGATATTATAAAATATTCCCATTATTGCTATTTTTCCCTATTTTGGGATACTACAAAATGCCCCATTTCCACCTCTTGGTGGTGGTGGATCTTCTCCTATTTCCATAGCACTGATGTCTCCTTCTAGATCTTATTATTCCTCCTCTTCACTATCATAGAATACCTCAATATAGTGTGCCTTTCCCATAGCACACTGATGACCTGGTGCCCATGGTTCTTGGCAAGTGAAGCAAATATTCCTCCTCCTAAAATCTATTTTGACATCATCACTAAGGGGTCCTTTTTTCTAGTTCTCCTTTGGAGGAAGAACCTCCACATATTTCCCCTTTGACTCGAAAGTTGGCTTTTTCCTAAATGGATCTCTTGCCCTTGGCAAAGCATCCTGTAAGTCCCTACCCCTCTCAATGGCATCTTGGAACGTATTTGGTCTTGTGGACTTTACCAACCCATGCAGAGGATCTGATAGCCCATCAATTAAAATATAAACTCTCCTAGCTATAGATAAATCTAGCACCACGACAGAAATTTTTAGAAATTTAGAGATCTAGGTCTTCGGATTACCTAACTGCTTGAGCTTGTCTAGTTGAACAAAAGGTTCTTTTGGATCTCTCCAACAAAATCTTTCCACCAAACTCTGGGTGAATTCTCTACATGCAGTCACATTTTCATGCCCCAATGTAGAAAGACCATGAAACCACCTATCATGTGACTCACCCTCAAGTTGCAGCGTTTATATCTTAATGGCTTCAATCTCTGGTACTTGGTTCAACTGGAAATATATGTCTAGTTTCTCCACCCAAGACTTGGCTGTGCACTTTGATGGCCCATCAAAAGCAGGAAGAAAGAATCTACCCATAGTGTGCTGCAGATTGTTGTTCTGCATGTACCCTCCACTCCTATTATTATTCTGGGGTCTCTTGTTATCCTTGATCTGAGAGAACTCCTGAAAGCTCAGATTCTCTTTGAATGTTTGAGATTGAGATTCATACTTTAGAAAATAATCTTCAAGAGTATCTTGTTCTTGGGGTCCTCCACCTCCATTTCCTACTACTAGGAATGTAGGCATAGGGGAGTGTTGGGCAACTTGCTACTTTGTCAGTTCCTCATACTAGTAATGTGAAGTGACAAATATTTATCCATGTAGAAACCTTCTTGGGGTCTCTTTATGTCTTTCCATCCTCATCTCCTTGATTTTTCTGGCAATATCCTTCATAGTTAGGAGGCGAAGCTTTGGAAACTCCTTTTCATCCATTTCTCCTGATATTGGAGTCTTGCCTTTGTCTTCATTGTTGTTTGTATCATCAAACCTTCGTCTTCTATTGATGTATCAGTTCTCCCTTTCTGTGAGAGGTTCTTCTTCTTCGGATGACATAGATGTGATGTCTCATAGGCTCAACCAATATTATGCTCATTTACCGTTGTAGTATTCCAAATTAGGAAAAATAGGAATATAGAGCATAAAACTGTAAAATGTAGTAAAATATCATTACATCAATGAGTAGATCATAGAGCCATTTTATTAGATAGCATAGCAGAAAATGATCAGTACAAGATCTTGAGGAAAAAGACACTCAAGATAGGCCAAAACAAGCCTCACATGGCCTAGTACATAAAACATGAAATATTGTTGCTATAAAAAATGCCAAAAGGCCATGACTGTGTATTCCTATGGAGAAAAATTGTAGGGTAAAACGAGAAATACATAGAACTATTGATATAGTGCTTAGAAAATGTTGGGACCAGAGATATAGGCTTTCTAACACCATTCCAAGACAACCCAGAAGGGGTTTCTGGAAATGCACAATATGAAAATTGCAGCCCTAGGGCTGAATTACACTCTGAAACTATGTGACTGATAGGATGTGGATGATCTAATATAAAAATGGCTGAAAATTCTCCCAATATATCCTCTAAATGAAGGGTTTCTCCCCTCACTGGAAAACAATCTCAAAAACTTGGGTACTTGACCCTCCACTGCAACTACCTTACAAAATAATGCAATTCCTGAAGGAGACTACACTGCTGAATATGGCTGAAGCTTGGCATAATGCTGGATGGTGGAATGAAGCTCAAAGTAACCTCTCCTGAGTTGGCACTTGAAATCCCCTGAGGATGAGGGTGGGATTTCCGCCCGGAAACACCCTTACGCTAAACAGCACAACAGACTCCACTTAACAGCTGAAGCATGGAGAAAGTCATAAGAGACTAAACATAAACAATATTCAAAATGCCCTCTATGGTTGTCATCCCCTTCCTTATATTCTTTGTGAGCTTCCTCACCCTTGGTCCCACTCATTTAAGATTCTACTCTCATGCATACACTCCTCCATCATAATTGCATTGTCCTCCACTATCTCCACTCCCTCCATGAAAAAAATGTTGATTTGGTCAACCTTGACCTCATCCACATGATTTAACCCCTATTCACACCCAAGAGTGCTTTATTCAGCTGATATAATGATCCACATTCACATTAGAAGTGGTTTTATTCCTACTAAAGAGATTTATGGGTCTCCCTACCCTCTTATTCATCTATCTTATTGACAAAAACAAAAAATTAATATTCTAACTAGCAGAAAGCTAATTAGGAATATTACATCATCATTCATGTGATGTTTCTCTATTGAATAAAATTTCAATGTAGAAGAGAGTAATTTTTAGAGCTGTAAGTTGCAATTTGAATAGGCTTTGTGGGAAGAATAATCACAATTTACATTCCCTTATTACTTGCATTCAATAGACTTGAAAAAACCATCATAATGGCATAGAGGTTAGCCATGATAAAATAGAAATACAATTGTTTCTTTCTATCACAAAAAAATGGAATGCCTCCATGTAGTGAGACATCAATGTCAAGAGTAGACAAAAAAATGGAATGCCTCCATGAATCCAAAGACAAGATATCTCTCATCAACTGAAGATCAGGTGGCCTCCAAGGTGGAATGCCTCCATGTAGTGAGACATCAATGTCAAGAGTAGACTACTCATGTGGTTGGGAAACCTTGCCCTTGCTCTCACAACGCAATACATTCTGCCTCCTATTTGCACTA
This sequence comes from Pinus albicaulis, assembly GCA_034641835.2. Taxonomy (NCBI): domain Eukaryota; kingdom Viridiplantae; phylum Streptophyta; class Pinopsida; order Pinales; family Pinaceae; genus Pinus; species Pinus albicaulis. The sequence goes on along the minus strand of CM076582.1, from coordinate 1,612,473,716 downwards.
GCTTTGTGAAATAGAGAAGGGTGTGTGCTTTTCATCAACTGATGCTACTCTTCCTCCCTACCTCCTCCATCCAGCTGCAATGCTGCACAATCATGTTGTTCACTGATTGTACTTGGACCTCTATCTATGAGATCCTGGGGAAATTCTTGTAAGGATACAAGAATCCCTCCTGTTGGAGCATGTTTTCCTTCTCCCTCTACATGACGCACTGGATGTTCTATAGCAGTGACAGCACTATTGCCCTCTTCTTCTTCAGCAATGTGTGAAGGAAACATCTCAACAGTTGGATCCTCTTGTGAAAATAGATCCCTATGCCCTCTTGTCCAAGAATATAAACTAGAGGCTCTGCTTCCGGCAATGTGTAATGCAATATTTTTTCTTCTCCCATGGTTTTCTAAAGTGGAGTTTCCTTCATCACATGCAAGGGTTTTTTTTTCTCAATTTTTTCTTGATCATGTGCCTTAGGGAGTTTTTCACCAAAACTTCCCATCAAAGTTTCTATGAATCTTGATAAGAGGAAGTGTTTGCATTTTTTAAAGAACAAGACTCAAAAATCCACCATGCATGAGCCTTACCTCTAAAATGCAGCGCTACAACTCTGATGGCTTCATTTCTGGAAATATGGTGCAGCTGCAAAGAGGAGTCTAGCTCCTTCACCCAAGCTCCTGCTGAACATGTAGGTGATCTGGAAAAAGTAGATAGATGAAAACTATCTACATTCTATTGCTTGCTCTTCTCCACCTGGATCTTGAAAAAATCTTGGAAGTCATTATGATCTCTAAACCTCTCAATTTGAGATTCATACTCCTGCAACAAATCACCAAGATTTCTCCTCTTAGGAATTTTTCCTTCTCCCATCCATCTCAGGATAGCTCTGGGCACTTGACTGCACTTTAAATCATGGAGTGCAGCTACTTTCTCACACTCACCATGTGTAAATCTAGATTCAGCTCTAGATTCAACCTCCTTTGGAGATCCCATCCCCAATCTCATTTTCTTCAGCTCTCCTTGAAAGCTCTGCATAGATTTTGGAAGAAGCTTTGTAAGCTTGTCTTCCTTTTTCCTTTGACATAATAAAGCTTTCTGGATTCTATCCATATCTCCTTCCTCTGATAGCTGTATCCCACAGGCTGAGCCAAAGATCATGCTTTGATACCACAGTAATGTTCCCTTTTGAGGACTGCTCATGAATCATACATTAAAAACACATTCCCAGCAACATATGCAGTAAAACAGTGAAATCGTCACTTGGATCCCATGGATACATCTATGTATCATGTAAATACAAGAGGAGAATAGAAAGAAATGGAACTAGGTGGGTTAAACAGACCTCCCACACTAGTATAGCTGAAAATGACTAAAAACCCTAAAACTGTATTTTACTGGAGTTGCTGCATCAATGAATTGCATTGTATAAAGAGGGTTTTAACATAAAAACATGGGAGAACAATATATTTACTCTTATATTAATGAATAATGCTGAAGTATAGAGATCTATTCTCCTCACAAAAAATACAAGAGAACTCGGCAAGGGTTTCTTGTCAAATACTCTGCATACAAATGTGATCTCTAGAAAATTACTGAATAATCACTACAAAAATAAAGCATAAGAGCGTAGAAGGCTGAATTATGACTGATCTAATGCATATCCCTCAGGGGCTTCCTCCCATGAAAGGATGGACCTTTCAATAACAAGGAAACTCAGCAACGGAGCCACCAAACCATGCAATGAACACTTGCTCCATAATAACGCATTCCCTAGCAGAAACAGCACTAAGAATGTACGGGAAATGTGTGGTCTGATATCATAAATCTGAAATAGGCTCTGGAGCTCTCCAAATAGATCTCTCAAGTGAAGGAAACCTTCATCCAATGAGAAACTAGCTCAGAAGTCGAGATTCCAATCCCTTCCACTGCTGCACCCAGCAACACTCCACAATTTCTAGCAAAGTTGTGTTGATGAATATGGATGAAGCTTGGCCTGAGAACCTGATGTGGAATGATGAATAAAAACTCTCAATGAAGCTCCTCAAGGAGAGAGGTGGGATTCCTGCTCGGGAACACCTAGTGCTAAAGAGCACTGCAACTTTGCTAAGCAGCAAAGCAGCAACAAGACTTGGCAGACCTGAATAATAATCTAAGACATGAAGAATAATTCTGCCATCCTCTTCCTTATATAATACATGAGTTTTCTTTCCCTTGGCCCCACTCAATTAGATTACTTATAACCCAAGTTACATCTCCCTCCAAAATTGTGTTATTCATCCTTGGAGTCTTCCTCCACTAAAGTTGCGTTGTTCACTTAGTCAAAGAAGCTTGAATTTAGCCCTGTTCACATATGGAGGTGTCTTATTGAACTAGAAAGAGTGTCCCCTTTCACATTTCTAGTGTTTCATTCCTCCTTAGTAGACTTATGGGATTTTCTTCCCAGCTAGAGCTGCTGCTAACTCTAATGTTCCATTTAGTTTGGAGGCTAACATTTTGGAACATTACACTTTATTCCTACTAAAGAGATTTATGGGTCTCCCTACCCTCTTATTAATCTATCTTATTGAAAAAAACAAAAATTAATATTCTAACTAGCAGAAAGCTAATTAGTAATATTAAAATATTCCCCTCCCAAATGTTGCTTGTCCTCAAGAAATTGCAAAGATGGCTGTTGTAAAGTCTCCACTCCTTCCCATGTGACAACATCATCTGATAGATTCCTCCACTAATCAAATATTCTCCTATCAATATGTTCCTTATATGCTCCTCCCAATTATCCAAGTTATCCTTTGGTGATAAAACCAAATGGCTCACACCATAACGAAGTGGGAGATCCATGGTGGAAACTACATGTTGTCTAATGGCCTTCTTAAGGCATGATACATGAAAAATGTTGGGGATATTACTCCCAATGGGAAGACCCAACCCATATGCTACTCCCCCAACAACATGGATCACCCTATGTGGCCCATAGAAAAGCTTCTCAGTCCCCTCCTTCTGCAATTTACTTGGTCTGTATGGCCGGAAATGGAGATAGAAAAATTTTTCCACCCCACGTTGTCTCCCTCCCCATCCATGATATGTGTAGAACTTATACCAATCTTGGGTTCTAGCAATGTTGTCCTTAAGGTACCGAAATACAACCTGAATTTAAAGGATCCAATATTTGGTTCTAGGAACCTTGCTTTTCCGCAACCATTCTAACAGCAATAAATAGAACATCATCACCATATGGAACCAAAAATAGAGATACACTGATTTCCGTATGAACTGTCGAATGGTGAGAATAGTCCTCCAAGTGGAGCCAGCACAACTCTTCTCCTTGGTGCCCTAGAACATAATATGGTAAGTAGCTTCCCAGCCACTTGCTTGCTGACTCTATCTACTCATCTGCCTGGGGGTAGTAACTAATATTAGGTGTCAACTGGGTACACACCAAACAAAACAACACCTGCCCAAAGCCATCTAGGAAGCGGTTATCTCTATCACTAACTGTGGTCCCAAGAAGACCATGAAGTTCAAGAAGAGGCTTGCCCTCTTGTGGAGCAACGTACTGTAAATAAATGGTAAAGTAATGTAATTGCTTTGTTAGTTGACCAATGATTATAAAGATACAATCCTTACCATGTATTATTGGAAATTTGGTGATGAATTCCATGGATGATCTCTCCCATCTTCCTCCCGGAAAAGGAAGTGACTATAATTTCCTCCTCATTCTTAAGGAAAACTATGCACTTCCTGATATGTTGGAGCACATACTCCTTGAGACCATCCCATGAGAATTTCTCCCTAATGGACTGATATGTCCTGAGAAACCCTTGGTGGCCGGAAAGGAGTGAATCATGTGTTGCAAGTAGAACCTTATCCTTGAGCTTAGAGTCTCTAGTCAAGAAGATATAATCCTGGTAATATATGACTCCATTCATCATTGTATATCTCTCATCAGTCACCTGCCCATAAATTACCTCACATGTGAAGTGGTTCTTGGATTACTCCACCAATAGTTGGGACTCCCAATATGGATCCACACTCATCAATGACATTTCTTGTAGCCTCTATGATAAGGCACTTTTCACCTCATTGCTTCCCTCTTTGACATGTTCAATTCCAGAGCCATAGGCCATATTTCTACTATCCCACTTTTGTTTCCTCCCTTGTAGCTGTTTCTTCTCAAGAAAATATATAATTTTATGGTGGTCAATCTTCACTTGGAATCTATTGCCCATCCCAAAATTCCTGCGTTTGGCCAATGCATGTATGAAGGCTAGCAACCACTTACCATATATGGAAGAATCCTTCCTATGTGGAAGTATCTTCTAACTCTCAAAGGCTATGGAATAGACCTCTTACACCATACTTGTGCCATCATCCACTCCTGAAGCATCAACTTTCAATGAAAAAGGCTTGGTCATAGTTGGTAATACCGATATCGAAAAAATATTCATCTCCTCCTTGAGCCAATAAAAGGCCCTCTACATGTTGTTGGCCCAATCTAACGTTCTCCTCTTATCCAGAATTGTGAGTGGTGCCACTTGTTGTCAGAAATCTTTAACCAGATTTTGGTATGGGTGCCTTCCTTATGGAATGCCTCCAAATAATATAACATCATGGTATATAGTAGATTGCATATATGAGTGGGCTGATTTTTCCTTGCCTCCTCTGTGAAAATCAGTCTCCATATTATATGTGGAGGATTCCTGAGGTGGATAGGTGTGCATGCCCCTGATCATTTGATGCTTACAGCTCTTCTTATCTATCCATTCTATCTGCAAGGTCTCCCAATCTGTAGTGAACTTCCCCATTGTAATCAAACATTGCACACCCAATATCACATTGGTGTAAGGAATATCAACCACAAAGAAGTGATCAGTCAAAGTGTATGTCCCCAAGGTTATAGAAAATGATGGAATATACCTCACACATTGCATGGTTCTAGCTCCTGGAACCAAAACTAAGAATCCTTCAAAATCATCAGTGGGTATTGTTCTCTTCTGTACTAACTAAGCATCAATAAAATTTTGGGTAACCCCACTGTTTATCAATATCGATCCCCATTTCCCTTGAATGGTACCTCAGAATCTCAAATTCAGATACTTGGGTACCCCCTGCAAATATGCAAGGGTCCCTCCAATTGGAGCAAACATGTAATATTCCAAATTTAGCATGCAGCTAATTGGAATATTGATTTTTAAATGGCTAAGGAGGCCCATGCATAAAAAAAATATGAATAAAATCCCTCATGGTGTGAAAATTGATCATCCTAGGAGTTGGATTTCACACCCTCATGTGTGAAAAGGGACTTTTGCATGTGGACAAGGTCAATTTTGACCAAGTCAACAATGCTGGGATAGGAGGTGGAGATCACTTTGAGAGGCAGTGCAGTGTGAATGGAAGGAAGATTCCTTGCTGGAGGAAACCCTAATGAGTGGGACCCATGGTGAGAGGGATTCCACTTGCTTAAAAGGAGGGCAAGGCAGCCATTGTTATTCATGTTATGGATTGTTGATTTTATGGTCTTTATGACTATTTGGCATTCTCTTGTTGTTTATCAGAGTTGCAGTGCTGCTTAGCACAAGGCATTACTATTTAGGAATTCCTTCTCATTTCAAGAGAGGCCTCTTTAGGGATCTTGTTCTTCATTTCCCCAAATTCAGGCTTCAGACCAAGCATCCTCCTTCAACTGCAGCGTAGTTTCTATTTAGATCTAAGTTGTGTTGGAGGGTGTTGCAGTGGAGGTTCTAAAACACCACTTCCGGAGCTTATTTTTCAGAGGAGGAAGCCTTATTTCCTTTCGAGGATCATTGAGGAAGCTTTTGAGCTGATTTCACCATATTTGGCAGCAAGCCAACCATTTTCCATCATCTACAGCATAGTCCCTCTCCTTGACTGTGTTATTTTCAGTGTGCATCTCTAGTGAGGGTTGCAGTGATTGTTTGGAGGGTGAGTTCTTCAGCGTTAGGAGCATCCTTTCACTTGGAAGATCCATTGGAGGAGGTTTTTTCAGCTTGTGCATCATCTACATCCATCTCTATCTAGTTCTTGATTTTCAGCTGCTACTCAGTCTTGAGACTGCAACTCCAACAATTTTTCCATTTTGCATATTTCAGGAAATCCTTTCCAGATTGTCTTGAAATTCAGTTTGGGAGCCTATATCTTCACTCCCAACATTTTTTGGGCCCTATATTTGTATATTTGTGTATTAACACTTCCCAACAATAATATCTATAATAAAACTGTGTTGTCATAGCCTTTGGAATTTTCTGTGTAGCAGTGGTCTTCATTTTTCCATGTACATGTTTCTTGAGGCTTGTATTTCCTAGCTTGAGTGATTGTTTCCTCAAGATATTGTATGCATTTTCTGCTATGATATTAATATGATGGATATTTGGATCTTCTTACATCATATGTGTTGATATATCACTACTCTTTATTTATTGTGTTCATGTATTGTTGTATCTCCAATTTTGGGATATTATAACATATTCCCATTATTTCTAATTTTCCCTATTTTGGGATACTACAGTGGTATCAAAGAATAATCTTGGCTCAATATGTGGATCTCAACCATTATGCTATCAAGAGAAGAGAATATGGACAAAAAGAATACTCCATTATTTTGAGGAAAGAATGAGGAAAGGCTTTCAAAGCTTCTTCCTAAATCTATACATAGAATTCAAGGAGATCTCAAGAAAATAAGAACGGAGATGTGTATAGAGTCTCCAAGGGGGTTTGAATATGAATCAAAATCTAGAATTTCATATAATGAGTGTGAACATTAAGACACACACAATGATGCACAGTGCAGTCACATGCCCAGAATTTCCATGAGGGAGATGGAAGAAGAGGGAATGGCTAGCAGGGAGACTCTTAGTGATTTTTTTCCAGAGTATGAATCTCAAACTCATAAGTTTAGAGATCATATCACTTTTCTATAGTTTTTCAAGATCAAGGTGTAGAGAAGCAAGAAGCATGATATGGGTAGATTTCTTCTATCCAATTTTGATGGTTCACCTACATGTTCAGCTAGAGCTTGGGTGGAGGAGCTAGACTCCTATTTGCAGCAACATCACATTTCTGAAGATGAGGCCATGAAAGTTGCAGCACTACATCTTGGAGGTAAGGCCTATGCATGGTGGATATTTGAGTCTTTTTCTTTGAAAAATGAAAATACTTCTTCTTATGCAAGGTTTATTAAGACATTGGTGGAAAGGTTTGATGGAAAACTTTCTGCAACACATGTGGTGAAGTTAAACAAACATAAACAAACAAAAACCTTGCATGTGATGGAGGAATCTATAAACTCAGATCCACTTTATAAAACCATGGAGGAGGCTGACATCTTGGATCATACCTTGTTAGAGGCAAGGCCTCTATCTCATATTCATGAACAAGAGAGTATGGAGATCCTTTTTTCAAAAGAGGATCCAATTCCTGGGAGGTTTCTCATACATATTGATGTGGATGAGGGAAACAACATTGTCATGTTTAGAGTTTATTTAGAACCTGCTGCAAAGGAAGGGGGAGCTCTTGCTAAAACTAGAGGGATTATTGTATCATTGCAAAGAATTCCCCAGGATCTCATATGTGGAGATCAAGGTACGACCCGTGATCAGCATGTGCCATTGTTGACAGATTGTGAAACCATGCAGACAAAAGGAGGAGATAGGGAGGATGACCATCATCATGTGATGAGGAGCACACACCCCTATCTATTTCAGGAGGTTGATACACCTAAGAGGGAGATTGGATTGTGCAGTGAGAGCAGGGAAAAATCTGTCCACTCACATATGCAGTCTACTCTTGATCTTGATGCCTCATTGTATGGAGGAATTTCACCGAGGAGATCACCAGATCAGCAGATGATGTGAGATGCTTCACATTTTGAGGCACCACTCATATATTTCAGAGGAGTGGAGACCTTGGGAGGTCATTGTATAGTGTTGAGAGTCTTGGGTAGACTCAAGGAGGAGGGAGATATTCTCCCAACATAATCATTACCCATTCTCACTTCAGATTCTGCGCTATGGCAGAAGCAGCATGGGAAGGATAGCAGCCTTCCAACTTTCATATTTGGCATGGGAGATGAAAAATAGGAGGATGACCATATGAAAAATGTTCTTCATGAGAGATCATCAACGCTGTCACTATGGAGGATAGATCCATATTGGAACTCCCAGCTATTTGTGGAGTATTCTAAAATAATTGTGTGCGGCTTGTGAAACTTTTGCCACAATTCATGAATAAGTCAAACTGTTTAAACTTGGCTTAGTCATATTTCAATTTCATGTTTTAGATTAGAGAATAAATATCTAGCCAAACAGTTTAATCTTGGCAGATAAGTAGCTAGGTAGAGTGAATAAAAGGTGCTCAACAGTTTAATCTGAGCACTTGGATGTAATAAGGGTAGAAATAGATAGATTCATCATGTAAAAAGAAAAAGATTGAAAAGGGTTTGCAAGTCTAAATGCACCCTAATAAAGAAGACAAAATGGTAGTGTTAAGTAGATAGGGTAGGTAGATGGTGCTACAAAGTGTTATCTGATGAATGGTGCTGCTACATGTTGGGTAATCATTTACTTTCATCACAAGTACTAAAGCAGGAAATACACTGGAAAATCACAGCAAGCAAAGTCAAATTCATTAACCTCCCTCATCATTTTTCCCCCTCAAGAGTTTTACTAATTTCCCCAAAAGTACTAAGGTAATTCAGATCGAAGGGGCTCAAGGCATTTCCTTGACTTCTGGAGGGACCGGACCCTCGGCCTAATGATCAAAAGACCTAAGCACTTGAAATAATCCATCATTGATTATCTTCCATTTTTAACTTTTCCTAAGTAAAATCCTATTTTACTTAGGAAACTAATGCAACATTCCATAAAATTCCTCAAAACAACTTGTTATTCTAAGTTTAAGTGTTGAAGATAAAAATGTGCAATTTACTTCATAAGTTTTCACTTTCTTAGATGTACAAAGGTGTTTTGATTTTCCTTGTCCTTTTTCATATTAACACCTAACTCTATTATATTAAATCCCTAGTGAAATCCCTTTTTCCTATGTATATAACTCCCTTTTCTAATAAATATCCCCAAAACCCTCTTATTATAATGTTTTACCAAAGTATATATAGTCCCGCACATTTAAAATAAATACCCCGCTTTATAAAGCCCTTTGGTAAAACTCTAACCTTATATATACATTCCGCCCCTATGATGAATTAATTATATTAATTTATTCATCGTATAATAAAATATATATAGAAAAGCGTTAGACACGTAACATATGTGTTTAACACCAAAAACAAGAATAAACTACGACGGAATCTTGCGCCACCATACTCAGCATTCCACGTGGCATTCCACATGGCCAAACCCCGCCGCAATTCATTTTATAAATTCACGGGGTTAATTAGTCATTTGGACTAATTAACAACCATTCCCGCCTATTAGCTTCTCCCCGGAGTGATTAGATTACATGTCAAAACTTGTTTAAACCCCGACGGGCCCACTTTCGAAACCGCACAAGTTTCCCTTTCCTCCAGCCGTCAGATCATTCCTCCGTTGATCAACGGTCCCGATCAATCCCGCTGCCCATCGCATGTGAGTTTTTTAGCCAGCGGGGAATGAGCGGGTTTGACTATTCAGCATTCCACGTGGCAAGCAGCCTGTGGAATCGCTGCCAGTGCGATTTTTACCGCCTTCCTCCATAAGCGGTGCGGGCTCACCGCTTACCGCTTATCAAATACCGCCGGTCCCACTCCCTTACGTCACCCCGTACGTCGAATGACGTCATCGCCTCGAAAACGACAAAAACCCTTTTGACTTGTTTTTTAAGCCATTTTTCGCGTTTTTTTAGTTATTTTGGTTTTCGAAAGAGACTAAGCTCCCGCTGCAAATTTCAAAATTCACTGCAAATACACCAAATTACTCAGAAATTCCGCTGCGCCCGTGTTGAAGAACGTTCCTGCCATTGTCCATTACCTGTTGAAGAACCAGTTTCCCTTAAAAAACAGGTATTTATCATTCCGCACCCCGACTGCAAGTTAAGCTTGGTTTCTTGTGTTTTTCTCTGAAAAAGTGGTTAAAAATCCTCTCTGAGTCCTCATTGAAGAGTTAAAACCTGTGAATTTGCTTCCCAAACCTGCAATTTGTCCCAATTTCTTCTTTTGTCAGATATCCCGTCCGGTCTGTAAGAAAAACTGAAACCTCCATTTTGAATCCACAAGAACCAAAATGGAGGCCCCTACTGCTCTAAATGTCACTCCTTTGAATGCTCCTCACCGAGATCTAGACTACTTGCCTCTCATAGATGAAGATTTCCAAATAAAAGACCTGCATTTCGATGAAAGTCCCCGTTTGAGTTTCTGTCGCTGCAGAGACGAATACTCAAAAGGGCAAGATCTTATGGGGTTGTGGGAATCCAATCTCCCAAGGTATTTCATTCCTACAGTCCACGTTTTCCACGAAATCATTCATTGTTATCATGCAAATTGATCCCATACAAAGAGCTGTATTAGCTCCTGATCAAAGTGTTTTATTCCCTATAACACCTCAGGCTATCAATGCTATGTTACAATTTGAGCCAGAACAAGAATTAGCACCCCTATCCATGGAAGGGCTAATTGAGAAAACCAGACTGTTAACTCCAGAAAAATTGAAAGCAATGTGTCAGTACTTCATGTTACCTGAGCATCAGCCAAAAGGGACTCCCCCCTATGGTTTTTGTTTTTTCAATCATTTGGGAAGGCTTATTGTGAATGTACTATCCTTTGTCTTAGGATTCAATACCAGTGAGTATGTTGACGAGATAACTCTGGCTTTGCTATCTATCTTTACCCCTGGCGACCTCCACGAGATTAAGTATGACTATACTTCCTTCATTACTTAGCGATCATTTGGTCAATTTTTAAGGCTAGATGATGATTTTAAATGCCTCTCGATTATCTATCCTCATAATTTTCTATCACTCGGACAATTCCTTTCTTTTGTTCGAGAAACTTGATGCTAAAGGTAATCCCAGGTCTGTTATTTTTTGGTCCCCCATCATTCATTTGTCCTCTGATTCTCCCTACTCTTATTCAGAATTCATTGAACAATTTGTACATCCTGCTACAACGTTGTTAACAGGAGTTTCTCCCCCCAGGCTTAGTACTGAGATAAGAAAGACCCTGCAATTGTCAAAAAGTTACAAAGTTGGGGATTGGTACTTGTACCAAAACCATACAGTTATCAGGATTTATGGATGTGAATTACATCCATTCAAGTTACCCAGATATGTACCAATGAGAATTTTTGCTTTGGAATACTTTAAACAGATGAATAACTCAGATGTAATCCATTTCTGCAATGTAAAGAAGAAAGCACAGTTAAGGATCAAAAGCCAGTTAGGTCCTTTCATTTGCAATTCAAGGGAAGCTGAAAGAGATGCAGAACTTATATTAGAGAAAAAATTCCAGACATCTTTCCGTTGGGTCCCTTATGACCCCTTTGGTTTCATTTGTGAAAGAAAGTTAAAAAATAAGTCATCTCCTTATATACATCACAGAATTCCTGACATAGAACAGTATGCAAATCAAGATGAATGGGTTAAAGGAACACTTGTTGAAGAGGGAAGTGGAGCTGACAAATTGAATAAACTTATGAAAAATGTTGAGAAGAAATTTGACCTAGAAACATATGATCAAATGCAGGTACCATACATTGGCACATCTTCAGCAGCTACTCTACAACAAGCTATACAGGAAGACAGCCCATCAGTAGCAGCAGAGCCCAAGGGTAAAGGAAAAGAACCTATAGTTCAGGTCGTAGAAACCCTGGTCATGGCAGAAAAATCACAGAGTTCCAAAGCACCAGAACCATCCCAGGCTTCTCAAACACCAGCAAAGCAAATCCAAGTTCCAGAGATGCAAACTCCACTGAATGTGGAAATAGGGAAAAAGAGGCCAGCTCCAGATACCACACCTTCAAAAGGAGCCCCACAAGTTTATCAAGCTAAAAAACACAAGTCTGATCCACCTCCAGATGTAGAGATTATAGATGAAATATTTGATGATGGTAGGGAAGATAGTCAGCAAACAGGTACAGCAAGTGAAACAAACATAAGCCAGAAAGGGACACAAAAGCAATTAAGCACTGAAGTATCTTCTTTCAGACCGCCAAAGACAGATACTGGAGACATTAAGAAAACCTTCATTAATATCAAAACAAAGAATGAACCATTGAAAATGAAGGTATACGATCAGTATATGAAGATGGCTCCTCACAATCAGCAAAGGTTAATGTCATCATTTGATCTTTCACAAGGTAAAATGCTAATGAGCCACTTTAAAGCAAAGGTGCCAAAGCCAACTTCAGCAACAGATTACATCAAAACAAATTTTGAAGTTTTAGCAAAAGATATCCATCCCCTGGATCAGATAGAGCTTCATAGGCAAACAGGGGAAATGGTTTATTCTACTCTCACCAACAAAGCCATGGCAGCTTTAACGCTGCAAGATTCCTTGAATAATACCACTGCAACATTGAAGATTGAAAGGGCTTCCTCACAGGCCAAGGACAATAGAATAAAGTCTCTAGAAGAGATCATCATTGGTTTGGGTCACAATCCCAAAGACACTAAAGGTATTGAGGCACTGATAAAAAAGAAAGAGGATGATATAGCTGCACTGAGAAAACAGTTGAAAATACCAGCCTCAAGGCACCCCCAGACACAGGAAGTAATAAAAGGAAATTCGCAAGAAGAAATGATGGAGTTGCTCTTAAATTTGACGGAGCGACTAAATGAAACCGAGAAGGAGCTGGAAAAGGCATTGCAGGAACAGGAAATTCTCAAACAGGCTTCAGCAGCAGGTACTACAGGACAACAGGAACAATCATCTCAGGTGAATATTTCTAATTTGAATTCTGATGATTTGATTAAACAGATGGAGAGTTTGCAGCTAAAGGTCACATAACTCCAAGAAGCAAAATTACAATTAACAAAATTGGAGGGAAAATGTGACACATCCAAAAAGACAGTTGCTGACAACCTCAGAGAAATAAAAAGGTTGGAAAAATTGGTTGAGGCTTTGCAAAAAGATCTTACACTGGAAAAGCCTCTGAATGAAATAAATGATATTCTTTGGGACAACATCATCAATTTAATAAGAGATATTTGGCCTTCCATTCAAGCTATTTTTGAGCAGAATGAGTTAGTCAAAATAGCCCAAGAGGAAATAAACAAAACGAGACATGAATTAAGAGGCAAGCCAGAGCTAGCCCAGCAGCTCATTCATTTTTTGAATTCCAGAACAAAACAATAGCTAGCATTACTAGGAATTGATGACAGAACAGGTGTAGTTTTGGAAGCAAAGAGAATTTTTACAAAGAGAACTTTCATGCAAAATCTAGAAAGAAAGTGTAATGATATTTTGGTCGACATCAACGTTTTCAGAGAAAAATTTCAAGCTCTGTTGGACAGTGATTTGCCAAGTCCCATGCTCACAGAGGATCAAATAGTAGACTTGGAAACTTATGAGAAAAGAATCAAAGCTCATGCTAAACATACAGCTATAGGTTCTACTAATATAGGTTCTACTAGCTCATCAGAACCTGCAGTACCAACTGGGAAGAGTATTTATGAAAAAGTGAGGAATCTATTTCATCTGGAGTATGAATTAAAATATCTATTTCCAAACGAGCCCACTTTTTATAAACTTACTGAAGCCGATGAAACTTTAAGGAAGCTCAGAAGAACAATGATACCAGATGATCAGTGGTGGAAGGAAATGCTGGAAATTTTGTAAAAAAATGTTGTCAGGATAAAAATTTATCTTTACTATTAAGTAAATGGTAAAAACAGAAATGCAGATGAAAGAGTATCAGATGAAAGAGTATCAGATGAAAGAGTAAAGAGTATCCGTGAGAAATAAAAGTATTCAACAAGTCAAAGGAATACGCAAAGGACAGCACAGAGCCCTATTTAGAGCACTTATCCTTAGCACGTCCATGAAGAAAGGAACAGCACATCAGCCGTTACTCATTATTCTATTTTCGAGACCATGTGTCTCTTGTTTGTTGTAAATACGCTTTAAGTCGGCCTGAATTATTGGCTAGGATAGAGTAAGATTGTTAAGATTATTTTTGTATAAATAAGCCTTCAAAGAGAGTTTTGAAGGGTGGATTCTATTACTCTGTTGTAACATTGAGGTTTTCGGAATAAAAAGCTTTTGGACAAATTTACTTGTGGCTTACTAGATGACGTTTTGAAGCACTGGACTTGTTGCAGGATTCATGTGTTGGACTTCAGTTCAATAAGTTTTCCAACCCTTGTGTTTAAATTTTATATTAGTTTATGCTATCATCATATCTGTTTCTGAATAGTTTACATAAAGGATTGAAACAGAATTTGCTTAATTGTACTCTGTTTTCAAATGTGATTATTCTCGATGTTTTCTTCTGGATTAGTTATAAGCATGAATTCTTAATTGCTCATGTTTTGCTGATTCAATATTTTTGATTACTGTAACAAAGAATCCTTCATTGCTCTTTGCTTGTAATCATTTCTCTTCTTCCTCTTGAATATGGTGAAAGATTCTTAGTTGCCTTTCATTCCTTCAAGATCATCCATCCACTTTAAATTTTAAGGATTGTTCTCTGTCTAGCTATCTTGCCCTGTAATTCCATCTTGTGTTCAGAAAAGAAATCCAGTAAAGCCATCCTTAGACTCCATAGCCCAATGGACTGAAAGCCCTCAACCTTGCCCTTAGTTTGTGGATTCCACCATTTTCCAAAAACAAACTTTGCATCTATAACTAGCCTAAAATCATTCAAAAACAAAGATAAATCATAAAGAGAGAGCCCTCTCTGGATGCAGATTGGCTAGATTCTGCATCTAAAAGATTGGTTTGTGGTTACCTCGGGTATACTTTCCTCTTATACAACTTCTAGGAAAACCTGAGTGATAACATAGTGGCGACCATACTGGGGATCTGAATCATTTTATTGATACTATTGTTTGATTTATAAGCTATAGACAGAGTCTGAAGATCAGCCAGGTAGCCTTTGAAATTTCTTTTGCTCTGCAATTGCAAAAGTAAATAAATGCTGCTTCAGTCTATCTCTGATTTAGTTTATATGCTGAACCTTAGTTTCAAAATATTTAATCAGACTCTCTAGTTTAACAGATTTTTGAGAAAATTTTAAGCATACATCATTATTTCTTGAAGAATTTGTAGAAGTTGTATTTATTCTTTCAATTAAAATCAAAAAATCCAAAAACACATAGTCTAGGAAAACTGGCTTCAGAAAGGATTCGACATACTAGGTCAAACCCTGACCCAAATCCACCACCAATATTTGAAAATCCAAATCTGATCCCTAGGATTCTTAGAAGACAAGGAAGTCAAGAAAGTTCTGAAAGAGGAAGTCAGGAAAGTACAGGTAGTTCTAGACCACTCTCTAGATCTGCATCTTGTCCTGTGAAAATTATTTATATTGACGACGTTCCTTTTGACGCGAGATTTGAAACATCTTTGTTTATAAATTTTTCTGAGACTGAATTATCTAGGTTGATTCCAGATCCTTGGTTCATTGAAGAATTGCAATATAGATTTGTTTCGCATCATCTTGACAGAGAATTTCATAACTCCATTCAATCTGAGCAAGCCTT
The DNA here is from genome assembly GCA_034641835.2 of Pinus albicaulis. Classification (NCBI taxonomy): domain Eukaryota; kingdom Viridiplantae; phylum Streptophyta; class Pinopsida; order Pinales; family Pinaceae; genus Pinus; species Pinus albicaulis. The sequence goes on along the minus strand of CM076582.1, from coordinate 1,612,458,083 downwards.
TGAAGAAAGCTCAAACATTTATGTAATAACTGAAGCATCTCCGAACTCAGCCACTTTTCAAACACCTGTCAGACCTCCATCTCCACCTGTCAGACCTCCATCTCCTCCTACTAGACCGGCTACTCTTGTTACTCCACTTTATCTTCCAATGGCGAATCGATATGCCCCTTTAATATTACCAGCCAACCCTCCAGCTTTACCACCAGACTACCAAAGTAAGATCACACCTTTTGACGGATCAGGTACCTACACAGCTCAACAACACACCAAAAGGATGACAGATTACTTTGAGTTTTATGAGATTGATACTGATGATATCCGTATGAGAATTTTTGTACAAAGTCTTATTGGAGAAGTTAGAACTTGGTTTAGGGCTCTCACCCCGAACAGTATTGCTGACCTAGAAGCTTTGTATAGGGCATTTTTGAACAGATGGGAGAAAAAGAAAGATCCTCTCCAGATCTTATCAGAATTTGAAAAATTAAGAAGAAGACCAAATGAAACCGTACCAGATTACATCATAAGATTTAATGAATCATATCATGCAGTTCCTCTGAATCTAAGACCCCCACCTAATAACGTGTTGGTCAAATTTCCAGACGGTTTTGACTCTGAAATAGCTTATTCTCTTAGGGAAAGAGCTCCACAAACACTAGAGGAAATGCAGAGCATAGTGGTGAGCGTAGAAGCAAATCTGAGAGAAAAACGAGCCAGAGAAAGGGCAGAGAGAAGAATGCCTATGAAGGAAGAACCTTCAGCTTTTGAAAAGAAGCTGGATGTAATCATTAAAGGTATGGAAAGATTAGGTGATAGAGTGGAAACCATTGAAAGAAAGTCTGCTACTGATAACGAGAATGTTGCAAGAAACCCAAACTTTAGGAGGAATCTGAACCAAAATATTGGAAAGAATGTCCCTGATCAAAACATTAGACCACCTTTCCAAGAAAACTTTGTTGAAGGTTCGACCTCAGAAGGACCTACAGAAGATGTAGAAATAAACAATGTCAATGAGGACAAAGATGAATCAGAAATCTTCCTATCTCGGGATGATCAAGAGAATCATATCCTTGAAACATTCCACACTCATTCAGGTGAGACTTTTGATTTCAAAGAAGGCTATGACACAGCAATCTACGAGGTTCATAAGCAGTACAACTTGAGAAGTAGACGGATAGATGTACCAGAGAAAAATAAACAGAAAACCACAAAACAAAATGTCAAAGGAAAACAAAACATTCCCCATGTACAAAATACTTCCCCTGTACAAAACATTCCCCAAATACAAATTTTGCCTAGGATAACTCCTAGTTTTTCAAATCCAATAATTGAAGATGTCTCTGACAACCAACCAATTGACAAACAGCAATCCAATACATCTCCTCAAGTAGGAACTGTAGAAGAAACAGTAGAAGTTAGTCCTGAAACATCTTCAAAGCAAAACTTCATTCATGAAAAAGAGAAAAACATTGAAGATCCGGTAAACCGAGAAAATCCAACTGTGCAAAACGCTAAAGCTCAAACAGAAAAACCCTTTAATCTAGAAGCTGAAATAGGCAAACTCAAGATAGCTGTTCCTTCATCAGAATTGGCTAAACATGATGTCTATAGGAATCAGATTTCCAAGTCTTTAAACATTAACATTACTGGATTGGATGATTCAGTAAATATTCTTGATGATCAACCCAACCTTCTTTTTGGCCCTGAGGTTAATGGCAAACCAGAAAGTGGGGGAACTCCTCCATTTTATGTAAGCCTGAATGTTCATGACAAGATACTCCATAATGCAATGCTTGATTCAGGAGCATCTCACAATTTGATGCCAAAAGCAGTAATGGAAAGATTGAATCTAGATATTACTAGACCATACAAAGATTTGTTTTCATTTGATTCCAGTCAGGTAAAATGTTTAGGTTTAATTAAAGATCTGTGTGTCACTTTGGTCCAATACCCTGCTAAGTCTGTTTTAATGGACATAGTAGTTGTTGATATTCCACCCAAATATGGTATGTTATTGTCTAGGTCTTGGGGTGCTAAACTTGGAGGATCTATTCAATTAGACATGTCTTATGCAACTATTTCAGTATTTGGTCGGCCTAAAAGATTATATAGAGAAACTTTGATGAAGTACTTAGTGAGTAGCCATGAGAAGCCTGAAAACTTCCCTGTTTATTCTGTACATTCTGACATGGATTCTTTTATTTTATACAATGCTGAGTCAGATCTTCCTACTGAAATAGGAGCTCCTGAAAAGGAAATCATAAACAAAACCACTGTCAAAATTGAAGAAATATCTGAAAACAAAGAAACACCAGATGACCAAGAAAAACCTGGAACAACTAAACAACTAGCTCTTGTCAGAAAATCTATTAAAACAATTGATGAAGATTACGAACATGAAATTCTATGGCATTTAGAGTTTGATGGCTCAGTAAACAGACTAGGTGCAGGAGCTGGAATTTGGTTACACAATGTAGAGAACAATCATGCAGAGGGTCATGCTTATAGGTTAAATTTCAAATGCACTAACAACATGGCAGAGTATGAAGCTCTTTTATTAGGGCTTAAACATGTCGAGAAGTTAGGAGGCATTAGGGTATCAATCATAGGTGACTCTGAACTAATCATCCAACAGATTAAAGGAGAATGTGCAACAAAGGACATGAGACTGAAACAATACCGAGAGACAGTTGTAGAGATTCTCAACACATTTCTACAAGCCCAACTTGCCAAGATTCCCAGGAAACAAAACTTGCATGCTCACGGTTTAGCAATGTTTGCTAGTACATGTAAGTTGCCTTTTGATCCTAATCATCAGTTTTCAGCTGAGATAAGACACAGGCCTGCAATACCCGACAATGTTTTGAATTGGCAAGTATTTGTGAATAACCATCAAATCAATAGTTTTTTGACACTTCAGAATGAGTTCTCTAACTGTAATATAGATGAAGACATGACTGCTAATAAATTTGATCAAGAAAAAGAACAAAAAATGGAAATTTCAAGAGAAAATGCTATTCATATGCTGCATCCAACCACATTCACTGAAAAAGACATGCAAAATTTGAAACAAATGGAATTTGATGAGATCATAGATGAGACAGAAATCATCAATTTAAAAGATAATCAATTACCCAAAGGATTAACACCTTTGGAAGATCTATTTGACTCAAATGATATTCCATTCAGACCTAAAATGGAACCTGTTAAAGCCGATATGGAGGAATGCAACTTAGGAACACCTGAACATCCAAAAAATTTTAAGTTGTCTAAATCTCTTCCAAAAGATCAGAAGGTAAAATATGTTGAACTATTAAAAGAATTCCAGGATGTCTTTGCTTGGAGTTATGAAGACCTCAAGTCTTATGATACATCCATCATTCAACATACTATACCTTTGAAACCAGACCAGAAACCTTTTAAACAAAAGCTTAGGAGAATTAATCCTGTTTTATTACCCTCAATTGAAAAGGAAATCAAAAGAATGTTTGAAGCAGGGATTATATCTCCTATCAGATTTTCAGAATGGGTTTCTAACCTAGTACCAACCAGAAAAAAGACAGGAGAAATCAGACTGTGTGTTGATTTAAGGAATTTGAATAAAGTTTCTTTAAAATACAACTATCCTCTACCTAAAATGGATCACATTTTGCAAAGGGTAGTGGGATCTTCGAGAATATCACTACTGGATGGATTTTCAGGGTACAACCAGATTCTGGTTCATCCTGATGATCAGGATAAAACAGCATTTACCACACCATGGGGTATGTTTAAATATGTCAAAATGCCATTTGGACTCAAGAATGCAGGAGCTACCTTTCAAAGAGCGATGGACATTGCTTTTGCTAAAGAGATACATGATTTTCTGGTTATTTACTTAGATGATTTGACCGTTTTCTCTAAAACAGATCAAGAACATTTAGGTCACCTAAGGCAAGTATTTATAAAGTGCAGAAAATATGGAATTTCTTTAAACCCTAAAAATTCATTGTTTGGTTTGGAAGAAGGAAAGCTTTTAGGACATATCATTTCTAAAGATGGCATTAGGATTGATCCTGAAAGAATTCAAGCAATTTTGCAAATACCCCACCCCAGAAACATAAAAGAATTTCAAGCATTTATAGGAAAAATCAACTTCTTGAGAAGATTTATTTCTAGTCTAGCAGAGTTACTTAGATTACTAACTAACATGTTGAGGAAAGATTCAAGCATTGACTGGACTGTAGAAGCCAAGCAATCATTCGAGGAAATTAAGATGGCTTTAACAAGGACACCAGTTTTGACCAGTCCTAAATTTGATAGAGACTTTATTATTTTTTCATTTGCTTATGAACATACTGTTGCAGCTGTTTTACTTCAAAAAGATGACCAAGGGTGTGAAAAGCCAATAGCATTTTTTAGTAAAGCACTGAGGGATGCACCTCTAACGTACAATATTATGGAAAAACAGGCTTTTGCATTGGTAAAAGCAATCAAAGATTTTAGAGTTTACATATTATATTCTCATGTGATAGCATATGTGCCCAATGCGGTAGTTAAAGATATTTTGACTCAAGATGGCATTGAAGGTAAACGAGGTAAGTGGATAGCTACCATTTTGGAATATGATATTGAAATCAAGCCAACCAAACTGATAAAAGGCCAAGGCCTAGCACAACTTATGACAGAAACCAATTGCCAAGCCTTGGATATCAATGAACTGGATAACGAGCAGGAGATGGCGACTCCCCAGATCAGTCAAGCTTTCTTAGATTCACCCTGGTATACTGATATAATTCATGTTCTATTAAACCTGCAAGCTCCTCCAGGGTTGTCCAGAACTAAGCAAAGATTTTTAAAGATGACATCTTCGAAATATTGTATTTTAGATAGCACTTTATTTTGGAAGAATCACGAAGGAATTTTATTGAATTGTCTCTTAAAAGATGAAGCTGATAAAGTGCTTAATGAATTTCATGCAGGGGATTGTGGAGGACATCTCTACTAGAAATCTACTGCAGACAAAATCTTAAGGGCTGGTTTTTACTGGCCAACATTATTTTCTGATGTAAAGAAATTTGTAACAAGCTGTCACAAATGTCAGATATTTGAGGGTAAAAGAAATTTGTTACCTCTGCCTTTAAAACCAGTTTCCACAGAAAGACCCTTTCAACAATGGGGTTTAGATTTTATTGGAGAGATTCACCCCCCTTCTTCAGGACAACATAGATGGATTTTAACTGCTACAGACTATTTCACCAAATGGATTGAAGCCATCCCCTGTAGACAGTCCAATGATTCTGTAATCATAGGGTTTCTTGAAACCAACATACTTTCAAGATTCGGATGTCCAGAAAAGATCATAACAGACAATGCTGCTGCATTTAAATCAAAGAAAATGATAAATTTCTGCCATAAATATCATATTACTCTAGGCCATTCAACAGCCTATTACCCCCAAGGTAATGGACTAGCAGAATCCTCCAATAAGAGTTTGATCAATATCATTAAGAAATTGTTGGAGGAGAATAAAAAGAACTGGCATAAGAAACTGACCTATGCAGTATGGGCAGACAGACTTACAACCAAGAAATCCATTGGGACTAGTCCTTATGAGTTAGTTTATGGTTTGGAGGCAAGATTCCCATCATCGTTAGGAATCCCTGTGATGAAATTACTTCAAGAGGCTCAAGTGGAGCCAAATGACATTCAAAGAAGAATTAATCAGACAATCCACCTGCAACAAACCAAAGAAGAGGTATACCAAAGATCACAAGTCTTACAGGAAAAGCTAAAGAAAATGTTTGATAAAAGGACTAAAGCGGAGGATTTTCAATTAGGAGATAAGGTCCTAAGATGGGATTCTAGAAGAGAAGAAAAAGGGAAACATGGGAAGTTTGATTTCTTGTGGAAAGGGCCTTATATCATCCATGCCTTGCAGGGAAACAATACTTATTTTTTGAAGGACTTGGACAATTCAGAAGTTGAAGAAGGACCAGTCAATGGTCGAATGATTAAGCATTATTTTGATCCAATTTACTAGAATGTTTAGACATTCCTAACTTGTACATAATATATTGTTTGCTTGTTATATTTTTGTTATTGCAGTTTGGATTGGATGGTGACTTCTTGGAATTGAAGCCCGAAGTGAAGGCCCTAAGTTCCAAAAAAGTTTTACTATCATATGTAAATAAAGCTACCAGAAGAAGGAAAATTCCTTACTTTCAGTTTGAAGACATTCTGAGGCATCTCATCTATTGTTCTTGACTTTCCACAAGGAAAAGCCATCCCCAAGTGGAGCCAGTGTTAGCCTCCTATATCAATAGGTTTCATCTTTCATGATTGTCTTGATGGAAGTGTGGAATATGTTCAAACCTTCTTACTTGAGCAAAGGTGTTCCATATTCTTAAAAAAAAAAAAACAAAAAAAATCAAAAAATTTAAAAAATGTAAAGAGGGTATACCCTAAAAGAAAGATCAAAGGGTAAAAAGAATAAAAATGGTCAAAAAGAGAAAGAAATGAACCCCAAGCAAAAAATAGACCAAGGAAAGTGTGCAAATCCAAATGCCACTACTTTTTCATCTGTTGTAATAAATCAATTGTGTGCAGCTTGTGAACTTTTGCCACAATTCATGAATAAGTCAAACTGTTTAAACTTGGCTTAGTCATATTTCAATTTCATGTTATAGATTAGAGAATAAATATCTAGCCAAACGGTTTAATCTTGGCAGATAAGTAGCTAGGTAGAGTGAATAAAAGGTGCTCAACAGTTTAATCTGAGCCCTTGGATGTAATAAGGGTAGAAATAGATAGATTCATCATGTAAAGAGAAAAGATTGATCAGGGTTTGCAAGTCTAAATGCACCCTAATAAAGAAGACAAAATGGTAGTGTTAAGTAGATAGGGTAGGTAGATGGTGCTGCAAAGTGTTATCTGATGAATAATGCTGCTACATGTTGGTTAATCATTTACTTTCATCACAAGTACTAAAGCAGGAAATGCACTGGAAAATCACAGCAAGCAAAGTCAAATTCATTAACCTCCCTCATCATTTTTTCCCCTCAGGAGTTTTACTAATTTCCCCCAAAAGTACTAAGGTATTTGGAGATCAAAAGGGCTCAAGGCATTTCCTTGACTTCTGGAGGGACCGGACCCTCGGCCTAATGATCAAAAAAGACCTAAGCGCTTGAAATAATCCATCATGATTATCTTCCATCTTTAACTTTTTCCTAAGTAAAATCCTATTTTACTTAGGAAACTGATGCAATATTCCATAAAATTCCTCAAAACAACTTGTTATTCTAAGCATAAGTGTTGAAGATAAAATGTGCAATTTACTTCATAAGTTTTCACTTTCTTAGATGTACAAAGATGTTTTGATTTTCCTTGTCCTTTATCATATTAACATTTAACTCTATTATATTAAATCCTTAGTGGAATCCCTTTTCCTAAGTATATAACTCCCTTTTCTAAATAAATATCCCCAAAACCCTCTTATTATAATGTTTTACCAAGGTATATATAGTCCCACACATTTAAAATAAATATCCCACTTTATAAAGCCATTTGGTAAAACTATAACCTTATATATACATTCCGCCCCTATGATGAATTAATTATATTAATTTATTCATCGTATAATAAAATATATATAGAAAAGCGTTAGACACGTAACATATGTGTTTAACACCAAAAACAAGAATAAACTACGACGGAATCCTGCGCCACCATACTCAGCATTCCACGTGGCATTCAACATGGCCAAACCCCGCCGCAATTCATTTTATAAATTCACGGGGTTAATTAGTCATTTGGACTAATTAACAACCATTCCCGCCTATTAGCTTCTCCCCGGGGTGATTAGATTACATGTCAAAACTTGTTTAAACCCCGACGGGCCCACTTTCGAAACCGCACAAGTTTCCCTTTCCTCCAGCCGTCAGATCAGTCCTCCGTTGATCAACGGTCCCGATCAATCCCGCTGCCCATCGCGTGTGAGTTTTTTAGCCAGCGGGGAATGAGCGGGTTTGACTATTCAGCATTCCACGTGGCAAGCAGCCTGTGGAATCGCTGCCATTGCGATTTTTACCGCCTTCCTCCATAAGCGGTGTGGGCTCACCGCTTACCGCTTATCGAATACCGCAGGTCCCACTCCCTTACGTCACCCCGTACGTCGAATGACGTCATCACCTCGAAAACGACAAAAACCCTTTTGACTTGTTTTTAAGCCATTTTTCGCGTTTTTTTAGTTATTTTGGTTTTCGAAAGAGACTAAGCTCCCGCTGCAAATTTCAAAATTCACTGCAAATACACCAAATTACTCAGAAATTCCGCTGCGCCCGTGTTGAAGAACGTTCCTGCCATTGTCCATTACCTGGTGAAGAACCAGTTTCCATTAAAAAACAGGTATTTATCATTCCGCACCCCGACTGCAAGTTAAGCTTGGTTTCTTGTGTTTTTCTCTGAAAAAGTGGTTAAAAATCCTCTCTGAGTCCTCATTGAAGAGTTGAAACCTGTAAATTTGCTTCCCAAACCTGCAATTTGTCCCAATTTCCTCTTTTATCAGATATCCCGTCCGGTCTGCAAGTAAAACTGAAACCTCCATTTTGAATCCACAAGAACCAAAATGGAGGCCCCGACTGCACTAAATGTCACTCCTTTGAACGCTCCTCACCGAGATTTAGACTACTTGCCTCTCATAGATGAAGATTTCCAAATAAAAGACCCGCATTTCGATGAAAGTCCCCGTTTGAGTTTCTGTCGCTGCAGAGACGAATACTCAAAAGGGCAAGATCTTATAGGGTTGTGGGAATCCAATCTCCCAAGGTATTTCATTCCTACAGTTCACGTTTTCCCTGAAATCATTCATTATTGTCATGCAAATTATGATCCCACACAAAGAGCTGTATTAGCTCCTGATCAAAGTGTTTTGTTCCCTATAACACCTCCGGCTATCAATGCTATGTTACAATTTGAGCCAGAACAAGAATTAGCACCTCTATCCATGGAAGGGCTAATTGAGAAAACCAGACTGTTAACTCCAGAGAAATTGAAAGCAATGTGTCAGTACTTCATGTCACCTGAGCATCAGCCAAAAGGGACTCCCCCCTATGGTTTTTGCTTTTTCAATCAATTGGGAAGGCTTATTGTGAATGTAATATCCTTTGTCTTAGGATTCAATACCAGTGAGTATGTTGACGAGATAACTCTGGCTTTGCTATCTATCTTTACCCCTGGGAAGCCTCCTGAGATTAAGTATGACTATGCTTCCTTCATTGCCAACAAAATCCATGATCAATTTTTAAGGCTAGATGATGAAAAGGTTTTCAAGTACTCCTCGGTTATCTATCACCTCATAATTTTCTATCACTCAGACAAATTCCCTTTCCCTGTTCAGAAACTTGATGCTAAAGGTAATCCCAGGTCTGTTATTTTTTGGTCCCCCATCATTCATTTGTCCTTTGATTCTCCCTACTCTTATTCAGAATTCATTGATCAATTTGTACATCCTGCTACAACCTTGTTAACAGGAGTTTCTCCCCCCAGGCTTAGTACTGAGATAAGAAAGACCCTGCAATTGTCAAAAAGTTACAAAGTTGGGGATTGGTACTTGTACCAAAACCATACAGTTATCGGGATTTATGGATGTGAATTACATCCATTCAAGTTACCCAGATATGTACCAATGAGAATTTTTGCTTTGGAATACTTTAGACAGATGAATAACTCAGATGTAATCCATTTCTGCAATGTAAAGAAGAAAGCACAGTTAAGGATCAAAAGCCGGTTAGGTCCTTTCATTTGCAATTCTAGAGAAGCTGAGAGAGATGCAGAACTTATATTAGAGAGAAAATTCCAGACATCTTTCCGTTGGGTCCCTTATGACCCCTTTGGTTTCATTTGAGAAAGAAGGTTAAAAAATAAGTCATCTCCTTATATACATCACAGAATTCCTGACATAGAACAGTATGCAAATCAAGATGAATGGGTTAAAGGAACACTTGTTGAAGAGGGAAGTGGAGCTGACAAATTGAATAAACTTATGAAAGATGCTGAGAAGAAATTTGACCTAGAAACATATGATCAAATGCAGGTACCCTATATTGGCACATCTTCAACGGCCACTCTACAACAAGCTATACAGGAAGACAGCCCATCAGTAGCAGCAGAGCCTAAAGGTAAAGGAAAAGAACCTATAGTTCAGGTCATTGAAACCCTGGTCATGGCAGAAAAATCACAGAGTTCCAAAACACCAGAACAATCTAAAGCTTCTCAAACACCGGCAAAGCAAATCCAAGCTCCAGAGATGCAAACTCCACTGAATGTGGAAATAGGGAAAAAGAGGTCAGCTCCAGATACCACACCTTCAAAAGGAGCCCCACAAGTCTATCAAGCTAAAAAACATAAATCTGATCTACCTCCAGATGTAGAGATCATAGATGAAATATTTGATGATGGCAGGGAAGATAGTCAGCAAACAGGTACAGCAAGTGAAACAAATATAAGCGAGAAAGGGATACAAAAGCAACTGAGCACTGAAGTATCTTCTTTCAGACCGCCCAAGACAGATACTGGAGACATAAAGAAAACCTTCATTGATATCAAAACAAGGAATGAACCATTAAAAATGAAGGTCTATGATCAGTATATGAAGATGGCTCCTCACATTCAGCAAAGGTTGATGTCAGCATTTGATCTTTCACAAGGTAAAATGCAAATGAGCCACTTCAAAGCTAAAGTGCCAAAGCCAACTTCAGCAACAGATTACATCAGAACCAATTTTGAAGTGTTAGCAAAGGATATCCATCCCTTGGATCGGATAGAGCTTCATAGGCAAACAGGGGAAATGGTTTATTCCACTCTCACCAACAAAGCCATGGCAGCTTTAACACTACAAGATTCCTTGAATAATACTGCTGCAACATTGAAAATTGAAAGGGCCTCCTCACAGGCCAAGGACAATAGAATAAAGTCTCTGGAAGAGATCATTATTGGTTTGGGTCACAATCCCAAAAACACTAAAGGTATTGAGGCACTGATAAAAAAGAAAGAGGATGATATAGCTGCACTGAGAAAACAGTTGAAAATACCAGCCTCAAGGCACCCCCAGACACAGGAAGTAATAAAAGGAAATTCGCAAGAAGAAATGATGGAGTTGCTCTTAAATTTGACAGAGCGACTAAATGAAACTGAGAAGGAGCTGGAAAAGGCATTGCAGGAACAGGAAATTCTCAAACAGGCTTCAGCAGCAGGTACTACAGGACAACAGGAACAATCATCTCAGGTGAATATTTCTAATTTGAATTCTGATGATTCGATTAAACAGATGGAGAGTTTGCAGCTAAAGGTCACAGAACTCCAAGAAGCAAAATTACAATTAACAAAATTGGAGGGAAAATATGACACATCCAAAAAGACAGTTGCTGACAACCTCAGAGAACTAAAAAGGTTGGAAAAATTGGTTGAGGCTTTGCAAAAAGATCTTACACTGGAAAAGCCTCTGAATGAAATAAATGATATTCTTTGGGACAACATCATCAATTTAATAAGAGATATTTGGCCTTCCATTCAAGCTATTTTTGAGCAGAATGAGTTAGTCAAAATAGCCCAAGAGGAAATAAAAAAAACGAGACATGAATTAAGAGGCAAGCCAGAGCTAGCCCAGCAGCTCATTTAGTTTTTGAATTCCAGAACAAAACAACAGCTAGCATTACTAGGAATTGATGACAGAACAGGTGTAGTTTTGGAAGCAAAAAGAATTTTTACAAAGAGAACTTTCATGCAAAATCTAGAAAGAAAGTGTAATGATATTTTGGTCGACATCAACGTTTTCAGAGAAAAATTTCAAGCTCTGCTGGACAGTGATTTGCCAAGTCCCATGCTCACAGAGGATCAAATAGTAGACTTGGAATCTTATGAGAAAAGAATCAAAGCTCATGCTAAACATACAGCTGTAGGTTCTACTAGTATAGGTTCTACTAGCTCATCAGAACCTACAGTACCAACTGGGAAGAGTATTTATGAAAAAGTGAGAAATATGTTTCATCTGGAACATGAGTTAAAGTATCTATTTCCGAACGAGCCCACTTTTTATAAACTTACTGAAGCCGATGAAACTTTAAGGAAGCTCAGAAGAACAATGATACCAGATGATCAGTGGTGGAAGGAAATGCTAGAAATTTTGTAAAAAAATGTTGTCAGGATAAAAATTTATCTTTACTATTAAGTAAATGGTAAAAACAGAAATGCAGATGAAAGAGTATCAGATGAAAGAGTATCAGATGAAAGAGTAAAGAGTATCCATGAGAAGTAAAAGTATTCAACAAGTCAAAGGAATACGCAAAGGACAGCACAGAGCCCTATTTAGAGCACTTATCCTTAGCACGTCCATGAAGAAAGGAACAGCACATCAGCCGTTACTCATTATTCTATTTTCGAGACCATGTGTCTCTTGTTTGTTGTAAATACGCTTTAAGTCAGCCTGAATTATTGGCTAGGATAGAGTAAGATTGTTAAGATTATTTTTGTATAAATAAGCCTTCAAAGAGAGTTTTGAAGGGTGGATTCTATTACTCTGCTGTAACATTGAGGTTTCGGAATAAAAAGCTTTTGGACAAATTTACTTGTGGCTTACTGGATGACGTTTTGAAGCACTGGACTTGTTGCAGGATTCATGTGTTGGACTTCAGTTCAATAAGTTTTCAAACCCTTGTGTTTAAATTTTATATTAGTTTATGCTATCATCATATCCGTTTCTGAATAGTTTACATAAAAGATTGAAACAGAATTTGCTTAATTGTACTCTGTTTTCAAATGTGATTATTCTCGATGTTTTCTTTTGGATTAGTTATAAGCATGAATTCTTAATTGCTCATGTTTTGCTGATTCAATATTGTTGATTACTGTAACAAAGAATCCTTCATTGCTCTTTGCTTGTAATCATTTCTCTTCTTCATCTTGAATATGGTGAAAGATTCTTAGTTCCCTTTCATCCCTTCAAGACCATCCATCCACTTTAAATTTTAAGGATTGTTCTCCGTCTAGCTATCTTGCCCTGTAATACCATCTTGTGTTCAGAAAAGAAATCCAGTAAAGCCATCCTTAGACTCCATAGCCCAATGGACGGAAAGCCCTCAACCTTGCCCTTAGTTTGTGGATTCCACCATTTTCCCAAAACAAACTTTGCATCTATAACTAGCCTAAAATCATTCAAAAACAAAGATAAATCATAAAGAAAGAGCCCTCTCTGGATGCAGATTGGCTAGATTCTGCATCTAAAAGATTGGTTTGTGGTTACCTCGGGTATACTTTCCTCTTATACAACTTCTAGGAAAACCTGAGTGATAACATAGTGGAGACTCCGCTGGGGAACTGAATCATTTTATTGATACTATTGTTTGATTTATAATCTACAGACAGAGTCTGAAAATCAGCCAGGAAGCCTTTGAAATTGCTTTTGCTATGCAATTGCAAAAGTAAATAAATGATGTTTCAGTCTATCTCTGATTTAGCTTATAAATTGAATCTTAGTTTCAATTTTTTCAATCAGAATCTCTAGTTTAAACAGATCTTTGAGGAAATCTTAATCACATATCATTATTTCTTAAAGAATTTGTAGAAGTTGTAATTATTTTTCAAGTAAAACCCAAAATTCAAAAACACATATTCTAAGAAAACTGGCTTCAGAAAGGATTCGACATACTAGGTCAAACCCTGACCCAAATCCACCACCAATTTTTGAAAATCCAAATCTGATCCCTAGGATTCTTAGAAGACAAGGAAATCAAGAAAGTTCTGAAAGAGGAAGTCAGGAAAGTACAGGTAGTTCTAGACCACTCTCTAGATCTGCATCTTGTCCTGTGAAAATTATTTATATTGACGACGTTCCTTTTG